>CADEHL010001020.1:6009079-6391579 GCA_902827135.1 Harpagifer antarcticus
CACACACACACACACACAACACACACACCACACACACACACACACACACACACACACACACACACACACACACACACACACACACACACACACACACACACACACACACACACACACACACACACACACAACACACACACACACACACACACACACACACACCACACACACACACACACCACACACACACACCATGTATACATCACTTCAGGGGACATTACATTGACTTACATGCATTTCCTGGAGACTTACCCTAACCTTAACCATAACCAACACATGCCTTACCCTAACCAAGTCTTCACCCTAAAAGTAATGATTGCCCTCATGGGGACCTCCATTTTGTCCCCATAAGGGAGGCGAGTCCCCACACGTGACTGTGTAAACATATTTAGGTCCTCACAAGTATAGTAATGCTAGGCCACACTATAGGGCTGTTGCTCACTTTGCTCCACTCAAGAGGAGGAATAGGATGTGACTCGGACACCCACAGGCCTTCACCCCCCCCCCCCCCCAAGGTGTCTCCATACATGTGTGTGTGTCACCTCTATGTGTAGGACTGCCCACACACAATCTGGTGCAAACAATGGGGACACTATCCTGCTTTAAGGCATGCACATATGTGTGTGTCCTTGCTAGGTATTAAGGAAAACACACAGGGAATACCCGGCTAACCCCCCCGCCCCCTGTCCTTCTCCTGTGAAGTGGGGTGGGCTGAGATAAGGCGCGTTATAAAAACACTCTCTCTCAGAGGGTGGTCAGAACGGCAGGTCACATATCTCTGGTGTTTACAGGGGAAACCCATGATGTGAGCGGGTGGAGAACAAGGCTGTGTGACTATACTCTATGTTTGTTGAGGAAAGATTGTGTATCACTCAAGGCGACGGTACACTGAGTGCGAGGCCTTGCCAGGGAATGTGCATATAAATCAGGGAGAAGGTCAAACAAGTGCATTAGGGGTAATATGGACCAAGTCAGGACGAGCCTTGGTGCTAAAAATGATTTCTTTGCTTGTTAATCTTATCTGCAGAGTTTTTAGCTTTTAAAAGAGATTGGCAGGCTGTGTGTGTGTGTGTGTGTGTGTGTCTCATTTCCTCCCTATCACAGAGCTTATCTGTGGACTGCTAGGAATTGGGGGGGAGGAGTGACAGAATGGAAAGAGGAGACAGAGGAGTGTGTCGGGGAGAAACAGAGAGACGGAGAGATGGAAAGTCAAGCTGCGGAGTGAGAAGGGCAGGCAGTTGGTAACTTGATTTTGTGAGGAAGTGTGTGTCTGCAAAGGAGGCATAACGAAGGGGAATCGCATGACACGACTCTGCAAAGGCAGCTCTAAACTGTCTGGAAAAATGGCAAATTGTGTTTTCGCTCATCCACGGGAAACTCTTTCCTGCAATAAGAAGAGTCTTGCATCAAAATGAAAGACTTGTGTTTTGCTGCTTATTTCCCTCAGGCGGCAGCTCTGTAGTGAAAGCAATGAGCTGGAGGTGATGCACAAACGGGTCACACACTTGTGGGGAGGAAGGTGATAAGAGGAGGAAGCAAGTTTGTCTTCACTGCAGCGAGCTTCTCAATTAGCCACTAATCGCCTCGCCTTAACGAGCAGGACATTTCTTAGCTCTAATGAAGCTAGTGGCAGGCGAGTGTGTGTGTGTGTGTTTTGAAAGATAGAAAGCCCGGAGATCTAATGGAGTCGGGTCCGCAGCTCATTTTCAGCGGGCTGTTTGGCATTCTGTGGAAGGAATGCGTGGATGGGTTACACTGCTGGCTGCGACAGAGACTTTCCAATGAGGCTCCACTTTGTCTTCACCCTTATCTAATCCACGTCGGAATGACCAGCTCTGCAAAATGAAAATGAGGCCGGAAATCAAATGACCTGCCTGTGTGTTGCAGCTGCATGGACGCACATGTGATTTGAGAAATGAAACTCCACTTGGAACAAAAAGGCCAGAGCATGAAATTGGGATTTGCATTTGGTGGAGGAATGTTTCCGGTCAACATATGTTTTCCATAAAAAACGACATTTATTGTAAAAATGATTGGTAGTGTCTCTCTCTTATTATTCACTAAAGATGCTATCAAGTTGCATTGTGGGATAATAATCGAGACTATAAATCTCTTGTTAATTTCAAACAGCCCCGACTTTATAGAAGTTAAATCTATTAATAATAACACTGGAGTATCACATTTTGTGAGATATGCTTCTTTGCAGAGAGGAGCCTAAAAACAAGATAATATAAGTTAATAAAAGAGCTTATAGACAGATATTGAACCCTTTAAACAGAGCCAGGCTAGCTGTTCCCTACTGATGCCAGTCTTTGTGCTAAGCTAAGCTTAACTGTCTAGTTTCAATGCTTTCTTACAACTAAATAGTTTAAGATGTTGAACTGGTGCTTTAAGGACCAAACGTCACCTTGTTAACAACCTCGGCCCAAACAGTGTGAGGTCAAAAACTACAGAAAGAAAGGTTAACCTTTGACCCATCAGGACAAACAGTGCCCCGGCAGCACGGTCACAATTAGAGGATTCACTGTACTCCAGGTTGTGTGTGTTTGTGACAGAAGACAGTATATCACTGGCTTTTTTAAGCTCATGCGGAAACTAAGCATTCGCTAACAGGGACACATGACATATTAGCCCAACTTTTCCCTGCAGTTCACAGCAACCCAACACCCCTGACACAAGCTCACCCCCGCACCCCTGGCTGCCAAGCAAAACACCTGGCATCTGTAGGAGAAGGGCGCCAATGTCACAGTCACTGCCAGGCGGTCAGCTGAGCCTCTGACTGACACACACACACACACACACACACACACACACACACACACACACACACACATATTTGTAACTACATATCACATGCTCAACCGCACTGTGTTAACTTGCATGCCGATTTGTGCTGCATGCATGTCAAGTGTTGGACAAAGTGCATACATATAATTTCATATGGTTCCAGTGTCTGCCTCACAGTGATGCATTTCCCCGTTGCATGCTTCCTTTGCTTGGCTGCAGTTTTGTGTGTGTCAGAGGCCAGGCCGGTGCTGAAAGCCTGATGGATGGGGTCCAGGGGTCACGGACTTCAGCTGTTGCCGGCCACAGCACAAACCCAGTGAACCGCACTGCTAGCACTGGGTTAGCATCACCGGCACGGCAGAACTTCTTAGGATGTTTCTCCCCGGGGAATGGGAAAGCTGAGAGGGTCCAGGGAGATATTTAAGGAGAATATTTGGAAAGTTTGGAATGCTGGCAAGAATGTGCAACCTGGTAAATGCAGGGTGATGGTGTGGAAGCTTCGGACACATCATCATGTATTTTTAATTGAGTTATATATTGCAGCCCGATCCAATTGTTGTCTTTGCTTCATTATAAAAACAAGTTGTTTCAAAAGTCTTTCTCTTCTCTTAAATTGGACAGGTGATTCCTCCACAGAACCGAGTTGTTGCACGTTTGGTCTATGGTTTATTTCAAGTAACATTTGTTGACTTCTTGCTTCTTTACAGAATATTTTCTTTGTATGCAACCTGGCATGGCGGAGAATTCTTTAATGATGAGAATAGGCGCTTGTGTTCATGCTCGTAGCTTGTGAGTATAAATAAGACCCTTTTTTCAGGAGGGATGCTCATGTTGCATCCGAGGTATGTTTGAAAAGACATTTTAAAACAGAGTTATAAATGTTGTGTATGGCTTACTGAAGGCAGGTTGTTATTTATGCTAGAGCTCACCATGTTCCTCTATATGTGAAGGTAGTAGCGTCTCTGCAGAGAACAAAGGGAGTTTTATTTGATGAAGGATTGTACAGGATGTGATGTTCCAGGGGCTCCGTGACCCTGCCCAAAAATCGAAAAAGAAATCCAGCTTTTCCCCCCAATAATGGGATACATGAACCTTTCATTGTTGCCACAACGATGTCATCAGCTCTGCAAAGGGCTGCTGTGCCAGGAGCAGCGACCACGGTTGCCATGGCGACAGTTTAGTGTAAGAGATGCTGTGGTGTGTGTGTGGGCAGCAGCCGGGAAGCCATCGCTGCTTTTTAGGGTAAATATGTTGTACATCGACTCAGCGAAAAGGAAGAAGACATTAAGTAAAAATGGATGTCTTAAACACAGCACAAGGTGAAACCAAGCAAGAATATTGCACAGGATATGAAATTATTTTCAATATCGGCCCGAGTGTGGAAATTCAATTTCACAGCTCGTGAACAATATCAAACAAATGCTGGCAAACAAATGCTGGCTGAAAGCGCACACTCCAACTTGAGTGATACTGTATCAAAAGGCTACACAGCAGACATAAAAGCCAATGAGGTGGGTGAAGGGCAGGCTAACGGCTAACGGCAATCCATAACTCCACCCAATCTCCATATTCAGGTCGTTTAAACTGCACATTAGCCACCAGCTATTCCCATGGCCTGTCTCAGACCTGGGAGGGGAGGCGGGCCGCTTTCTAATGAACTGTATAATTAAATGAGGGGCTGCGCTCGACCCGCTCCCACTGCTCTCCATTCCCAGACCATGATGCCTTTAACGAGCGCTGAATTGAAATGAATGGCGGCAGGTGAAGGACAGAAGGACAGCGGGCTAATGCAGTGGAATGTGCCTTTAATGAAGAGGGTAAAGAGATTGGGGGGGGGGGGGCAACGTGAGCCGAGGTCACTGAGAGCACTCACCCATACCTTCACTACTGTATCCCCCCCCTCCATCTCTCTTTTTGGGAGCTGTGTGGGAGAGATAAGCGATGCTGCGCTCCACGTTGCCCTCCCCAGAGCGCCCCTTTTGATTGACACATGCTAACAAGCTAAGGTGTTCGACAGGGGCGCCGGCAGAATAGGTAATGCTGCGAGAACATAACCGGGGGATTCTCCCACAACCCGCGGTTCATGACAATCGACTGGGGAACAGCCTGTGCTTCTGCGTCAAGAACCGGGGCTTATGAAGTGTCAAATTAATTCAAACTCATAACACAAGAAGGAAATAGGGGGGTCTTCAAAAAGAAGAATCGAGGAACTTCGACTAAAGGCGGATGCATAGACACAAAGCTTCTAAGGAGGGGTGTTGATTTCATGCTAAGGGAGGAAAAGTTGCTGATGCTAGGCATGACAATATGTCTGTCAGCGAATCGAGGGCCGTGACCATCTGAGCGTGTGTGTCATGTGGTTGAACTTTAAAAGTCTCTTCTAAATGACCGTGAACAAAGTGCAGACACTCACAAGACACACACACACACTGAGTACATAAGATGTGTTAGAGCCAAGCACGGCTGACAGTGATTTCTGTGCTTTTGTTTAATGGACATTAAACGCAATTAATACTGCGATGTTCCGTCCGTGCTGTTGTTTATCGTCTCTGGCAGCAAACTGACCACAGGCACTCGGAGGAGGCTGTTTACTGCGAATAGTTATTCTTTAAAGTACGTCGGACGGGCAGCGAAGGCAGCTTAAGTGCTGTGAGATGTGTTGCCCTCAAGAGAGAACACATCGCTCATGTATAGGAAACACTGCCATAGTTATAGTAAATAACAGGTGGGCTCTCCCTGTCCTGCCGTGTGTTCTGTAGGTGTGTGTCTGCAAAGCCTCAAAGAGTTTCTCTCCCCCACCAAACCCTAAGGAAAGCAAGTTAGTGGACCTTTGGTAAAAATGTTTATTTTGGGATCGATTCCTTCTTCCTGTTAGTGTGTTCTCTGAGTTTAAATAGCGCATAAATGCAACGTTTTAATCAGCTGACACTCAAACGTTACATACTGGAATGTCTTTGCACAGCTTTTTAGAGGCATTAGCATAGCGTAATGCCATTATCGTGGCATTGTTACGCCATGACAATGCCTTTGGTCATCATCAAGCTACGCTACATGTGACTGTTAAAGGTGGGGTAAGTAAGTTTGAGAAACCGGCTCGAGATACACTTTTTGTTATATTCCATGGAATGCTCTTAACATCCAGATATCAATGAATATCTTAAGTGCTTAGACAATGAATCCATAAAAATATCTCATCTGTGGAAGCCATAATACTGTAAAAAGCACGACCAATCATCTGAGCCGGCCCGGCTAAAATAACTGGATGGCCTACCTGCCTGTCAGCCTTCCATCTGGGCACAAACTTATCTCGTGCCCTCGTTGGTCATGTGCGCGTTCGTGTGTGTTGGAGGAGGGGCTCTGTGAGGAAGTGGCAGATTTCTTCCGGCTGTGTATTTTCAAATTCTAGTGCACTCGAGCTGGTTTCTGCAAAATTACCTACCCCACCTTTAATGAACTAAAACCCCTCTTTTTGAAGTATGGAAATGTGCTTTGTGTCATCATCAAGCTACGCTACATGTGACTGTTAACACATCATTATACCTGATGTACTTATATGATTCTGTTTTCTTCAGGGTTGTGTCTTCCTGGTCGAATGTACTTATTGTAAGTCGCTTTGGATAAAAGCGTCAGCTAAATGCAATGTAATGTAATGTAATGTTAATGAACTAAAACCCCTCTTTTTGAAGTATGGAAATGTGCTTTGTGTCATCACAGGATGGCCAGCAGACAGCGGGTGTGTGTTTTCCTTCCTGTATTGTTTATCCAGCTTATGTGTGCATTGTAATGCTGTTTTGAATATGAACAGAAGTGGGTTATAATAAGCATTTGTTTATGTGTAACTCAGCTTGAAGGTTACTGTATGGGAAATAGTTCATTGTCCAAAAGCATCTTAATGTTTGAAGTCTATTTCAAATCAGACAGGGCTGGGGGGGGTCAGAGACGAGGTGGATCAGCAGCTCCTTGTTGGCATTGACGCTAATTAAACACTAACTGATAGTAAAAGCCTTCTCCACACTCTAATTATTCCCCATTTCAAGTCTAATCTCACCAATCAGTGCCATCTTTCTTTCTGAGAGCAAATTGGGCACTAATCATTTTCTAGTGGAGCTTTCCCTGCCTCTAATTGTTGAATATGATTTAGCCATTATCAGAACGCCGGCTACTCTTATCAGTCATCTCGCAGGGCAAATGTATCTGGAGATTGTGCTCAGAGAAATTAAGCTGAATTTTTAAAGTGATGACTCACAGCCTTGCCGCAGTTTGACTGGGTATTTTAAATATTCATAATCTGGATAATTGCTTAAATGAAACAGAAATAGGATGAAATGATTTGGTGCGGCTCAAAGACTGAATTTCAAAAGTGTTTAATGCAAAATATTAGTATTTAAAAAAAGATCATGAATTTATTCGATAGTTTAAATCCAAACACCTTTGACACTTTTAATAGTGGTTAAAGATAACATGTTTCACTAGCTGCACCATACATTATCCATATATTATCTTGTGTGTGGATCAAGATTTATACATTTTATTATAATAGAAACACCACAAAAATATCACAGACTCATATACAAAGCATTTAACAAATGTACAGAAAATGTATAAGCTACGTATATATACGAATAATCAAAGACAAAGAATCAAAGTGTGACGGCAGGAAGTCAAAGAGACCAACATGAAGGACAAGAGGACACTTTGAAGGGGGGTTACTTCCTGTTTCCTGTTTTGTCGACTTCCTGT
Source organism: Harpagifer antarcticus (assembly GCA_902827135.1). Lineage (NCBI taxonomy): Eukaryota > Metazoa > Chordata > Actinopteri > Perciformes > Harpagiferidae > Harpagifer > Harpagifer antarcticus. The sequence goes on from CADEHL010001020.1 coordinate 6,016,607, forward strand.
GTCTCCTGGTGCGGCTGGTCAAGGTGATCCCTTCATTTCCTCTGCAGCTTGTGCAAAACGCTGGAAAGAGTTGATTCTACACAACATACACTAACTCTATACATCTACGCTGTTTGAATTGCCCTTCATTTAATTTAATAATAAAATCTATCAAAATACACATTGGCACATTCACAAAGCGCTTGCCAACATGATTATATATATGTACACTAGCTGAGCCAGAGTTATGACCAGACCCTTCTGAAAATAAGCCTGGTGTTAGCCTCAGAGCTTGTCTCTTCTTAAACTAATATGTTTCTCCTTATCTGCCCCGACAGAGACAGCTGATATCACAGATCTGGGAACAGGTGATATCTATGTACCTTCTACACTGCACCTATCAGAGGGTTCTTCCGCTTCTGGTCGGGCTGCCTGTCGTCCCTGTAGCGCTCCCCGGTGTCGGGGTGCCTCTCTGGGCTGGTGTATCGTCCCGGGTTGGCCTGCCGGTATCCGTCCACTCGCCCCCCCGCGGCCTCATAGAAGTGTTCCCCTCTCTGGCCCGCGGGGTGGGGCGGCAGGACGTCCTGCCTCACTGCGGCGCGGTGCTGCTGATCTGCTCGGGGGGACGAGGGGTAGTAGCGCTGGTTGTTGGGCGCCTGCACACGGCCCTGGTGGGGGACGGGGTCTCTGGGCACGGGTCTGGAGTGGGTGGGGTAGTCATATGGATCCCTCCTGGAAGAGAAATATGGAAAATTAGCAAACTATAGGATTGTAGGACTTTCTGAAACACATATAGTCTAGAATAGATCTATGCTAGACAAGGCACGGCAGTTTATTTATATAGCACCTTTCACACAAGGCATTTCAAAGTGCTTTACAAAACTGAAAGACATTGAGAGCATGAAGAAATAGTGCAGCAGAAACATTTAAAAACACTCATTTAAAAGCTAAGATAATAAAGCATGAATAACACAGGTACATGAATACAAGTTACAGTGCAGTGTGCAATATTAATATATCAATTAAAAGAAAGTATAGAGTAAGACAATATTTTATACTGGTTTAAACTGGTGTGGAGCGGAGGCCGTGCCACAGATCGCCCCCCCTTGCGGTAAGCCTCCTCCTGTTATTCAGTTTACGGTGCGAGGCTGTGGCCTTGGCAGGATCAAGTTGTGGGGGGAACGTGGATGGAGAGATGCCAAGAGATAGCAGCAAATGCCTTGGTAAGCATATATGAGGCTATGTGTGTGTTTAGCTGGAGTGTGTAGGAATGTGTGTGTGAGTGTGTGTCCCAGGGGTCTGCAGTAACGAGGCGGCCAGCTGGAAGTCTCCGGTTCCCTCCCCGTAGCTCCGGGTGATTAGGGGCTAAACCCCGGGGTAAGGCGACACGCGGGACTTGGGGAGACGGTAGGAGGGAGAGAGGAGAGTAAGAGAAGAGAAGAGAGGGAGGGCTGCTCACCTTTCAGAGGCCCATTCAAATGTTTTCCATCTTATGTGCTGTGACACACATATCTATCGGCAAATCTAAAAGTGGAGGGGAAACTCTCCTATTTATAAAAGTGGTGATCTACAAGCAGCCCTGTCAACATCCTAAATTAAGTATCTTTGTAAACACTAACAAAGACGGCATCACAACCTCTTCTAGGCCATATATAGAAGTGGTTACAGTCACATGTAAACCAACTGCACACACCTAAAAAGTACTGGTACAAAACAGGAAGCCTTGACAGACCTAGAAAGTCAGCATCAATTCTATCATTTACTTCCTGTTTGTAAAGGTTGCACAATGCTACACTAAAGAAATCAAAGAACTACGCATAACAAACTGGTCACACAAGTGGCTGTAAACACATATTTATGCTATTGTTGGAGCAAATGCTTAAGCGTTCATTAATTGGCTACACTTCAAACTATGACGCCGCATCACTCAGCGGCAGAGCGCGGTGGAACAGATTTAGATATTTACTTCCCACCCCTCAACAATGGCTCCCACTGTAGTGATTAAACAGAAGCCTTGAGCTTAGCCTTCTCCCTTGTTCTGCAATCATATCCCTGCGTCTCCTTTGCTGCCCCCCCCCCCCCAGTCCAGCCTGGCACCTGTTGACTGGCCAATTAGAATGACTCACTCACCGCAGATTAGCTAGTGTGTGTGTGTGTGTGCAAAAGAGGACTTCCCTTGAGGATATTCGTGGACGCTGGTGACGTGGAGTTCTATATGAGTGTGTGTCCCAGATATCAGTGTGTTTCTTCTGTGACCACCCAAACAGAGCGCTGGGACAGGATACACAGGTGGTCTCAGGAATGAACAGCGCTGCCTTGTCAGTCAGCACACACACACACACACACACACACACACACACACACACACACACACACACACCACACACACACACACACACACACAACACACACACACACACACACACACACACACCACACACACACACACACACACACACACACACACACACACACACACACACACACACACACACACACACACACACACACACACACACACACACACGAGATAAGGCAGCATAAAGAGAAGAGGTAAGAGAAAGAGAGTAGTTGTAGAGGCAGTCTAAAAACTCTAAAACGCTGGAGAGAGGCAGAGAGACGAAGGTCAAACTGCTCATTAATCCAGATTAAATGGTGAAGGCCACCAGGGGAGGCACAGAGGGAAGGAAAGAAAGGAGGATCCAAGGGTAGAGGAGGGGGAACACCTGGGTCTCTACCCGACTCAGGGCCACCCAAACGGACAGGAACCTCCGCTGGCTGCCCCATTCTTCTCTCATCACTCTCTAATCCCCCCCCGACTCTCTGCAATCCACAATTTCCGCTTTTTTTCCCACCGAATATTCATCTTCCTCTCCGTTTACGTCACCTCTGGTAACTGTACCCGTAACATCCTCCATGTGCACTCTTATTTCCTCCTTGCTCATCTGCAGCGCTACCTTCAGCTTCTCCGAGATAATAAGGAGGACAAAGGAGCAAGAAGAGTTTCATGTGAGGAGTAAACCTTTGACACTTGTGGATTCAAATTGCAAGGAAATCCAAACTGAAAAGCGTAACTTTGCTATAAAAACACCCTGAATTGTTTTAATTATTACCAATTACGCACAAACCCAAAATAAATAAACCGGAGTTTGTATGAAAAGTACAAGTTTAGGTAACCTTAAATAGGTTCTTTGTTCAATTCTTTGGTGGCATGAATGAAATAGGAAACATTCCTGCAGTGCCTGGGTACATGGGTCTGGATGACCTTTGACCCTGGTGTTACATGGCTTAGTAGTCCAGGAGTAGTGGCTTTATGGGTCCTGCTCATATGGGACCACTTATCTTTTTTTATCAGACTGTCTTAGCAGGAGGAAGGGAAGCAAGAATCCTTGACATTGAATTAACCCAATTAAAATGTGTAATATTATTGTTAAAACATTGCATAGAAGCAGAAATAGTGGAAGTCCTCACATATTGTGGTAACTAGCACTTGTGTGTGTGTGGGCAAGCAGCTGGGGGATTAGGGGGTCCACAGGCCTCAGTGACCCACAGAGAGCTCCTCAGCCCGGGTCACACAGCTGGCTGCAGGCTGGATGAAGTGAATGTGTTCAGTCTTTGTGTTTCTGTGGACCTCCGCTAACCTGAAGTGTCCAAAACCAAGTCAAATGTCGACGAGGACGAGTGCGTGGTTGCGCTTGACCTTTTAGCACTTCAAAATGTCCTCTGTTACTCCTTGTATACGTACCCTGGTGATATAGCTATTTCTCATTGGTCAGAAGAAGTAATCTACTGATAACATTCATAAAGTGCAAAGCGATGACGCTGTTATTCACCAGCAAATGCATTTCCATTCTTATTGATCATGTTATTTCTAATCAAATGTAAGGTTGCAATGTAGTAATAGCGAGGCAGAGAGGAGAGGAGGAGGCAGATGTGTCTCTGAGCCGATGTGGAGCAGCTACAGGGTGTGATGTGAGCCTCAGGGACCAGGAGAGTGCAGCGCTGTAATGACACGCCGTGTAATACATCTGACTCACACTTCCAGCACATCAGCACCATATACCCCACCTCCCTCTGAGAGCAGCCTGAATATTACATCCACATGTGTGCCGGGAGTGTGTGTGATTACAGTGAGAGGAAAAGTGTGATCTGGTACTGGGAGAGTGTGTGCTTCCGCCTTATGACAGTCAGGAATGTGTGTGTATGGTGGAAGCATGGGGAATAAGGGGTGGGGGTTACACTGCACCTGCCCCTAGGAAACGGAAGGAGGAAATGAGTAATTCCCCCTCCACCCAAATTCTTATTAGAACCCCCACACTGGTCCTCCTAAACAGCTGGAAATGTGTCTCCCACCATAAGATGTTTCATTCAGAAAAAGCACTGAAATATTATATCTATAACAAACCTTTCTAGAGCCATAAAGAACACCTTAAACAATGAATATGTACCGAGTACTACTAACCGGCTCTGCCTTCAGTTTCAAGTTTAAGACTGGTTGTATGTGTGTTTGTCTGCTTTTGTTTCCACACATGCATAACAAATGAGTGCAAATGTTAAACTGCACTCACATTAATTTAATTTCATTCATTAATACGAGAATGCAGCACCGAGGCATATGTGAGCACATCTGCCAGCGATGTGCTCACCTGTTAGCCAACTGACGAGCAACAGACACGCGTTGCATGCACAATGCAATAATCGCTCTGCAGAAAAGCAGCTGCTGCACTTCACTGCCAAACACTCCCACACACACACACATTCATCTGATGTGTACACACACTTTTCTGGGTAAATTGTGTCATAATTTATAGAGATATCAGCTGGAAATGTCTTCATTTATTCAAAACCCACAGTCTATGGTTTCTTTGAGATTAGTTGAAGACAGAGATAAAACATAGTCATGAATTATTGTTTATTTAAAAATATGTAATACGGTACGTTTAGAAAATTGACATACTCATTAGAGAATGATGCATTCTCCAGATTCCCCAAATTCATCTTTGTCCTAACCCTGCACACACACTCACACTCACAGTCGCTAATGGCACTGTGCTAGCTGAGTGCTACGGACACAGAGCAGGCCCCTGGCTCCGCTGCAGAGGAAACCATTAGCCACTCTGCCCCGGCCGCGAGGCAGCGCTGCTAATCAAACCCCGCTATGTCAACAACAGTGCAGTGGAAATTGGCTCTCACCAACACACATGTGCCTGGTCTAAATGGGCCCGTGTTTACGCTCTCTGCTACTACTGAGCGGTGACGAGGGATGTGAAGAGTAGCAGGGCAGGTAGCAGAGGGGCTGGAGAGAAAGGGAGGCTTTCTGTTGGAAATGAGAAGGTGAGGAGAGACAAGAGGCAGCAGGACATCAGTGTGTACACCTAGAATAGCTGCTCTCATAAAGCTCAGAGGACTCATTCATGGCTGAAATGCCCGGAGCGCAAAAGAAGGGAAGAGGTAAGAAACCAAAGCGTTGGACATCAGACAAATCAGCAGAAGAAGAACGACAGGGAGTAAACACCAACAGGAACTCAGCGCTCTGGAAGTGTTCTAAGTTAAACAGTAACCGCATCGCTGCACATTTCACCTTACACATTCTATGTCTTTATGCTAATGAGTTGCACCACATTTAAATACTGCTCCTATCCAGAGTAAATCAAAACCACTTCAAGTGCTTTCCTTGGCCAACCAAAAAAGTCAAAGAAGCCGTTGCTAAGGCGGTCAAAGGGCAGATTTACGTCTTGGACAGTTCTCAAAGAGGGAGAGTTATCATGTAATAGAGACGTGCTGAGGGAGCAGCAGCTAACGACAGAAACAGATGGGACTTTAAGCTCGACTTTCTCAGATTGTTCGCAGTTCAAACTTAGTTCACTGTATGCCCTTTCTATTATATTGTATTGCATCGTGTGCAAAGAAGAGGACATTTCAATGCCTGCTGACCTGTCTTCCACAGAGCTGCCCGTCAGTGTCTGTCTGCAGACTGAATGTCAGGCAGACCTGTACGCGAATAGTCTATGTCATTCTAACTGAGAGCTAATGAACATTATCCGAACCGTACTTTTTATCTGAACGCCTCAAAATATAAGCCGCAGAACATGAGAGCTGCTCCATCTTCATTACTCAAAGAGGCTAGAACAGAGATGCAATGACATTGGGCCTACGTCTCGTCATCTTGCTTTAAAACTTATTCAAACGGTTAATGGATTTCCAAGATTCTTGTCGACTAATCATTTCAGAAATAAAACTTTCATTTCTGAGCTCCGAAGCCTCAAAGTGTATGTTTTGGTGAACGCAAACCTGACTTTTGGAACAATGGAATAAGAGGGGACGCTTAGATAGAAGTGATACAGAGGAAAAGGATTGATGGAATCATAAAAAAGTTATTGTAAACAGGTAAAGCCACTGGTGTCTAGCTAGCTAAAGCTTTTCATTTCTACTGATTCCATTACACTTCTCTGTGTCTGAGCACAAACCCCGTTAGCAGGACAAACGCCACTGCCTCTGCACACCAATGGGATCCCTCATGAAGGGCCTGCAAATAAGAGACGGGGCAGGACACCTCTCGGGAAATCACACACAATAATCCCCACATTGCTTCAGATGCTCTTGGGTTGCTTATTTAACAATAAAAGACAGGGGTCACATCACCTTTTAAACCAATCACAGAGGGTCTTGGAAAGAGATCAGCAGCTGTCATGGGCCAAACGCAGAAAAAACGATTACGAAGAAAGACTCTCCAGGACCGGAGAAATGAAATAAGTTACAGAGACAATAACTCTAACTGAGTCGGGCGAGTTTTAAGTGAGTCATTCGACAGCTGGACAGCAGCGGGCCGGGGATCACTTGATCATTTATGAAACTGTGAGAAGCAGAATGGGGATTTAATAAAGATGAGACGAGGGCAGAGGAAATATGATTTCTCCCCTGACCTTGAAAATACCATCCGGACTCTACGGGAGTTTCAAAATACAGAATTTAACGATATTACAGATTTGAAATAAATTAGAAAGCAGTTTTCAACCTTCCCTTATTTACTCACCTATTATAATCAACACATTACTTTCACTCAGAAGGCGCTGAGTCATTTATTATTCTCTATTTTGTGTTGCTAAGTGTGTCCAGTCTTGACATGGCTCATCAAGGCCTGAGCAGACAAAGCCCTGGGTGAAATTGCTCATGTGCTGAGGCATGGAGGAGAAAATCAAGTGGCTGTAAGACTGGGAAAGTGTGTGCACTTTTCAGGAAGGTCGGATAAGAGTCCTTAAGGGATACTTCCCCAACATACCGGAGGATACTCAACATGCTGAGGACAATCAAGATGCTGCCCTGTGGTTTTTAAGGGGGGGGCCGAGAGCGCCTGATGAGAGCACTAAGCGTTCAGTCCAAAACCAAAAGAACCTGAGAGGCTCCTTGACAGAAAGAGGTGCGTGATAAAGGTCTTCAGAAGTCCAAAAGTGGAGGAGCGACTGACATAAAGGGCACTACACAGCGAGCGGTGCTGGCTTAAAAAGGAGATCCAAACCGAACCACACACACACCAAACAGAAAGTAGTGCCAACTCTTGTAAACATTTCCTCCAATAATCAACAAAATAACGTTGACTAATTTCTGCTGTTCTCTATTAGACTGAACATAATTTGGACCCGGCCCGAAATAGATCCAACGTTGGGTTCTAGTTCTCTAAAATAAACAGTATCTATGTCACAACAACCAAGCTACATGTTGCTAATTTTCTTTCTTGACTCCCTAGAAAACGTAGCATCAGCAGCCTGTGACGACCTGGCCTCACACGCCGTGCCTCCTCCTCAGTGGGTCATCTCACTGTCCAGATGTGACAGGAGCTTCCTAAGCTGGTGTGTGTTCATTCTGACTCAGCGGCTTCACATTAATCAACCAATTATCAGCCACAGCCAGCACCGTTGTCGCGCCAACCCGGCCCTCCTAATCCAATCACCTTGGGGGAGTGGGTCAGGGGTTGCTCTGATTGGATAACCCCGGGCTGGGTCGCCGAGCCCATGACCCGCTGCTTTGAATTGGTAATGATGTTAATATTCTCCATATGGCGGTGTGTGTGTGTGCATCTGTGTGTGTCCCCAAGCACAGAGCCTCTCCGCAGGCTGAGCTGCACCCCGGCGTTAATGGCCGACGGAGACAGAGGTAAGAGCCAAAGTAGCACTATCCCCCCTCCCCGGGGCCAACCACTCGACGCAGCCCTCTCTCCAAATCCTCTTTCCCAGACTTCAGCTCCTCAAGTTGGCTGCAGCGCTGTAGCTCTCGGCACTGAGTCCCAGGCGGGGGTCCGTTTTCTTTCCATGCTTCCTTGGCATCCACTCCTTCAGGTCTAAAGAAACTCGTGATTTGAGGGCTGGGAATAGCCAGACAGATCTGCCAGTGAAGGGAAATCTGATAAAAACAAGAAAGTGGGAAGGCAACTTGGCAAACCTACTGTTCTTTTTTTCACTGGGAGGAAAGTGGAATACACTGTAAGCTACAAAAAGTCAAATTCAGTTGAACGCATGTAATAAAAACTGAAATCCCAAAATGCAATGGGCCATATTTATGTGCTTTCTTTTGGAGAGCTACAATGAGGACGGACGTGTTTGACACTTCAAGTGAAATATTCAAATGTGCTTCAATTTCATCGCCATCCTTCTGACTCATTCCTCTCCTCTCTCCCATCTGTGAGGTGCTTTGCTACATCTCCTGTACTATCCACACACACACACACACACCCTTCACTCCCACCCCTCCAGCTGCAGCCCCAGCCGGCTCCACACAAAGGCAGGCCAAATGTATGCTAATGGCAACCAGGCCAATGGTGGAGCCGCACTCATTTTGAGAGGAAATGGCTTTCAATAATGGCGGCCCCCGGGGGGATTTCGCACAAAGTTCAGCTCCACTTTGAAAAATGCATTCAATTCACTGCTGTGTCTGCTCTCTCTTTTTCTCCTGTTCTACGCCTCGATGAAAAAAAGAAAAATGATTTCCCGGAATATACTTGCGTCCTCCCTCCTCTCGCCTCTGTATTTATGCTAGTGGGAGTTTGTGAGGGGGGGGACTGAGGAGTCATGATTTATCTTTACAGAAACAAGTACATTTTGAATAGTGTTCAAACTCTATCTGGCACTGCTCCTCTCCTCCAAATGTCCCCAGAAGTTAACTGTACTGTGTGCATTTCAAACAAATCCTATCCTGTGGGTCTAAAAATACTTCAAAGAGACAAACAATTAGATAACACCGGGACGATTTCTTGAGCTAATGAACATTATCCGAACCGTACTTTTTATCTGAACGCCTCAAAATATAAGCCACAGAACATGAGAGCTGCTACATCTTCATTACTCAAAGAGGCGAGAACAGAGAATCGGACCTTTTCACCGTTGCCGTGTCATCGCAGGGTAAACATGGCTGTAATTAATAACATGGTTTAGGAAGAAACCACATTTACATTGAATAACAGCCGTTGGTTCTATGCAATGGCATTGGGCCTACGTCTGGTCATCTTGCTTTAAAACTTATTCAAACGGTTAATGGATTTCCAAGATTCTTGTCGACTAATCATTTCAGAAATAAACTTTCATTTCTGAACGCCTGGGGAGGTTTTCAATTTTCCGGACTTGCCTCAATATTATTCCGGAGAAAGTTCTGATAAGTGCTTCTTTTATCCGGGCCTGAGTGCAGTCTGAGCTGTCAAAGGTCATGCAGGTGTCTCTCAGTGTGTCTGTCTTAATTTGGGTTTGTCTCCACAGCTGGATAATCTGTCCCTGTGCTCATCCTCATGTCCCTCCTCTCCCTCAGATTCTCAGTGTGTGTGTGTGTGTGTCCCGAGCTGGTGCTGATGTCTGAGCTTCCCTGGTGCCTGTCATATCAGGGGGGGCAATAACCCGTGAAATGACTGTTCTCTTTTTCTCACTCCTTCTCCTTTCCATCCCGGTGTCCCTTCTCTTCCTCATTCTCGTCCTCTCACTTTCCTCGCTCCACTTCGCTTTCGGGGGGGGTGGCCCACCAACATCACAAAGATGGCGCTTGCTCGGCGTGTGCACACACACACACACACTCACTCTCACGGACTGTAATGTGGAGAGGTATGTGTGTGTACCTCATTTGACATGGGAGAGTTTTAAACAAATAAAAAGGAACATGTGCGGTTCTGTTAAACCCACACTAGAGGGTATACATTCTTCATACCACCCCCTCTGCGTGCATGCGTGTGTGCGTGTGTGCGTGTGTGTGTGTGTGTGAGAGATCCTCCTGCCTGTGCCCTGCTCTCTGGAGAGCTGAGCACTCCTATTCCTAGGATGAGTAGACGCTCCCAAGGCAAACACTCCAGATTTAATTATAAGCTCCAAAGAGGATTAGTCTGTGCTGTGTGTGTGTGTGTGTGTGTTTGTGTGTGTATTGGAGACACAAAGGGAGGGAGTGGCATTGTGGACAGAGTGGTCTCACCTGGGTTGTGTGCGGTACTGCCGGTCCACCTCTTCGTAGCGGGGCGCTGTCCGAGACTCGGCTCCTCTGGGTGCCATCTGTGAGGGAGGATAGAAACATGTAAGGAGACTAAAAAGGTCCAAGGATCAGTCCAACAGCCAAAACACCCTTGAGCAACTCGTTTAACTCATACTGTAATATAGAAGGTAGATTACAAAAAATTAGTTAAGCTGTTTGCGGATTGTCGGCCTACTGAAGCAGAACTAACGCATCCTCAGGCGATACGCTTAACCTCAGTGATATGGAAATTAAGTGGACGAATATTCAGTATTTACATGTAGAGGAAAGAGAGGAAGAACTCATGCAATGCCCCACACGTGGTAACGTAAACACACGTCACCACATGTAAGCAGCAGTGACCATGTGTGTGTATTGTTCATACAAACATGCCAGTTATATGAAGAATATGACATGATAGGGTAGGTTGTTCACGCTGTCATCCACACACTGATTAAAGCCAGACATCTGGTCAGCTCAGCATTAAAGCATGGACAGATGTCACAGTAAAGGCACTAAATACGAATGAGAATCTGAAAACTAACATAATAAGTCGTCTTTAAAGTTTTTTGTGAGCTCACATGGAGAAAAGCGTGCCGTCATGTGCTTGCACAATAGGTGCAGGGTTACATCAGTACACAGGGGTTTAAACAAAGACAGAGAGGAGCGAGCATACAGTTTCAATCATCTGGGCTCTGGGCTCTGTTTCCACGTACAAACACAGGCTGTTTACTCAGAGGACATTTCACCGGTCAAACACACCACTGTAGCGTGACATACACACTCCAGCAGTCACACACTGAGGCAGCCTAACACACAACAACTGACATGTGTGTACATAAACACACAATCCCAGGTCCAGCAGACCCCCACATCTAAAGAGGTAGACACGTTTAGTATCACACACACACACTACAGAGTCTAAATGACTCCGTGAAGGACGAGTGTATCGCCGTGTTTTGCATGTACGTATGAGTTTAAACTCATTCTGCATGTCAATGTCTCCGCGGCGCATTACCAGATATCATTAGCATGTAATGTTGAAAGCTCTAATGCCTCTGAATGGGAGCCAGGAAGTGAAAGCACATCAGAGGCAAGGCTGCTGCGCCATTCACTGAAGTGGCTTTGTGCCTGTGTGTGTGTGTGTGTGTGTGTGTGTGTGTGTGTGTGTGTGTGTGTGTGTGTGTGTGTGTGTGTGTATGTTAATATTGTGGAAGTGTGGAGGTTTAATATGATGCCTGGAAGCGGATGCTCGATCTTTTGGATGGCTGTGCCTGTGCGTTAGGTAGGGGACATTATGCGTAATGTGAGGTAAAGGGACATTAGTCTCAGAAAGAAGCTGGGACTCAGGTGGGAGGCCTTCTGTGTGTGTGCGACCAAGTGTGTGTGTGTTTCACAAGACATCATACATCTTGTGAGTGTGAAGCGCAGCAGAAGGGAAGAGGAAGATTAGGAGGGGAGGAAATGTGTGTTTGGATAAAATGAGTGATACTCTTTGTCCACTGATTGTATTAACATAGTAGCCTGCAGACATAGGCCTAAATGATTCCTTTATTAACCACACACACACACACACACACACACACACACACACACACACACACACACACACACACACACACACACACACACACACACACACACACACACACACACACACACAATGGCTGTCATATGGAAGCCTTTTCTGCAGAAGCCCATTTCCCCAAATTAGACAGCCTGCTTCAGTGCCAGATGATGTGCCTCAAAAACAGCTGTGGAACACACACACACACACAAGTAAACAAACACACAATAAGTCTCGGTCTCACCATGGCAACTGGTAAAACAGCGAAATGAAATTCATCCAGGTTAGAGACAAAACGCAACAGTAAAGAAACATCTGAATTGGCGGTCAGACAGAAAACGTCCTCGTCTTCAGAGCACCAGAGGCGGAAACGTTGATGTTGTTATTCCTCGCACGCTAGTTCACGTCCTCACGCTGAACCTGGTGACATCACATGTGTATCTACAGTATGTGTATGTGGTTATCAGTGGAAAAGTTAATGTCTTGTGCAGACAGTAGCTGACAGAGAGCCAGATTCTCTCCAGACTGCCTGCCAGACCACATTAGAGAATTTCCCTTTTCTCCTTACCGTGTCATGTGGGAAAATTGTAAAGTTGGAAGACTTTCTTAATCTTTCACTGCTGTTGTGTGTAATCTACACCCAAAGCTTACAATCAGCAGATCCTCTTGCTTTTTAATACTTTGTCATCAGGGAGAGCAAATCAGCTTAAACATATCAGGAACAATCTTTGTTGTAAAGAGTATAATTGTGCACAGTCATTGCTGCAGCTGACAAACGCTCCGGCAGAGTGCTTGGCACGTGTGTGTGAGTGTGAATGAGCAAAATGTCACTTTTCTCTTTTTCCAAATTAGAAAGCCCCGTCTTGACAGTGCCAGATGATATGCATTGCAACACACACACACACACACACACACACACACACACACACACACACACACACACACACACACACACACACACACACACACACACACACACACACACACACACACACACACACACACACACACACACACCACACACACACACACACACACACACACACACACACACACACACACACACACACACACACACACACACACACACACACACACACACACACACACACACACACACACGTCCCAATCAACTCCAGCAGCACAGCTGTCGCATTCATCAGAAAGTATTGCCGGGGATCAGGAAATTAATTTTCTTGGAGCACTTTTGGCTTCGCAATACTCCCATATACAATAAGCCTCATACAAGAGTCCAAGTGCTTTGACACAATGCCTGAGCAGGGCTTTCATCCTGGGACTGAGATGCTCAGATTTGCCTTTTTCCAAAGCGCTTCGCTGCGCCGTCTCCTGCCAAACGGCATAATTAGCCTCCTGTACTGCCATCTATTCCTTTCCCATCCATCCATCCCTTTCTTCCCTCCTTCCATCCATCCATCTTGGATGCTAATTACGCATGTGTCTCAGTGTGGAGCCTCTGCTAGCGCCCCATGCCCACCTCCTGTTGGCAGCCTCACGCCCTGCATCCGACTGGCACGAGGAGGCGGTAAACACCCGATATCCATCCACTGTGATGAGATAGTGCTGATGCCCCATGAGAGGAGGGGGAGCAGATTAAGGGAAGGGGCTGGCAGAGAGGAAATCTGTTAAAGATTGGGTACGCAAAACAAAACGGAAAGTCAAACTGCCACTTGTTGTTGAGAGCAAGACTGTAAACTTGTTATGTTGAAATACAGAGAAACAACACCTTTATATATAAAGGTAGACACCCACCCACACACAGTCTGCAGGGTAACATGACGCAACATGTTGTTAAGATGCACAGTTACAAGATGTCTGCAGGAGGCTTTGAATGCATGCATATTTCGAAAAACAACATTAATAGTCAGGATGGATGTTAGGGCACTGCTTCTTCAGAGAGAACTGGTCAATGTAGTTTTAGTCTTAAAGAGGACATATTATACAATTGTATTCAATTGTTCCGACACCATATGAAATCAGAACCAATGCACTTCCATACAATGCTATTGAAAGTTAATTTTATATTGTGATTCAGAATCACTCACAAATGTAATGTGTTATTTATTAGCCTTTTCAACACTCTTCAGGTAATCATCTCGCAGACTCACTTAAACTTCTCTGTTCATTCCCTTGTGTATCTGATCGAGTGTCTTTCTACAATAGAACGTTTTTCTACATGTTTTCATAAAATAGCTTGTTGGCATAGTTACCGACTAATAACCAACCAAATCTGTAAAAGGTCAGAGCACCTCTTTCATGCTAAGCCGCTGGCACACACAAGATTATGCTGTATTAAGACGCTCCGAGTGTGTGTGTATCAAACAGGAGGCTCACTTGCCCCCCAGTGTACACTAAACACTCCCACACCTGGACCCTGCTCACTCTGCTCGTTAGCAGCAGATGGCTGACACACACACACACACACACACACACACACACACACACACACACACACACACACACACACACACACACACACACACACACACACACACACACACACACACACACACACACACACACACACACACACACACACACACACACACACACACACACACACACACACACACACACACACACACACACACACACACACACACACACACACACACACACACACACACACACACACACACACACACACACACACACACACACACACACAGGGGGTCCAAAGGTTACACACACTCAGACTGGAATGCAGCCTATTTTGGTAATAGGCCAATCTGCTGGCAATTGTCTGCATTGTTAGTGTTTGTCTAGGCCTCAACTCTTGACCTTCAAATGTCTCTTCCCACATTTACATACAGCTTTGGACATTGACTGGATGTGTGTGTGTGTGTGTGTGTGTGTGTGTGTGTGTGTGTGTGTGTGTGTGTGTGTGTGTGTGTGTGTGTGTGTGTGTGTGTGTGTGTAGTTTAATCTTCCCATGTGAGGATGTAACAGGTAGGGGGAAAAGACTGTTTAGCTAATTATCTACATTAGATAAGTACGAGTTCTACATGTTTTTGCTAAGTCTCTCTCTAGAGAGAGAGACTACTACTACTACTTTATCTGTCGGAATACATTTGCTAAGCTCTCAAACGGTTTGCATAAACTTAAAATGTCTAAATGTTTATATGCTTCAGAGAACTTTTAAACACAAGTTCGACTTTTCCCGAAATGTACCGACGCCACTGGCTGGAAGTGGACAAACAGAAATATGTTTCGCAACCCATGAGTATTTCATTTGTTTAAAGGAACATTTTATAACTGGATAATTGGTATATCCTTAAATGGGCATCCACATATAAATATTTGGGGAAATGAATGAATTGCTATTCTCTACAATATTTAACATTAACCCGTATAACACCCCTATTTAACCATCATTACACCCATCTTAGACCATTATTACTGCTGTATTACACCCATGTTCCACTGTCATTACATCCATATAAGAATGTGTTTAGACCCATTTGACACCCAGTATACACATGGACACACTGTCAAACCCTTTATGGGTTAAATCACTTGTATTGTTTTTGGTTTGTTCTGATTGTAAACAGAATATTACATTTCATGTTAACTAAACTGCCCGCAAACATAATTAGTGGCTTGCAGAACATTGCCTAAGAGAGGGGGGGCCTACATGTGTGTGTTACATGAGGCTACAATCAACTGCCATCCGTAACCTGTTCCATGTGTGTGTCGATGTGTGTGGCCGTGGCCATGGGGTGTTGTTTATTTACTGAAGTCGTGTCCCTGTTCCTCTCCCCTCTCAGTGGGATTGTTTGCCTCTCTGCTGCTCGCTGAAATAACATCCAAATACCCCCGTGTGTGTGTGTGTGTGTGTGTGTGTGTGTGTGTGTGTGTGTGTGTGTGTGTGTGTGTGTGTGTGTGTGTGTGTGTGAAGTGAAGTCCCCAATAGTGTGTCATAAGGTGTGTGAGTTACAGAGAGACAGTTTGTTCCAGGTCTTGATGCACACACCCCACACACCTCTTCAGCCTTCTACCTTACGGTAACAGATGAGGGGATGTGGGGGTTGACACCACCACCATCGGCGAGGCTTTGATGAGTCACTCCAGCTCCTCACGTCCTCCAATGGCCTGCTGCAAATGTCCTGAGGTGGATGTGTTTGACCTTCACACACTTTTGATGCAACTCCTGCCAAACCCAGGCCCTCCAGAGTGAGATCCATCGGTGTTAAAGAGTTCACCCAGAGTTCATCCTCAGTGGTGTTTGTCAGAAGCACAGGTTTGTCTCAGAGGTTTTCCTTTCCTTGATGATGAAGCAGCTCTTCTGATCTATCAGTCTTTCAGTGTAATGTCTCGCAAGGATCCTCTTCTACGTCCTCCATCTGTTTGAGTTCCTCATCTTACCATGTATCCATTGCCTCCTTTTCTTCTCCAGATGAACTCAATTTGAGGATTAAACGAAGAAGTAAAGGGGGCGTGTGGCGCAGTGGATAGAGCGTAGATGTTCGGATCAGGTGGTCACAGGTTCAAACCCCACTGCAGTCAGCATGTCGTTGTGTCCCTGGGCAAGACACTTCACCCCAAATTGCTCCTGTGGGGATTGTCCACAGTATTGAGTATGTAAGGCTTTGTTTTAGAGCTGCAAGGATTTGTGGGTTAACCAAACATTCTTGTATCAAGAATAAGACACAAGTTAAAATTGATCAGAACTTGACAGTGTTACTCCAACAAAATGCCATTAGAGCATTACTTAACAAGTTGGTTTGGTAAGGTGATAAGGTGTGACCTCAGCAAAGAGACACAAATTTAAAGCCGACCTTACTGAACCTCTCCTTCTTTAACTCGACCGACTGGTGAGGAGCTTTGAAGTGAAAGTGAAGTGAGGAGCAGAATGAGAGATTTCTATCAACTGGCAGACAGATCACACTCTGCAGTTTGCCCGTAGGCCAGAGACACGCTGAGGTATAAAGACAGACGCCAGATCAGTCCCTGTAGGCCTCCGTCAGCCCGGATGGTAGGAGGGAGACGAGGAAGTAAAAAAGACTCTCAGCTGGTTGCTGCGCAGCATTGGAATGAAGCAACTTAAAACAAAGGAGAAGAGTGTTTGGAGCCTCGGGGATGAGCCGCGGAGACAAGGACAGAGACGAGCCGTGGACGGAATCGCTCATTGTGACTTTGCCAAGAGAAAAGCGGGAGAAAGGTGCAAGACGTGCGAGCGGAAACTCTTGATAGCAGTGGGAAGAAACATAATGCCGGAATGAGATGTTCACTCTTGTCTTCGTCTCCCAGGAGGCGGCAAGAGTTCAGTTCGTGTGTTTCTGGAGAAAGAGGAAGGGCTCCTGTGTTCGCCCAATCAAACACAAAGTACAGCAATGAAGTTGGTCAAAAGGTATGGAAATATTTGTTTTCAGAACGTTAATGAAGCATCTAATCCAGATAATGTGCCTTAATCTGGAATGTTAGCACAAGAAACTACATTTGAATGCAAAACATGGATTTATCTCAATTCTCTTGCAAGTACTTTAACCTAAAATTATCCTGCAAGACTGAACATTGGCTTGTACCGAGGAACTGTCCTTGCAGCAATACTTTCATTTTATAATTATGGCCTCGACAGTGTCCTTCCTTCTTTCCCCCTCTGTCATTTCCCCGCAGTAGCAGTCACAGTAGCGTGTTCAGGGTTATTCTGGGGTGTATGATCCAAACACTAAGTTGTGGCGGGGCCTGTGTAATTACACGGATCCAGAATAGCAGCGGCCCGGTCCAGAGCTGTGGGACCGAGGGGAAGGCTTTGATCGGCGCACAGCATCGACTGCTGCACCGAGGCTCACGAGGAAACCAGGATCAGGAGACTGCGCTTCGTGTAGTTACAGAATTACGAGAAGGTGTGTGTGTGCTGCCAGCGTGGGTTTGGCTGCAGCCTCCTACAGAGACATGAACTCTGAAAACAGTGTGTGTGTGTGTGTGTGTGTGTGTGTGTGTGTGTGTGTGTGTGTGTGTGTGTGTGTGTGTGTGTGTAATAGTTGCCTGGTTGTGTATTGTGTGTTTCTTATGTGTTTGTGGTATGTGACCCCTTAAAAGTCTGTTATAAAATGTGTGTGAGCGGGCGTTGGTACTCGTATGTCAATCTGTGGTTGTATGTAGTGTGTGTGCACGTGTGTGTAAAGTGAGTCCAGGCTACATGTAGAAAGCAGGACTGAATCCAACTTGACTGGATGCCTCAAATGCAGCTTTTTCCATGGGGATAGAGTGTGTGTGTGTGTGTGTGTGTGTGTGAGAGAGAGAACGTGAGACAGATAGACACAGAGAGATGTTGAGTGATTGTGTGTGTGCTAGCTGGTCATCCTTCACTCTTTCCTCAGTAAAATATGGCAGGTGCATCGGTAACACCTCCAATCGAGAGAGCCGCACACGCACACACACGCGCGCGCGGGGGGCATATGCTAACCTGATTAACACTAGCATTAGACTAACATTAGTGCTGCCTCCTTCAGAGAAACACCCCCGG
The DNA here is from genome assembly GCA_902827135.1 of Harpagifer antarcticus. NCBI lineage: Eukaryota > Metazoa > Chordata > Actinopteri > Perciformes > Harpagiferidae > Harpagifer > Harpagifer antarcticus. The sequence goes on from CADEHL010001020.1 coordinate 6,035,116, forward strand.
ACCAGCTGCTCCTGCTTCCTCACTTTCTTCCATATGCACACATCCACATCTCCGTCTCCCACGCACCCATTCCACTTCTTTTATAAATTCTACATTTATAACAGTTTATTTGCACAAAGTTTCTAATTAATTGGACAGCGAGCAAACACCAAACATGTATTGCACACAATGAATATGCATGCTATAACATAACAGCAACTCCCATAGGGGAATCTCCTTGTTTGCCTCAGGTAGATTTTAACGTCATGTTCGAGGACACCCTGCGCTTGCCATAATTACATAACATGTTACTTGTTAGACCAGTGGTTCTCAAATGGGGGTACACGGGCCCCTAGGGGTACGTTGGAGTACTGCAGGGGGTACGTGAGATTTATTTTATTTTAATGAAAAAAAACAACTTAAGTAATGACAAACTGCTGATAGTAGATACTACTTTCTTCAAAGGTTTACAGAAACTCTGGATAATAAAATGGGAACAATAAACGGGGTGCTCTCTTTCCTCTCCCTCTCCTGACAGCCCGTCAGTCTCGTGCAGCTCGCTGAACATGTAATAAGTGACCCGACAGTAAAGAATACATATATTTATAACTAGTTTAGCTAGTTCCAGAGTAGATAGACTCGCTAAGTGTGTTAGGTCTAACTCTGAGTGTATTTTGCTCGGCTCAACGGTCCGTCACAGCGGCGGAGCTGTGATCATGCAGAGCTGCGTGTTCTCCGTCAGCAGCAGCTGATCTGATCTCTCTCTCGCTCGACTTGACTCACGTTTATGTCAGATAATCAGATCTAGCTAGACTGCCTGCTTTTCAAAGGACCTAAACAATAAGCGTTGCAACGGCGTGTGGCTGCAAAGTATAGCGCAGTATTATGCATCATGTTTTTATGAGGAGTCAAAATCCCATGCTCAAAAAATGCTTACATATTTTTTTCTCTTCATTCCCCACCCCCCAAAATAAATTAATAAACCAATTTTAGGGAAAGTAAGGAAGTTTGAGCAGTGTGGGTTTTATATGAACATAGTTACACTTATGTCAAAACACGAAGTGTAATAACTGCAGGTGCCTTCCTGTCAGAATGACAAAGGTCCTCAGTGAAGCACGAGCCCATGTTTCACTACATTAAGTACAACTTATTAAAAAGATCGGTTCAAAGCAACTAATGTCGTCTTAGTGTTATTGCATGATGTTAAAATTGGTTGGCCATGAATTTAGTGATGGATTGTAAACATTTGAAATGTAGCATTTAAGTGTTTCTCAGTTACAAGGTTGTTTTAATAAATCAGACACTGATGGTGCAGCGCTGTGCTGTACCTCTTTATATAGGCATTTTTTCCTTAACAAATAGTTTCTGCGCTGATCAGGGGGTACGTGGCTGAATTGTTTTTTCAAAGGGGGTACATTGTTCAAAAAAGTTTGAGAACCACTGTATTAGACGCTTTTATCCAAAGCGACTTACAAACTCAATACTGTGGGCAATCCACACAGGAGCAATTTTGGGGTGTCTACGACATGCTGACTGCAGTGGGGTTTGAACCTGTGCTCCCCTGATCCCAACACCAACGCTCTATCCACTGCGCCACACGCCTCCATAATTTCTACGATACATTTTCTAAACTATTTTTCTTACAGCTCCTTTCCATTCCTTCCCTTGTTTAGGTCGATGTGTCCCACCTATCTCCTCATCGTGCCAATCCAACGTCACCCTGCTCCAAGTGCTAATCTGTCTTCCCCTTGAACCTTATTTTCTTAGACTTTGTGTTATTGCTTTGTCATGTTTTCTATTTTTCCTCATAAACATGCAGTGGAGGAAGTAGCACTGTACTTATACGTAAGTAAAAGTAATAAGTGAGTTAAGTACATTTAAGTAAAAGCTAAATATACCAAATCTAAAATAAGTTGTTATCTAAAGGGGCCATTCTCTGAATAATATCTATCAAAATTAATGATGCATTAATGTGTCTGCCATTTAAATGTTGCAGCTGTTGATGAGATAAACTGCTATACATAATCATACATAGTAAATAATCAATTTGGCACAAAATGAAAATATAAACCCCACAAATTAACATAATAGGGCTCCACTAATAACATTACCTGCAAAAGAGTAAAAAGTCTGCTGCCAACATATAGTGGAAATACTCAAGTACAGGTACCTTAAATTCAGCTGTTTCTTTAGTACTTCCACCACTGTGTAAACACATGTCCCCCTCTCTGTTCTCCTGCCTCGCTGCCACTCCCTTATTATCTCCCTCGGGTGCCCATCTTGTCTTTATAAGCAGCGTTCAGCTTCCCCAACAGTAGACACACAGCGGGACGGCCTGCCAGCACCCCCATTAGCACTGTGAGTGTGTGTCCTCAGGTGAGCGAGAGAAAAAGGGAGTGATGTAAGGAGGCACTTGCGAGGTAAACGCAGTGGTGGAACAGATTTCACCAGTGAATAAATATCAACATATAACCAGCGGTCACATCTGGAGCTGGTAATAACTTTCTGACTTCCTAACTCTCAGATCACAGTTGAATACGTGCACATCATTAGGACCGTGGGCGCACAAACCCAACGGGGCTTTTGCCTGTAGGCACATACTACCAGTACTTGTGTGTGTGTGTGTGTGTGTGGGCCATCTATCACAGTGACAGGCTGCTGCGTGTTTACTTAATGATGTGGGGGTTTATTTATGAAGTGATGGCCGACGTGTGGGAGAGAGAAAAAGTGAAAGGGGGGGGGAGAGATTGAGACAGCCCGAGGATGTGACATTAAAATATCATCAAGGTGATGGATGTCCACACACACACGACATTAGAGAGAAGTACAGAAAACAGCTGCGCGACGGATGACAAGTCGTATCTGGACTTCTGCGAGTGCCTCTGTGTGTGTGTTTTATAATGACTGAGTGTGTAGTCGTGTGTGTGCTTTTTCAATGACTTCTGTGTTCATTAAGGTGTCACATGTGCTGCCACTGTAGTTTACGACTCGCAGGGTAATGAGTTGAAGATAAGATGTGTTCATGGGCGTGTGTGTGTGTTGTTCTATACTGTGTGCGTCTTTGTTACACTGGATAACATGGACTCTGAATTTTGTACAAACTACTATCCTCTATAAACAGTATTCTACTTGCTTTCAGTTTGTCTATGGATATTGGACATTTATATAACACAATGGATTTAAAGATGGGATATCTGGGCCTCTGCTTCATCGATGTTGGAAAAAATGACGTTCTCACTAACAATAGACCCCTGAATTATCCCTTTACGAATGTGAAGTACATTCTACTGTAGATTGTGGAAATATTGAGTTTGAAACTTTATCCGTCTGTACAATAACAATGTCATGTGAAAAGTTATTCCCGACTTACAGAACAAAGGAGTCTATGAAAAGAAAATGCCATGTGGCTTAATTGGCCATCAAGACATTACAGAGAGCCTATCATTAGCATAAAGAGAAAATAGACAGAGAGAAGGGGACAGTGTGATTGTCATAATTACAAGTGTGACCTATACACAGACAGGGAACAAGGGGGAAGGGTCAAATTAGAGACGGATAGAAAGACAGGGACACGGAGGGAGAGGGGTTAGTGGAGAGAGATGAGGAGGGGGACATGAAGTCCTGTTTGAAGGCCGGATTTAGCTGCACACACACCCACTGAAACGTGGCTCTCCACACACACACACACACACACAACTCCACTTCGAGATCATGTATATGGATGACCGCTGAGAGAATAAACAGAGACATGAATAGATACTGAACCACAAGCTTTTATCCACGCTTTTGTTTACACCAACGTAGCTTAGTGGGTTCCTTCGCGCACACACACACACACACACACACACACACACACACACACACACACACACCACACACACACACACACACACACACACACCACACACACACACACACACACACACACACACACCACACACACACACACACACACACACACACACACACACACACACACACACACACACACACACACACACACACACACACACACACACACACACACACACACACACCACACACACACACACACACACACACACACACACACACACACACACACACACACACACACACACACACACACACACACACACACACACACACACACACACACACACACACACACACACACACACCTTCCCTTTCACGTATGAACCACTCAGAGAGGGAGATCCTGGTCTTGTGTGGAGAGCACAAGGCCGAAGCCAGCGATAGAGTGCTGCGCTCGAGTGGGCCGCATTTACGCTATAGTTGCACCACACGGAGAGAGTAAGGTCCTAGTGTGGACACAGTTAATTCAACTCAATGTCTTATTCCAGTCTCAAATGTTTAAATATTTGCATCCACACAGTTCTGTTTACTATATCTACTGACAACTGATTGGAAAATATAGATTTATTTCCAGTTGTTCGCACAATACAATAATTTTTCCGCCATCATGTCGTGTTTCTACCATCTCCTTTCTTTTCTTTTTGTACCTGATATTACTTCCCAGGTGTTTTACAGTTTGTTTCTTCGCCACGTGTGTGTGATTGTGAGACGGGGTGTTTCATTATCGGGCTCCTCAGGGGACCAACATACCGCTGGCTTTCACCGTGGACACACCAATGTGTTTTTTTTGGGTGAAAAACAACAAATGAGGGCAGAGGTTGCGCCTCACGCTTGCTGCACTTTTAATTGCATCAGTGTTTGGCGGCGGCACACGCTGCACAGGGAAGTGTAATGAGTGATGAAGACCTTTGGGCCTCAAGGAAAGCAGCCGGAGAGTGTCTCTGCCTAATGAAGACTGGTTGGCAGGGCTTCATTGCTCAATATGCACGTGGAAGCGAGGAAACGAAGGAAGGAAGCACGTTGTCAGGTGATTGGGTGTGTCAGTAGATCCATCCCAGATTTCCCAGAGTTCCCTTGCTTAAAGGAAATGCCTTTTGAAACAATTCTGATTTGGATCCAAGTGTGATTTTCTGCCTCCTTGGGCACGCAATTCATAAGATCCCTTTTTAAAATGTCTGATAAATGGCTATTGATTTCCGCGGTGGAGTTCGGAGTGTACGGAGGTAAATGAAATGATTCCTCAGGCCGGATCGATACAGGCTCAGGGACATGTAGCAGTGCAGCTTGCTTAGGAGAGGCGACTGCAGGGAGATGGCAGGCCGCTTGGGTCCAAACTATGTTAAAGAAAGAGAGAGAAGAGGACAATGATACCAGAGGGAGAAGAGCGAAGGGAGGTTGTATTGAGCTAAAGGAAAGGGTGGATGGAAATGTCACCGGTCTAATAGATCTCTCCATAAACTAAATGAGGAGGAGAGCGGGCGCGCCTCGTGGCACACGGCACCTCAGAATGTTAACAAGGGAGCTGAAAATAGCCCGAGAAAGGCTAAGGGGGAAAACAGGCCGGCCGCACAGGAACACCGGAGAGCTCTGGAGACACGTATTCCTTCATTTGACATTTCAATCTTTGAAAATGGTGTCCAGTGTGGGCGTGTTGTGTGTTGTGTGTTTGGCGCTTGGATGGATATTTAGGGCAAGAAGCGAAAAGAAGCTCTACTTTTAAACTAAAAAGCTACACACATGCATGCACACTTACCCGACTCGGGTCGTTCTCCAGCGCTCTGCGTCGAGCGGCTTCCAGCTCATCGTATCCCGGAGCGGCTCGGTTCGGCTGGTACTCCCTGCGTTGCCCCTGGAGACGTGGATCACTGCAGACAGACAGAGAGGGTGTTAAAAATGGCAGATAGTTGCCGAGAAGCTAAATCTTGTGGATTTAGGTGAAAAGACCAACAGGTCTTCAAGTCAAATTCCTAAACTAAATCCAGATAAACGGTTTAATTTTCAAACCGCAGCTGGGGATTAAAAAGGGAAGAAAAAGCCAGGTGGAACATGGCACATTCAGGTTCATCCTTTTCTTAAATCCACCTGTATTTTTCTTGCCTTGCAGCGACAACCCTTGACAGCGCGGGAAGATTGACAGGCAGGCAGATAATATCCACAAAGTACTGCCTCTGAGAAGACATCAGTGCATGAACTGAACTTTCCACAGCTGACAGAGGAAACCAAGGTGGGAAAATGGAGCAACAAAAAGGAGGGAAAGACACTTGATGGATGTGCCTTTTCACTGTAAAGTGACATAGACCAATCCGGCGCCTCCTCAATTGAACCGCAGACGCATTGAAAAGTCTTCACCCGAATGATCCCACTGCACCTGACCTTCAAGTGACCGAAATGTGAAAAAGAAAAATACCTCCGCGACAAAAAAGTCCAGACACAAAATGGTGCGCCTGAGTGAGCACAATCCTCAGGATGTGCTAGCAAAGTACGACATAGTGCTGCCGTTTATCTGTGTTTACTAGCGGCATTGGAAACCGTATCTCATATTGACACTGATATGCTGTTCGTTTGCTGCTTCGTCTGCGGGAGATACACCGTGTACACATATTCCAAAAAAGGGGCAAACTTTGCAACCCTTCTTCTGCCCTGCAAAACTCAAACAAGTACACGTAAGGAAGGCCGTGGTCCGGCAGGTAAACACTCACGCAGCCTTCATCAAACGGGCGTTGTGTTGTACATGCTAATGGTCTGACCCCCAGGCTGATATTGACCGAAAAAGAGCGAAGGAGAGCGAGACACAGAGCAGAGAGGTTCATTAGTGAAGTACATAGCTTACGTGTTTAAGTCTCTCTTGTGACCCTGCCTTTAATTAGAAAATCTGGCTGAGAGTGTGTTTGTGTGAACCTCAGGAATGTGTACAAAGTGTGTGTTTCCACGTCGAGTTAATCCTCGTAATTGAGACTCGCTATGACGGGGTGAACATGTCCAGATGCATGCGAGTCATAATGAGTTATACACACTTTAGGGCTACAATGTTGATATGAAAAATGACGCAGTGCCTGCTGCCATTAGGAGTTTCCAAAAAAACTGTTGATGCTACTCCTAAAGGATATATCCAACGTGCTTCTCGAGATCGCTTCAGAGGTTTGTTTCAACGCTCAGCTAATCAATACTAATCTGCGTTTCCCATAGTGCTGTAAAAACCATGCTGTTCAGATATTCACACCCTAATCTCCCGTATTATTTATTCACTTATTACTTGCTTTTTATTGCTCTTACTCCCCCTCTGCCGCCCACTGGCTCTTCTCTATGCCCAAACAAACAACGGACCCTCAGAGAACGGATGCATGACGCCAACTTGTGTTTATATATCTATTTTTCACGCCACGCCTCTTCTACCGAACCCATTAGCCAATCCCTGGGCCCGTAATTAAAGCTGCCATGTTGATTGAGTGTGCGTGTCGCTCTTCCAATGAAACAATACTGTAATTATCTCATTACGCCGCGGCCTCCATCACTGACAACGCCAAATGTTATCATATTAATAGCAGAAGACAGAGGCTGATTCTGGATAAAACATTAGTGGTGGGGGGGGGGTTGCTGGAGTGTGGTGAGCAGCAGGTTGATGGGCTGACACTTTTAGCGGGCTGCTTTCCAAACAGTGACACAAGAGGGAGAGGATGCATAAGTGTGTGTATAAGTAGACACATGTATGCTGTCCTACATGTGTGTGTGAGGGAGACAGGAAGGCTCCCCTGTTGTCATCAGCAGCTCATAACGGCTGCTGATTGCCTGTCTGCAAACCTGGGACCAGTTGCATAAACACAACAGAAAAAAGCTTTGGTGATTTAAAATGCTCTCGATAGAATAATATGATTTGACTGTTTCTGACACAGAGAGACAGCTGGGCTCAGACAGGTTGGCGACAGACCCCCGTTTTAGATAGATTTACTATCTAACATGAATCAACCTTAAAGTCAGATTGTGAAGGGAAGCAGGGATGTGTGCGGATTTCCCTCAAACAAACCTTTTATATGTGATGTATGGAGGTCTAAACTTAGAGGGACTCACTCGTACCAAAGAGGGTTTTGGGCTTGTTTAGTTCAGCCCTTCAGGAAGAACCCTTTTTGAGCATCTATTTCCAAGAGGGTGGTAAGCTCATATGCATCAGCCTGAGTGTCGGACATGTAAATAGACGGCAACTAATCAATACATCAATAAAGTCTTATTTTGCCATATTAGCTCAACCACAGAATTTGCTACCACTTAAGCCGGACGTGTTTTCCGCGTATCATAATAATCCATCCATATTTCAGAGTATCTGACTATGCAGGTCGATCTGAGAGCGCACCGAGGGAAGTAATACCGGAGGAGGATGGAGACGAGAGGAAGAGGAGATGAGACACAGGATCAGGAAATGAAAGATGCACCAGAAGACAGAATGAGAGCAAAACCAAACAGAAACATAAAGATGGAAACTTCGAAATGAGTGAAAAGAAGGAGCAGGGGAACTGGAGTGAGAACAAAAACCTTCAGATATGAAAGGGTAGCGGGAGAGAGTGTGAGAAATGCAACTATCCTGTGGTGTGAGCCTGTGTGGGGGCAGACTAATTAGGAAGTGTGCGCCGCCGCTAGCTGATTTGGTGACTTCTTCTCGCTGCGGCCAGCTGACACACTGGGGGGGGAAACGCTCAGGCAGGTTTTTTCTTCACTGCCTGCGAGCTGGAGGTAAGCAGACATCAACGTGCGTGGTCAATGTTTGATTTCCTGGTACAGTTTTGGGAATAGAGTCAGATAGAAACTCTGTGGAGCTCCAAACTGGAGGTTTTTAATGTCCCCCTACATAAACACATGTTCCTTTATGTCCGAACTCCAGGCTGTTGCTCTAACACTGGATCCTACACTTCCCATGGTGTCACTAACACTACAATGCCCTCATACTTCAGACCCCCTTTAGAGCTGTTTCCTATGGCGCCTAACACAACAGACAGATTACTCATCATGTTTCTGTGTTTTGCCAAGTGCTGAAACGTGATTAACTCACAATCTAACACTAGTCCTCCGTGTAACTGACCATGAACAAAGGAAAGGCTGGGAGCTGATTGCATGCAAAAAGGAAGTTGCTAAGATAGAGCTCTAATAAAACAGGCTTTAAAGACTTAATACGCAGCCTCCACTAATGATGTGTTGTTTTCCCTCTTTGAGCTCCTCCTAGGGCAGGTGTTGTCTAAATCCTAGCAGGCTGTGTTTTCTGCATGTCTTCTTATATAATGTGGCTTTGCACGCTGGTTGCTTTCCAGTCTTTCCTCTCTATAGGGGAAGAAATCTGTGTCGCTCCAAAATGAGAAGAAGAAAACCAACACTATTCGGGAATGAGAAATCTACATCCAAAGCAGCTTGCAGTTTCTTTCACGTTTCCACGATTAGTCGAGGCTGTCGACAGTGATTTTGACTTTGCCGCAGTGTCAGGTGAACTTAAAGGCATGTACTCCTCGTTGTAAAAACCTGGGAGCATGCTCACTGATGTGTCATTTATTTGTCTTAGCTTACAAGCTCGCCTTCATCTTGCTTTTCGTAGCATAACGGTGCGTTTGACAACACACCCCTCTCCCTGGAGTCGTTACTTCTCTCTGCCTCGGCCTCTCCTCTGTTTCTTGCTCCGGCTACGAGCGGTGCCTTCTGGCTAATACCATTTGACAAGCATAGCTAACCTTTATTCTCCACAGGTCAGCCTCTAGCATAGCTCTAATCAGATGTGACGCCCATCACGGCACACACCTGCCATTGAAGGCCTAATGAAAATGTCCAACGGTAAATTAGGGAGACAGCGCCGGAGTCCACTGTTGAGGGCTCTGACAGGAGGGGAGTTGTGTTGGGGGGGGCTATCATGTCTCAGTTGGCACAACTATGCAAACACAGAGTGGGCAGAGGCATACACATTTACCTTCAAAAACATTTAGATAAAGCTCGATTAGCATTGAGGATGTCTCACTTGCATAATGAGCAGCATCATTAAAACGATGATGAAAGATATGTTGTTCCCTTGGAAACAATGAAAAAACGTGCATGCCGCAGCTATCGAGTGCTTTGTGGGAACATAGCGTACTCCGACACGCACTTCAACTCATGAATATATATTTTACACACACAGTAGGTACTCTTACACCCAGGATTTGTGTGTGGTGCCATAAAAAGCCGGACCACACACAGCATTGTTGCTAGGCTACACCAGGTTTTTCTCGCCTAGAAAAACACTACAGGTGGGTGGCTCCGTGTGTGTCTATTTCTGGCTGTGTGTACGTCTGTGTGAATGAAAGCACAGGGGTTCCAACCTCTAGCGGGCTGCGTTGTGTTTTAACAGATGTGCAGACTTTGTGAATGAGCCCTCGTCCCAGCCGCAGGTGGAGGAACGGGATGAAAATAACCGCCGACGAGGCAGCATGTGGATGGGAGTGACTGTGGCAACACATCAGGCCACACTACCTGATAACACTTACTAATATACCTCTATTCGTATGGAGGTAGGACTATCACTCTTAGTGTTAAAGCATGGTTAATATTACATGTGTTAGATTTCAGTAAGTAAGATGTGTCAGGAGTGGAGACAAAGACAACATTTTCAGGTTCATATTTCTATGTCTCTACTGGGACATGTCTCCATGATTTAATGTTCAAAAAGGTCTTTATTTTTCTCATACCGTCTGTGCTGCAGCACCTCTTTTCACCCTCTGTCTGAAACCAGAGTCCAGTCTGATTTGGGATTGTATCCTTTGCAGACCATTTACATGCACACAAACCTAGATAACACACTCCAGGAACGGGAGAACCCCAAAAATAATAATATGGCCTCTTTAAGAGTACCTTTCATTTGTGTTTTGGCAATATGGCCGCCCACTCATGACGCTAATAGACATTTATTTCTGTCTTTCTTTGTCCCTGGAGACCAAGCTAACAAGCCAAAGATGGCCGCTCATCCATCATGCTAATGCTAAAGACTATCTAATATACATTATGAGCAAACCGGGGGACGGAGACTGGACACACCAAGAGTCACAGCGATGGAGAGAGAGAGAGAGGGAGAAAACAGGCTGGTAATGAAGTACCCAGCACTAGTGGATGAGAGCTAAAGTGGTCTAACAGATCTGTCAGGCTGCTAGACTGTGGCTAATTATCGCTCTTCTCTTTTGTCTGCTTCCTCTCCTCTGTCACTTCTTCCCTCTCGAATTTACGCATTTCTCTCTTTCCATTTTGGCTCTCACTTTCTTCCCTCCTTCTCTACACCGCGTTCTCTTTTTCTCTGCGTCCCTCCGTCTGTCACTCCTCTCCGTTCCCATCTGTCTCCTCTCCATGTCCAACACTCTCCTCCTCTCTGTTTCTTCTCTTTCTCTGGATGAGATTGGGTGTCTGGGGCTTAGCTTTTTGATTTGCAAGTCAATAGTAATTTCTGTCAGAGAGTTTGTGTTGAGGGAAGTTTTAATGTGGCTGTATTATTTCCTACGGGGAATGATGAATTTGCATTAGAATCCTCTCTGGATTTACTGCGTTGTTTCTGTCTCCCATACAAAGCCGGCTGCAAGTTCAACTCTGAAACTTCAGCAGTAATAATATATAATACGGTGTGCTCTGACGTCCGGGTATGATCATCAATAATACCTTTTACTCACATTGTATTGACTTAAATGGCTTGTTAGATACCTCCACCTTCACTTCTTTGAAAGGCATGCAGGAACACTTTCAAATTCAACTCGTGTTCACATCCATACTCGGTTAACAATGAAGGCTAGTGCAGCAAACCTGACTTTTTTCACAGCCCTGTGTACTCATGTATATACGTTATTCGTCTTATGACATCTTTGCACACCTGAGATTGACTCAAGTAATTCCAGTCGCAATCCTTTAGCGTTCATATGTGTATAAAGCATCTGCCTTAAACACGTTATAGTGCGTAGTGTGAACAGACAAGGGTACAGCTGGTGGTCTGAGAAAAGAGTTGAATTCAAATTCAACCTTGTGCTTTCAGGATGTGCTCTGCTGCACCTGGACCCTGTATGTATGTATGTGTGTGTTTGCACGTCAATAAGGTGAGAAACAGTGAGAGACAGTGCCCTAAAAGGAAGGGAAAACATGCATGTATGTAAGAGTGTGTGGGTGTGTGCATAAATAAGGGTGTTGCTACAGTGTAAGCATGCATTCATGTTTTATGCATTTTCTGGCAGCGCATGAATTTAGATATGGGCAAATACTCCCTCAGTCATGCCGGTCAAGCCATGGTGTGTGACCTTGGGTGTACCTGCACAACTTGCTACACACACACACACACACATTAAAAAACACTTATATGTATTACAATGCATGTGGGGTCAAATCAAGAGCAGAAAAGAGTGATCACCTGTCTGCCTGTGTGGGCGGGGGTCTTGACTTGTTGACCTTGGCGTAGAGGCCGTCCAGCTCCTCCTCCGAGGCCCTCAGCGGGTTGGACCCCCCGGTGGGCGGGGCGGGGGAGGGCGTGCGACTCACAAACGTCTGGGGCGATGGCGGCGGGCGGAAGTTGCTGATGCGGGCGTAGTTTGGGTCGCTGTCGTCGTCTTCCACGTCGGGGAAGGAGGCCGAGTCGGGGGTGGCGTGGCCAGACTCGATAGTGGCGTAACGTGGCTCATAGCTGTCGGACATTTAGTGGAAGACGGCAGTTTAGAGGGACATTTCTGGCACTTTGTAAGGAAATACAAACTTTAAACTATAAAAAGACACAGAGACGTATTTCCTTCCACTCCTACCCGTCTCGTTGGTCCGGGATCCGGTCCAGCTCCTCTTCACTCAGGGCCTCCAGTTTGTTTTTGGAGGACTTGCCAGCATCTTTGCTCTTGTCTTCCTTCTTCTTACCAAACCTGGACAACACCAAAAGAGACACAAATGCAAAAGTTAGTTTGAAACAACCTGAACGACTTCTTTATAATACTAAAACCTCAGGAGGATGCTTTTATTTTGAAGGCAAGGTTTATGCACCATAATATTTTTGGACACTTATGATGAAATATTCACTTCACTCAACAGAGCACGCAGGAGTTGATGAAAAGAGGCTGTTTAACTCAGACACACACACACACGAATAGTCTTTGACTTCACATTTCTACACGGTGAGACACACACACACACACACACACAAATACACACACACACACACACACACGCACACACTGCGAAACCAACTCATTCTTACTCCTGTGTGTTCATTAGTGGCTTTGCCTGGAAAAAGACTGCTTAATGATAGATATGGGTATAATGTCGCAGCAGGCACTGACAATCCACTAGTGTGTGTGTGTGTGTGTGTGTGTGTGTGTGTGTGTGTGTGTGTGTGTGTGGGGGCACATGAAAAAGAGCGATGGCTGTCACGCAGCATATGGAGCATGAATATTTGAACATTTTGTCCAATAAAAAAGCAGTTACGCCACAGTGGGCTCTGTTTTTCTTATGAACTCTGCCATAACGACCACCATCATCATTATCATTCTGGACTCATTTTACAAAATATTCTCGTCACCTCTGTTCTCGTTTTAATGACGCTCACACTTGGAAGAAATTAACCAAGGCTTTTCCCTCTAAATATTTCATATCTCTCCGTCGCTATTTCGCCTCCTCCGTCTCACAACCTCCTTCTTTTTCTTCCTCCTCTCGCCCTCTCCGAGCTCCCGCTGAGCCGCTCTAATGTCTGTGTTTATCTCATTAACAGCGAGGCACTTCTCCTCACTGCTACAGGCGGGAACGTGGCTGAATCCTAACCTGTTGGCCCTGGCCAGCATCAGAGCCGCAGTGAAGCCACATTGACCTGGCACCGTCCTGCAAACCAATTAGTGATGTTTTTATCTCCTCTCCACTTATACCTCTGTGCAGCAAAGCCGACACTCACATGGCTTGTGATTCGTTGTGAAGAAGGCACAGAGAGTTGGCACACCAAATGATCTTCTTTTATTTCACTAAGTTTGTATGTCCTATGTTCAGGGGCGGTTCTAGGGGGGGCAGGGGGGCCAGTGCCCCCCTAACACTGACCCCCCTTTTTTTTTTTAAATGTATATTTTCTGGTACTCGGTTTGCCAAAATCCGCAGGATTTTGTTGCTGTAATGTGAGATTGTGCAGACACCCTTATGTAAAGTCGAGATGTAACTGTTCTTTGCCTTTATTTTTATATAAATATGGTGTTAGTGCACACATTGCACTATAACTGAAGCTGAAGCTAACAGTAATAACTATAAGATCTATCTGAAATAAATAAGTGTCCTGAAACAAATACCAATATATGTATTGCATTGTTTTCTTATGCGCAATTACTTCATACTGTCTAGTTCTCTTTTTCGTCCTGCATTTATTGTGCCCCCCTCAGAAAATAACTGGCCCCCCCAGTCGAATTGGTCTAGAACCGCCACTGCCTATGTTTAAGAGTCTGGCAGAAAGGATTCACCTCAAGCGTTTGACCTACACTGCTTTTATCTAAATGTGGTGGATTCAGTCGAGTCTAGTGAGAATATGCTTTGTTTCAATTGAATACACCTGTATGGGTGTGCAGGGCCTTTAAGTAATGAGTAGTAAACCTACTGGAGGCGTGTGGCGCAGTGGATAGAGCGTTGGTGTTCGGATCAAGGGAGCACAGGTTCAAACCCCACTGCAGCCAGCATGTCGTTGTGTCCCTGGGCAAGATACTTCACCCCAAATTGCTCCAGTGGGGATTGCCCACAGTATTGAGTATGTAAGGCGCTTTGGATAAAAGCGTCTAACAAGTGACATGTAAGTAAATAAATAAATAAACCACTTACTGGTAAACTGATCCTAAAGTATACCGCACTTGATTTCAACAAGTTCAAATCTGCAGCATTGGTTTTATCTTTATTTTGTAGTCAGGTGACTCCTGCTGAGCCCTTGTTGCTTTATTTTTCCCCACCTCACTTCCTAGAGATGACTTGCCGCAGAAGCAGTGTGGGCGCTGCCACAGCATATTTTTTCTTCTTCTCGGGACTATTTAGATTTTCTAAGCACTACCCACATTATGCAGGAGCCAAAAGCAGCATGCCAATTACCTCACTTATAAGCATATAGAATTCAACGCTGAGTAAAAGCAGTATCAGCTTTATTCCTCTCAGTCTGCATCAATAGACACGTAATTATATTACACGTAAATATATGATTATCTGAAATCCCAGGATTACCTTGCTAAGCTGTCTGATAGATTCACTCCTTACACACACACACACACACACTCACACCTTAATCAACATTCAAAGGGGGCAGAGGTCCACAGTTGGACCCATCATTATATCTGCATTAATTAGGAAAGCCACTTTTTCTAACCGCATTGTCTGGGAAGAAGATGGAAGGAAGGAAGGGGGGGGTGTGGGACTCCCAATTAGAGACATGTACCTGCCATGGGGGAGGTGGTTATCCCCCGCTCTCCTATTATCTCACCCCTTCTTCATCGCCAAATCTTCTCCCACTCTTTTCTCTCTCTCTGACTATTTTTTGTTTCATTACTTTCTCTATCCTTTGTTTCGTTTATTAATTCTTAGGACAGTTTCTGCTCCGTCACTCTTTCAGAAATGTGACAGTTAATTTCCTGTTGGGTGCACCATGGCAGCTTGAAACAAATAAATGACAGAACTATAAAGCTAATGCACAAATATCTACAAAAGCAGCTCTATAAACCGACGTTACTCACACACTATAAATCTGTATATTGCTCCGTAACGCAGGTAGGCAGCCACACACACTCAGACAGCAATATACATCAATACAACACACACACACACATACTCTGTAGGGAACTGCAAACAGTCTCAGGGAATAGGACATCTCATTAACTTAGCATTATCTACCTCCACAACCACTCCATCAAACTCTCATTAGGGGGAGGTAGGGGGTCCGAGTGAGTCAGTCTGCGCTGGTGTTCCATTTAATACACTCCCCACTGACACAGGAGCTACTGGGAACCATTATTAGTGTGTCGCTGTCATCATTAGCCCGCCGACTCACGCCTTCACACTGGCATCACCTCTGTTAGCCAGGCAGCTTCAAAGTAGACGACTCTGGACTGATGTGTTTGCATTGAACTCTGGGAAAGAGAGTTCCCGCGACTATATTTGACACGAGGGCTGAGGCAAACTATACTCGACCAAGGAGATGTCTTTACTCTTTACATGTCACATTTTGTTAGACGAAAATCCAAACACTATTCACCCTTATATGATATAGAGAAAAGTCTCCCCCTCTCATTATGAACAATGTAACACCACTAGGTAATAAAGGACTGTCACTTTAATAAAGGAATATCTGGAGTGTAGTTTAATGTTTTTTACATGGCTGCACCCGGGTATATCTGACAACAACGTATAGTTGGACATTATTTTTCTGTCGATCAACCGACATTGTTACACTGCACCCATTTTTAAAGGAGATGCACAAGGTAATGCTAAAAAACTGAAAAAGATTTACCCCCAAGTACATTCATTTGTACAGTTTTGTTATCATCTATTTCCTAAGGAAGCCGGTTCGGGACTCATTCGAATATATATTTCTTGAAGACACAACGACTCTTCTTCCTTTCCTGAATGTGAAAAAACGACGTCTGCAATCATTGACGATGACGACGGCACTTTACAGAATCAACAGCGTGATTTGGACGGCCAGCCAGTCGCAGGGCTGCAGCTGAGAAACTGGACTGACCGTAATTACTACAGCTACTGTCATTCTCATTACTGTAGGGGAGGTGGAGGAAAAGGGGGGGGGGCTCCGTTAGCCATGCTCTAATGAGGCTCTATATGAAACAGGGAGATCACAGCTAGCCAGTGTGCTGATGTCACCGACCTGACCTGTGCAATTAGAGCGAGGGAGAGGGAGGTCTATTAGAAAAACGTAACAATTACTGAACTCTCTCTTAACAAAGTGCATTCGATTCCTGCAGCCACCAACTAAACATCCCATCTCTGCAGACTAACAGCGTGACGGCAGCCCTTTTCCTCCATGAATCTTAATAAGCTTTCTCAGCAGGGAGTCGGTGGGTTGGTGGTTATAACCAGGAACAAGAGTGTGTGTGTTGAGGAAGTCACATCAGGACGAGGAGGAGGAGGACCTGACGTGTGTTACTGTTTACGTGTGCATTACGTACGGTTAAGGATGGCTGTGTGAAGTTTCATTAAATTGACTTTTCTTGGTTGTAACCTCTGCGAAGGATGGGTAATCTCTACATAAGCATTAGCCGTGTTTAGCCTCACAAATGAATGCTACCTGTTGACAAGAACCAGAAAGTAGAATTAAGTCAGACGACGACAAGAAGGCAAGACGTTTTGAAGGGAAACTGCTGTAACTTTTTCTGCAGTGTTCTTTACTCTGTAGCAACATCCCATCCCATGTCTTTTAAATTCTCATAAAGGCGATTGGACAAGCCTCATGGTTTGATGCTCGAAACTTAAAATCACTATAATCAGAAAACTGAGTTTAAAGCAAGTGAGACAACAGGTTAAATATCCTATTCGTCTTGGAGAATGAATGAAAGTTAGATAGAGCGGTTAAAAGAGAAAAGGAACGAGTTAGTGAGAAAAAAAGGAATTAAAGGAACAAGCTAAATAGACGATCTGCCTTGGAGAATAAACGAGACACTGAGAATAAGCAGAGGCAGAGAAGAAAGGGAGGAAAGAAAGTGAGAGAAAAGACAGGGGTGTGTGAGCCAAAGCTCCCGTGAAAGTGCAGCTGGGGAGGAATAAGGAGCTTAGGAATATATAGAAGCAATGCAGCTGCGCGGGGAAAACAGTTAATCAGCCAAGCAGAAATGTTATCGCAGTAATTAGATTGCTCTGTATGTATTTGGAGAGGAGTGCACATATCTCTGTGGAGTTTGCAGTAAAGAGGGGGGGAGGGAGAGGAGCAGACGGAGAGAGAAACGGGAGACACACACAGAGAGATTAACACTATAGAGGGTTGTGATGTAACACGCAGCCTCCTTCTCCTGTTCTGGCTACGGTGAGACGAGTCGGAAAGTATTTCTGGATGGAAATAGACCGAAAGACATTCGCGGGCAAAAAATAGACAACAAGCACCCTTTACATTTCTACTGGTTTCCTGGTGGAACTGGGGATCAGACTACAAGCAGACCGCCACCCAAAACCAAGGTCAAGCCAGGCCACTCGCTTTGATTGACAGCACCGTCAGCCAATCCTCTGCAGAAAGCCCCGTCTTTGATCGATATAAAAAAAAGACAAATCTGCCAGCAGGTCCTGAGTTTTCCCCACTGGGCATAATTAAATCTATTTATCAGACTTCCTCTCCATATGCCCTGCGCCGCATACCGGCAATTTGGCCCAAATCAGCTTCCATTAATGGCTGATATTAGCAGCGATAGCACTTTATAAAAAAAGGGGAGTGTGAGAGATAAAACTGCAGCTAGATCCACCCGATGCTAATCGCAGTTAAAACAGCTTCACTTAGAGCGTATGAATTATGCAGGGGGGAAGATGTGTGTGTCGAGGATTCATCATTCCTTATTTTGATCTCTTATATTTGAACGTGGGTTAACTCAAACGCATGAGAGCATTCCTGGAAATAATGAAAGGTCAAAATGGGAGGAATCAGTGGAATTTCCTTTTTTAAATGACTGTACAGTAACACGTGCAGGAGGGCAACATGGAGGCAGACAGACAGGTATGAACGCACAGCAGATTGTTCTCAGGGGAAGAGAAAGAATCAACGCCTGGACAGTCCCTCGAGTTCTGATACTGTCAGACAAAGACGGAAAAAAGGGAGGGGGGAAAAGGGAATAGGTAAGGAAATAAGAATGGGAGAAAGAAGATGAAATAAAGGAGGGGGGAGAGAAAAGGAGAATCTGGAGGATGCATGATGGATAACAGGGACATTACGAGAGGAAGGGGAACGGAAGAGGGAAGGAGAGATAAAGATTGCGATCAAGGAAAGGGAAAAAAATTGGAATGGAAAAGAGAGAAAGTAAAGAGATATGGGTGAAAAAGAGCCAATGAGGAGGTTTTGTGTGAGTTTCTGCCGCCTGGTGAAATATCGTCTCTGCTTTAATTGTTTGCATTCTGATTTGTGTCATTTTTCCACAAAAAGATCCGTCGCCATCGGCAATTTGTCTCCTCTTCCCTCCCCACTTCTGTCAGGGAAGCCTTTCATATTTAACGAGAGCATTCTCACACCCTGCCGTCGTCAGCTGTGTGTGTATACAGTGAAGAAACACATCAGTGACTGGGTGGTGACTACAGCGACTCCTCCACCCCTCTGGTGCTTTATGTTAATACATTTTAAGTGAAGAAAAAAAGCAAGATTCATAGCGTTTTCCTGGCTGGGGGCTTGGGGGAAAAGGCTAGGTCAGCGTGGCTCCAGATGACAGCCATTGGCAGAGAGGGAAAGGTCGCACTCTGGGCTCCCGCGGCCCTCCACACATCGTCGGACAAGAAACACTTAACCTTCTCCGTCTGGGAGGCGGAGGTCATGCTCCCTGTGTGCTTGGGCGTCAGATGTCCTGCATGTGTGTGTCATTAGACATTAAGTGACAGAGGAAGTCCATCCATCACTCGTGGCAGGAAGATGACTGTAAGGGACATTTTGAGGTGTAATCGCTTCCTGGCGCCCTGATGTGAATGCAAATTGGTTATTTCCTGTGGCCACGTGAATACCTTTAATTGGCGGCTGAGCGATGGGCAGTCGGCGGGGCGAAATGCCACTGAGCCGTCTGGCCGATACGGATGCGTCTGCTCTTCAAAGCCACCCTCCCTCGGGGTCACTCCAAATGTCATAACTCGATAGGAATTGATGGATCGTGAAACTGATCAACACAAATGGAAGTCTCAGCTTCGCCGTCTCATTTGATAATTACCTTATGGGGGTAATAATTCACTGTACAAATGTGCGTATCATGTTCCTCAGTCGGATGAGTCACAGACGTTACCGGTAGGAATAAAACATATTGAATGAGATCTCTGCAGCTTGAAAAATGGCAAGAGGACATTAGTGAGTGATTAGCTCTTGCAGAACAGAGACGCTATCGGCCATTACGCTGATATATAATAGAAGATGTGGCTGACTAAGGAAGTTAGACAAGAGACAGTGTAATTAAACAGTACAGACTTCCAAAAACTTTCCCGGGAAACTCTGGAAGAAGGAGGTAAACAAGCCGTTTGAAGCCTATGAATAAAGTAATTAATTCTTCCACTGCTTCGCTGGAGCAACGTCACGGTCAAACTGCAGAGGAGTGAGCCGGCACTCCCCCGCGCTGTAAATAAGACGAGAGCTCGGAGACAAACGGTGTGGTAGAAGAAGGTGTAGAAGTGGGAGTAGAGACGGGATTTCAAGGGGAAGTGAAAGGGAAGGAGGGCGGGGAGGCCTGTTGTCACTGCCCCTTTATCAGCTGATATATATGCATGAGGATTTCCTCATCATCTCCACTGTCAATTCCCCGTCCCTCTGATATTTGACTGACAGCCTCACATCAACTCCAATAAACCCGCACATCATTTCAGGAATGCTGCCCATCGCGCCGGATGGAGGGTGGAAACGGGAGAGGCAGGAAGTTAATTTGTTTTCCGGCGGCTGCCGTAGGTGATAGCGGCCGTTTCTGTTTGCCTCCATGGTGAAGTTGTAAATTAGAATTATGCCTCAATAGACGGTAGGGAGACTGCTACGAGAAAGCTCATTTTCGAAGACTGGATACTTGGCAGCTTCTTATATTTCGAGCAGCAGGGAGCAAATTGTGCAAGACTGTGAATTATGAAGAATTTAAGAAATAGCTGTCATTTTTAAGACGACATCCCCTGTGTGAAGGCCGACTCGTTGCTTAGTGTTAAAGGGGCCGTATTATGGTCATTTTCAGGTTCATATTTGTATGCTGTGCGTCTACTGGGTCACTTTTCAGAGTTTTACTTACTTCAAATTTTTTTAATAAATGATAAGCTTTAGAGCCATAAAGCGCTGCCTCGAATCAAATAGAGAAAACACAAAGAACATCTAATTGCAGACGATAAGATACATTAACCCTCTGTGGGATTTGCATGATTGCTGTCTCCATTTCATCATTCTAACCTCTGGCAAACGCACATGTAACACGACCACAATCTGCCAGGCTTTACCTCCCCTCCCATTGAAACATGTATTCAAGTCGGCTATGATTAGCAGGCCTCGTCGGCGCGCTCCATACGTGTCAAGTGATGCAAAGGAAGTGATTTGTGGTCGAGCATATATTATTTATGGTAAAGATAAAGAGATGAATAGAGATGAAGTGAGAGCGAGCCATAATGCTTATCCACAGGAGGAAGGTTTGTCCTGTGTGCAAAAGGTATAGCCTTATGCATATTTTACTAAAGAGAATACTAGCATTAATATATACTCTCTTGAAGTGCATATTTCATATTCAGTGCAGCTAACAGCCCTTAAATGCCAGATGAGATGCTGGATCAAAGAAATCCACCTGCAGTGCATTAACCACAGCCAGGATTAGGTAATGCTCCTCCTGTTCACCCCCATCGCGGCTTAGACTCACCGCTGACACACCCACACAAACATGTCAGGGATTTTGGGATGCCAACACACTTTTGACAACCAGGGAGCGTTCAAATAGTTGTCTATACCTATCCTTCCTTTCTTTTCCTTTCCTTGTTCTTCCTATGCATTTAAATGTACTATGAAGGTGCTTAAGACCACCAAAAGACACCAATTACCACGTTGATCTTTTCCTCTTCGAGTCCGTAGCAATCTCAGATGTCGTTCTGCCAGTATCGGGCACAGGCCACAGCTGATGAGGTAGGTTCTGCCAGGTCTGCTGGACTGCACCGGGGGGCATCGGCACATTCCAGTAGGTGGGACATTGTCTGCGCTGATCCACAGCTGCACGTGTCTTCTGTGGTGTAGTTCCACACTTTCCACACGCAGTCTATTAAGTGACTTCCAGGTTGTCCAGCCAAGGTCGTGGCCACTAGCGAGGCTTTCCGTTGGTGTGGTTCCTCTGTCCAGCCATTCCTTTCCTCTGACGCACAGGAAACCACATGCAAAACCTAACTGACCCAGAAGGGCTAAGTGCAGCCATGATAAAAGATGTTTGGGTTCTCTAGATCTAAGGAAAGTTGCTTCATCGCTTCCTTTTGTGTCTCTATTAAAGGATAATCCTTCCCACAATACTTTGCGGCAGGGTCATTTAAAGCAACAATCCATTCGGCCGCTGCAAATGTCAGCTATGGATAAATTAAAAACATCCTTCTTAGTAGACGTGATTGTGTTTTGGACAGAACATCTGTACAGTACTGGATGTGTCCCTACACTTTTATATGTGCTATAAATAAAGTCACACACATAAGTAAGTGATTGTCATTTCTTAAGTCCTCCTTTGTAACTTTCCTTGACGTTTTCCAACGAGCTCAAAGAAACGTGGTTAGTAAAAGAGTTGGGACGCAGCCTAAAAGAGAAAAAGGAGCTCAAGGAGAGGGACTGAGTGTTGCAAAATGACAGCAGTAATCCATCAGAAATCAGGCTTTGCTTCTGCAGAGCACAGCCCACCACTGACTACCTTTCAACCCGGCGCATCCTGCTGCGCCGCGATAGGACGAGAGCGGAACGGACGCCGCTAATTGGCTTGCATCCCTGTCGGATTTCCACATCCAGACAGAGGGAGAGAGAGTGGGGGAGAGGATATATATCATGTTGTATGAGGATTTGTAAACAGAGGATCAAAACACCCAGCTTTTCATGTCCTTTGAATTGTCGGAGGGGCGGTGCCGCGCTGGGAGCCGAGAGCGACAGCCGAACATTGATCCTGAGTGAGTGACGCGACAGACGGGACCCAGGAGGCCTGGTGGGGCGGCGGAGCAGTGACACACACAGGGACTGTTCACACACTCAAGATGCACAGAAT
The DNA here is from genome assembly GCA_902827135.1 of Harpagifer antarcticus. Lineage (NCBI taxonomy): Eukaryota > Metazoa > Chordata > Actinopteri > Perciformes > Harpagiferidae > Harpagifer > Harpagifer antarcticus. The sequence goes on from CADEHL010001020.1 coordinate 6,057,834, forward strand.
AAACAACTGGATGTCACTTGGGAGCACTTGATAACAAGAGGATGTTAGTCACACGTCCTTCAAACACTGACCTCCTGATGTTGAAGCCATAATATGTATGATCCGCTAGAATAAATGCCACTGAAGGATGGTTACTCTGAGATAATAATGTCTTTGGCAGAGGTTTTATTGAAATGAGAGATGTAAATATCCTTGTTTGATGACATGTGAAACCTCGGACCAGGTTTCGCTCTTTGTTCTGCGGGAGTGTGCGGATGTGAGAGTGCAGAGCCCCAGTGTTAGTCTTTCTGCGGTCTGTCAGTGGCGCAGCCCCCGAGGCTACGTTACAGGGCTTCACCGCTGACAAGACAGGCAGTCCCCCTGAAACGGGGACTTTAAATGTGGTGATGTGACGGAGAGGAGAACATCTCACGGGGAGAAACCTGCACAGTGTAGGATTTCAATCATATCACAATCACCAGCCAAATTATCCTGGATGTAAAAAATTGTAAATCAATTAAAAACTTGACTGTATGTTAAAAAAATTACCAAATAAAAAGGATCACAGATGGATTTAGCAAAACACAAATGTTTCCACAGCAAATGTGATCTCCAGAGGTCACCTCACACCCAGCTGCAGTACACTGTCGCCAAAATCAACTCGCTCTTCAAATACTGCCGCGGCTAAACTAAATATTTACGTCCGCTGAAAGGACGGGGCTGATTTCCAGCGTGTTGTTGTGCGAGCTGCCGTTACACACACTTCCATTGTATTGAGGTCACATGTTTATAATTTGCCCTTTTGCTAATGCTGCCATTGGAGTAAAATAACATTTGAGAGCAGCAATTAGATTGAACCGCGCAATACTCCGTCTAATTAAGTCATACTTCAAGTTCAATAACGATCAAGCCGGCCAGATAAAGGCCAAGGAGAGAGAAGGGAGAGTGTGTGGAGCAACAATCTGCGAGCATTTTATACAAGACTGCTATTGTTTAGTCAGAAAAGCACTCAGACGCTGAGCTGGAGTGAGCAGTGGGCTGCTGAGGAGTGCTTTCTGATGACTGTGCAAACAGGGAAAGGAGAAGGTGTGTGTTTACATGCATAGACCTGCAAGACGGTTTTAAATAATAATATCCAAACAGCTCTCCTCGAACTAGGAGAAATGCTGCATTATTCAGACATGCTTTAGCGGCATCCAACAGGTTCAACTTTTTTAAAAACTGTCACTGTGTGGCCAGCTATCTCTATTTCCATCACAATTGGGTTTACAGTCATTTTTTAATTACTGTGCTGTTCCAATATGCTATGTATAAAATGACTTATAAACGTAGGAAATGTTTGTGGTGTGTAGATGCAGAGATTACCTTCTAAACATATAAACACAATCTGTCACACAGCTAGCAGTCTCGGCTCCTACACATTCTGCTGCGGAGAAGCAGCAGGAGCTCAATCTGTGACTATTTACGATACATAGTACGTTTTATTGGGGAAACAACGCTCACCTGTGTGTCCTTCACTTTGCCCTTCTCCTGCCTGTCCTACTCTGCACTACCTAACCATGTGAACATCTCTTCCATTACCGCCCTTGACACTGAGGCCGATTGGATTCTTATCTGCCATCGGTAGGCCGACGCTCAGCCTGCGCTATCTCTCGCAGCAGCCTAATTGAATCTCAAGTGTTGGGAGTGCAGTGATACACTGACCACACCGTGTCACTGCCAACAGATAAGGCTGGCTGCTGGAGGATTGGACCCCCACAATCACGATGGGGACGCGTTGATAAAGCGGTGACAAGCTGCTCGGGTTGGTCCGGTGTCGCTGGGACTTTGCTTGGATCGAGAGATAATGGATACCCTCCATTACGGCGAAGGTTGTGTTCATACCCAATAGTCCCAAATCCCATAATCCTTCGTGGGTAATTTGTTGAAACAGAACCAGGGGGAAAGTAGGGCAGCTTTTTTTCATCGATATCTGTATAAAATGTACCGTTTACAGGACTCATTGTATTTCCTGTATGACCCTGAACCTGCAGATAGTTTGAACACAGAAACAAAAGTAATCACGTTTGTTGTTGATGCTCCAGGAGGACCTTGGTGTTTTTTGAGTTAGTGATGAAGACGAGACCTCATTACCTGCTCCGTTTGAGCTCCCATTTCTCTTGTTAAGCAGGTGACCTTTTCAAATTAGAGAAATGGAGGCGCCGTCATGGCAGACTTTGGAGATGCTTAATTTATCACCGACTAAACAAAGAGTCACCTTGATGGAAGGAACTTTAAACTAGTAAGAAGAACGTATTTAAAGATGTTCCTACCTTAGGAGGCCAAATCCTTTCTTTTTGGTCTTCTTCTCCAGATCATCCACAGACTCCTTCTTCGGTTTGCTCTTTTTCTCCTTCTTCTTCCCTTTAGTTTTCTTCTTCTTCTTCCTTCCGTCGTCTATGTCCAGGCGAGTGGAGCTGCTGACGGGAGTTTCTTGACCGGAGCTCTGCTCTGAGCCGTCATCGTCTGAGGAAGTGTGAAGGGCAGAGATGGCAGTATGTGTGTGCAGCATGCATGTACTGTGAGGAATCTGTAGTCCTCTGTTCTCCCAGTGCAGGGAGGAGGCCAGAGGCAAAGCTCTACACCTGGAGCAGTCATTTTCACTTGCCTTAGTTACATTTGGCATCTATTTGCAAAATCCAAGCCAAGAACAGCATAAGTGGTTCTGTTTTATAGTTTGATGTTTCATCTAAAGTGTCAGAACACCTGCTAAGGACAGATATGTACTTAATTGTCATTCCCCGCCAAATGTTGTCAAAGTCAGACTTGTGCAGACTTGTGCAGACTTTCCTCAGTAATCACATAGAAGTCCAACACACAGATATGTTTGATGTCTTTTGTGATTACTGAGGTAGAGCCTTACAAAGAGTATGCTGCTGTATAATATTAAGTTCCAAAATTGCTGAGTGGATAGAATCATCTAGCATTTCATTAAGGCTAAGCACTGTCCCTTGGCAGGCCTCTGGCTCTTCTTGAGCGCCAGTGTGTTAAAAAGCCTGAGGGATGTGCCTTGGCAGTGTAGGGTCTAATTAAAAAAGGTATACAAAGTCTAGGAAATAGTGTCAAACATTTCAAAGGAACAAAGTTGTGTCTTGTTCTAAAGTCTTACCATCCTCAGAGGGTCCGTCGTAGGACTTGTCGATGGCGAAGCGAAAGCTCTGGTTGGCGGCCCGGCCCCGGACCATGTGGGGCGGCGGGCGGTGGAAGGGCTGCTGGGCGTGGCTGCGGCTCTGCTCCTTCACCGCCGTCTGAAGGCTCTCCAGGGAGCTGGACTTCCAGAGGCCGAGGGTGGGACCCAGCGCTGCTCCAGCTGGAGGCTCTGAGACGCAGAAAGAGAGAGAGGGCGGAGGGGCAGTGAGCGATGAGGTGGATGGATGTGAAACAAGAAGAGAGGGAGAAGGGAGGGCAGAACCATATCTTGCCACTGATGCAAAGAGACAGTATGAGTTAGCTACGTTTCCCACACACACATTCATTAATATTTTAAATAATTTATAAAATATATTGATATCTTGCAGTCACCAGGCTTTCAAGGTCACCTAAGTGTAACCTGATGGATATACCTTTTTGGAATGAGGCTTTAAAAAGGTTCAAACTCAGAATATGAAGCTATGAAGGTAGCAGAAAGCAGATGTGAGAGGGTGGAAACAGGCTTGACAGAAAGAGTCCTATAGGAGCGACATAAAGGAGGGGGATAAAGGAGGTGGAGTGGTACAGGCACAGGTGAACAGACAGGCTCATGCAGAAGCAGAAGAGATGGTGAATACATTATCTGCCACCATACAGAACTCAGGAATGGCCTCCAAATGGGGAGGGCAAGAAAGGGGAGACGGAGGATCAGAAAAGTGTTGAAAAGCACCGCTGACTCAGCAGGAGGGAGGATTTGAGGAAATGCAGAGCTGTAGGAAAGCAGTGAATGCCTGCAAGGTGTGAGGAGTTGGTGACCAAGAGATGTGGATGAAAAACCCAGAACAAACTATGTATAACAAAGAAACGGTGACTTTTCAGATCAGTTACAGACAAGTTTCTTTTTGTCCAGAACTTTCCTGTAGGGATGACTTTCTCGCATCATGGCACTCGCTGCTTAAGACATCATCTTAAAGGCTTCAAAGCTCGGAAGTGGAGCAGGAAAAAAAGGGGGAAGTGAAAGTGAAGCGGCAAAAGAGGAACGGGGGCAGAGTAAGCGGCTGCCTTTTAAGTCCTAAATTGACTTTCTGAGAGGAAGTGGGATTTATAGGGAATAAGGGGTTATAAATAGAGAGGGGGGGGGGGCTCAGGAATAAAACGCTCAATTTGAGAGGCAGGATTTGTGTCACAAATGTAATTACGGCTGTCCGGCTCGCAGCCTGATAGAATTAAGCTCCTAGCCGGCGCACTGCTGCACTATACACAGAGAAACTGTGTGTGTCTGAGCGTGGGCATGTGTGTGTGTGTGTGTGTGTGTGTGTGTGTGTGTGTGTGTGTGTGTTGAGCATTTTTGGTCCGATGAAAAAAAAAAGTCATGATACTGCCTGTGTGAGATAGTGGTTTGTGTCCTTGACGATGAAACAGGAAGTAATATGATCACTTTTGCTAGTTTGAGTGTGTGAGGCTGTGGGTGCCCTCTCTCCATGCATGGCAGGCGGTGGAGGCTGGAGGTAAATGAATAATGAGGGTGAGGATGGATGAGTCGGGGAGAGGTGGCTATCATCGCCAGCTCGATCCAATGGAGGGTGAAATCAGCGTTTATCACATATCGGCGCCCACTGTGCCAGCGGATGCTCTCGTGGATCCGTTCGCATCACGTCCGCCTGATTGCCACTGATTCTAGCTGGTGCACATATTTGACAAACAGCCTAACAGCCAAACAGGGCGATGCCCTTCACAGCTGTAATGCTCCTCCACCCTCCTCAATTTGTGTGTTGATCAAAGTCCGAGGACTCATTCTGGGTCACGATTTCAGAAGGACAAGGCTCGGAGTAATTTGAAGGCTTGAGTGGTGATGGAAAATATCTGATACAAAGTTAAGTTGTGTTAATATAAACTCCTTTGGCGGGAACTTTGGGGGTTTAGCATAGACATTTAAAACACAGAACAAGACAGGGGGAAACACTAAAAGCAGAATAGGGCCTCTTTAAAATGAAAACATCAAACGGTAATCTACGGTATGAACATTTGTGTTACTATAAAACAATACTTTTTAACTTTTGATAGATGTGTGGCTTCTGTGCAATCTGTAGTAAGACTTCCTTAATGCTGAAAATGTTTTTCTGAAAAGAATGAACCTGCCAATTACCGCTTTAAATGGCGTTTGCATTTCACACTAAACACCCACTCAGAAGCCCACCCATGCTGACATACTGTAGCTGTATGCACAACAATGGGCACATGCCAACATCCAGCTGCACACACACCTCTCCGCTGAGCAGTGAAGTGTTTGCCTGGAATGTAACCTTGGGCTCCTGCGGTGCTGACAGCGCTGCAGGATGAACACCGCTCTATTTTCTATTCTTTAAAGGTGTCACCTTAAAAGTGAGAGTGAGACACAGCTGTAACCTGTGAGGGGCAAACAACTCATTCTCTCATGTTGCTTCATGGGTTAAAAATAAATCAATAATGATATTCTGTGTGAATAGTTTTCTCACCACTTCCGAACCAAAATTGCCTGCACACAACTTCAATTATCTCCACCAATGAACACGAGAATAAAGACAGATCAGGCTTAGTCATACCGAGCCTTTCTGAAGTATGCACACATACTGTACACATGTGTCTCCACACACAAGCGCACACTGCAGAGCCCTAAATACAAGGGCTGCAGGGCTTTTTGATTATATTTTTAAATAGTTGTTTTTTCTATAAAATATGAATAATGCTAATTCTCGAATGTCTTGTCCATAACTCTTTTTATTAATAATAGTAAATGTAACTCTTTTTCCATAAAAATTCACAAAAAACGAATATTATGGGGACTTCTTTTTAGAAAACTAAATCAATTCTACTGCATGTCTAATATCCAATCAACTCGTCTTATTTTATTAATTAGAATGGTCATTGTTGCAGCAGTCAAATAACACACACATACACACACCCCCTGTGCACACAGTGTCTCAGCGGGTTCTTAACACTTGCCCATGACCTGGACTACAATGTGCTCCACAGCGAGCAGCGCCGCAGCACACTGGCTGAAAGGTTGCCACGGTTACAAGAAAGTGCCCCCTCCAGCAACACGCTGGAGGGGAGGGGGTGGTACAGAGGTGACGGTGAGTTGCCAAGGAGACACTTTAGCCAACAGTGAAACACACACACACACGGGGTTGGGTCCACACACACACTTTCCCATCTTGCACATCCAATCTCAGGACAGGCAAATAAAACATTGTGTAAAACAGGCACCGACCTGCACCCTTCTATAAAAACCCATGACACACACACACACACACACACACACACACACACACACACACACACACACCACACACACACACACACACACACACACAACACACCACACACACACACACACACACACACACACACACACACACACACACACACACACACACCACACCACACACACACACACACACACACACACACACACACACACACACACACACACACACACACACACACACACACACACACACACACACACACACACACACACACACACACACACACACCACACACACACACACACACACACACACACACACACACACACACACCACACACAGACACACACACCTGTAAAGCCTGCTTTAAGTGTGGCCCTGTTCCTCAGAGGTTACTGAATCTAATCCAACAGAAGCGTTAAACACACCGTTACAAGACGAGAACGGCCCCTTCCTCTGCTACACCGTTTCCATAAAAGCTCAAGAGGAGCCTGTTGAATTACAATAGCCATTAACAAATCTCATCTCAATGAATGTTTATGAATGGATTTAAGTCCTTTTTTAACTACAGGGAGAAATGCACAAAGCACATAAAGGTCTCTCGTGTGGCCGACCCTCTTGGCTTCACCTTAGATTAAATGTACTGAAGATTTACTGCAGCCAACCTCTATGATGACATATTTGACGTCTGTGGAGTAAAACGCACTAGTGGCATGACGCATATGGAGGCATTATTCAAGTTTTCAAATGGTTTCTATGAAGTACTTTAAAAAGGGTAAAAGTCCTTAAAAATAGGAATGATGTAGACTACAGTTTTGTCCTTTAAACAGTTAATAATGTTTCGTCACAGCGTTGGAAAACAGAACGCCATTACTGCTTCAAATGTTTTCCCGTCATACGACAAACTTCCCTCCAAACTAAATCACTTCCGACCACTGTTTATCCGGTCAAAGCAAATCCAATTCATGTTATAGCCAATCAAAACTCCACTCCAATTAAAGGGCTGTCCGATCATTAGGCATCCCTGCGTCTCTGTCTGACTGCACTCAGCTGCATCAGAGGCTGGGTGGAGGCGCTGCTCTGTCAGTAATTGGGTTTAGCTGTTTGGATGTATGAGAGACGGGGGACATATGGGCCGTATGTATCCAGCCTGCGAGTAGATGAATGGCTTTAATAACTGGAGGGGACTTAAAAGGCCATTTCATAATTACTGCTTACCTCTGCTGGATCACCGCAGCGCAGGGGGCTGGCAGGGTATGGATGAGGGCTGGAGCGCGCTGTGTGGAGCGGGACATGTGCCATTTGTACTGTAAACGTGCGGCGGTGGGCATTCAGGGGGAACTGCTGAGTCTAACATTGAAAACACCTGGTCCAAAACTGACTTTTGGATCACTTACTTACACCAAATATGCAGAATTTTAGACCTGATATGACTATAGTGTAAACAATAAGCCTTAATAGAGTCATGGGCAATTAGACAGGATCCAAAAAGGTGGTAGCCTCGAACACACCCAAATACAGACAGAACAGGCAGCAGCAAGTTAATGAGCAGCTACAGTCAGAGGCAGCAGCACCCTGTGTCACTTCCATAACTTCACACACTGCACCTTGTTGCCGAGAGCTCTCAGGTGACAATGTGAAAAAAGCAGACTTGGCTCAGAAAAGGGAAGGCAAGCTAAGGAGGCAGAGTTACACGGCACACAAACAACGCGTGTGAAAACAAAACAGAGGCTCCAGAGCTGGCAGGGAGCCGGCTGGTTCTTGAGTCTCCTTGTGCAGAGAGAGAAACAACGGAAAACACAGGTCTTAACGTACAGAGGCTGCATGCGAATCCTCTGCACTAGCCTAAAGCTTATGTGTGTGTAACGTGTGTGTGTGTGTGTCCCAGGTGTGTTGTAAGAGGGCACTATCTAGCAGGGGAGTTGTTAGACTCTAAGGGAGAAAAATGAGGGGATGAATGAAGGCATATCCGTCCATTACTCCTCTGGTGATCTCACACACGTTCACAAAATACACTAAAAGGGGGAATGGATGAGAGAGGAATTAGAGGAAACTAAAAAAGGGGATGAGCCTGGCGACAAAGAGAAGGAGACGGAGAGAATAATCAAGACAGAAGCGACCAGGAAGATGAAAGGATAAAAAAGAAAATTGACAATGGAGACTCCTCAGCCTGGAGAATCAGGGAAAGAGAGAGGGGCAGCAAGTGATGGAGCTGGAGGGAAGTGGAGCGCTCGTCGCAGCCAGAGAGAAAAAGGGTTTTAGCCAGATTAAAGAAGCCAGGCAGGCCTCTTAAGACCATCCGCCTAATGAAATATGTCAAAGCCCATAAAGAAACACTGAGGCCATTTAGGGAGGAGGGTGGGGCGAAGGCACTGCGTCAGCAAAAATGAAAACCACGCAAAAGCCCCGTCGATACACATTAGCCAAGACGTCAAAGGGGGAGATGAAAAAGAAAAAGGAACGCTGCGGCGGCACGGGGATGGATTTATATATCATAAGGGTTACGGGCGCTGATCAGAAATGCCAGGAAAATCATGGCAAGGAGGGAGGAGGAGGTGGGGTGGGGGGTTTGAGGTCACCAACAGTGCTCAGGTTATTTGTATTCCGCAGGCAACAGGCTTAGTTGGCTTGTTGCAGGTGGATTCAAGAGATCGGTGTACGTGAGTGTGTGTGTGTGTGTGTGTGCCTGTCGTCCAACATCAGGACTGAAATGCTAGTCATGATTCCCCTCCTCTTATATAAGCCTAGTTGCAGTGTCTATATACAGCGGCTGCTCTAAATGAGACGCTGCTGAACTCCACAATTAAAATCTTCTGCTGCCCGACTGAGCATGCTCACTCTCTCCAGCAACACTCAGATGTATAATCGTGCACAGGACAATCACACTGTGCTGGCCACTGAGGAAGGATGGAGCACTTCTATGTGACTCAGTGGGAAGTCACGGTGGCCTTATCTGCTCCTATCACAGCACAAACTGCCCCGACGGGCTGCCGCGGTGCTTTCAAAAACAATATGGATTAGGGCTTTTGCTAAGACTGTTTGGTGTTTATTTATATTGTATGGAACAAATAGTCTTTTAAACAATGTAAAGACATAACAAGTCAATAGATAAAGAGTAAAACAATACTGTAAAACAACATGTTGTGACTTTGCTACAGTCTTTTTGCTGTAGCTGGTATAACTGGAGGAAATGAGACAGATATGTAATATGGCCTTCAGATTTGCTGCTAACTCCTTTAGTCAGAAATATAAAGTGCTTCCATTCTTGGGAGTGAATCATATCCTTTGAACCACTACTGTGAAATGCCACAGTAAAAGCTTCATATTGTACCTTTAACTAGACTTTTCTCATATAAAACAAGAAAGGGAATTAAGTGTAACTGGAGCAGAGTGTGATGCTATACGGCGGCTGTCAGCTGGGCGAGGATCGAGCGCTGTGGGCCTGCTGACCTGGACGGCTATAAAGCAGCGAGAGCTCCGACACTAAGTGCTTCACAACTCAACTTTGTCAGCCGGGTGTGGAGGGAGAGGGGGCAACATGGGAGAAAGGAATCAAGAAAGAATAAGAATAGAGGAGGAGAAACTGGAGAAAATGAGACTTATTTAAGTTTGTAAGAAAAAGAGATTGGATATGCATGTTTTTAAAATAAAAAACGTACCGTTCCTCTGCCGCATTGATCCCATGTTGCTCTCATCCGCCACTGAAAACAGACAACAGCACAGTTAATAACCCTTAATATTGCCTGCTACACATACTTTAATATGGAGCAGCTCTGTGTTCTGTGTAAACGGTTATAATGCTCCCTGCAGAAGAAGACGGAGGAGGACGAGTCAAAATGAGACAGACTGAAAAAGGAAATTAAACCAGAAGAAAACCAGAAGACAGAGTGATGATATTGAGAAAATGAGAACAGATAGAGGTGAGGGAATTAGAGAAATAATATAGGGGGGGGGGGAACAAGAAGAAACCACCCCACCCCACCTCCACCTAATCTAACTAAACAGGACTGGGGCGCGCCGCCACAGGCTGGGATACAATAATAGGTTTTCATTACGCTGCTTTTTCTCTTAAAGAATTCATTTTCTACGAGGTCAATTTTCCCCCGGCGGGACGGAGAGAAATGAGAGGAAGGGAGTTATGGAGGGACGGAGGAGTACGAGGAAAGGAGCAGCAAGGAGTGATAGATGGAGGCGATAAGGTGTCCGCACATCACAAGAGCTTGCTAAATAAAGTCCTGCACAGAAACATCTGGAGCCACCAAGACAAAGAACTACTTTTCCTGTCGAGCCAGATCAATGAACGTTTGGAAAAAAGCCCGATAATGAAAAGCTCTGTCGAGGAAGGATAGAAGCTTTGTCTCAAAATGTAGAAACCTTATAGTGTTATATATATGCACTATACCTGATAACTGAAAGTCTTAATGCTTCGGAGGCTGGTGGACTATCAGGGATAAACTCTTGCTCTGTTATGGATCCATACTGTCCCTCTATTACACAAACAATAACCTGTAACACTGCTGGGAGATTGTTTTTTTATTAAGCGCCATATTGGAGCATCATGGTATGCCGGTTAAGAAATAAAAAGCATTAAGAGACGCAGACTTCTCGCTTTATCAATGCAATTTGGTTTGTGTTAAAAGCCGTACTTGTATTTTGTTCATCGACTGTGACGTGTTTACATGCTTTAATGTTCAAAAAGATCCCTATCCTAAAAGCTCAGATGTTTCAATGCACTTTGAGCATCTTAAAGCCAATCTAGGCAGAGCATTTCCCATAACAGACCGTAGCTTTGGAGTCTAATAAATGAGTTAGTTTCCATTATTGCAAGTCGAAAGTAAGAGAGCAGAAACATGTTTTCCTTTTGCTTCCAGGCACTGGTGGTTTAGCTGTAGAATCAGTGACTCGACTGTTCACCTCTGCATCAGCAGGCGGTGTGTGTGTGTGTGTGTGTGTGTGTGTGTGTGTGTGTGTGTGTCTGTCTGTGTGCGAGTGGAAGCCCTGAGTCAACAGACTATTTGCCAAGGCATCCAGGGTTAATAAAGGAAGCTCACCTCGTTCTGTCAAGTGGCGTTTAATAAAAGCTAACCTGCTCTGCGGCTAAAGCTCAGATACAAGCAGGCGTAAAGACTGACGTGTGGGAAACCCTCCAGAGGAAGGAGAAGAAAAAGCTCTTTAAATATAAAACGTGTAGACAGGGTCAGCATCTCAGGGCTCCTATGTGATCCTGTCATCTTTACACACACACACACACTGCTTACTAGCCATGTACTTTAGATAGGGAAGAGATGGATAGAAGCAGGGCGATAACACAGGAACAGATTGAAATGGAGGACGGCCAGAGATGGAGATAGAAGCCAGAGAGGGGAGGCAGATAGGGCTGCTTATTGGAATGGCTCCTCAGTGGGATGGAGGGGGAGTGTGTGTGTGTGTGTGTGTGTGTGTGTGTGTGTGTGTGTGTGTGTGTGTGTGTGTGTGTGTGTGTGTGTGTGTGTGTGTGTGTGTGTGTGTGCGGACCGCCCTAGTCCATAATGAAAGCCAATCAGCTTGGGTGGCAGAGGCGTGTGTTGCAGGAAGAAAGCCAATCCACTGAACCTAATGAACCGCGATTGGAAATCAGAGAGGCAGAGAAGAAGAAGAAGAAAAAGAAGAAGAAAGTGCTGAAGGAGATAAACAAAACATATCCTGATAACAAGAAGGAAATCAGAAAGTAAGAGATGGAAAAAGATTGTAGGGAAAAAGAGGGGGGTACGGGGGTCAGCTCGGGTTAATACGAGGAAATAAGCCCCATCGTTCTCGCCTTCCACTCACACGGTGAGATTGCGTCTCGTTCACACACAAACACACGACACAGACCAGACGGCGTGTCCTTGCAGCTCGTTGGAAAGCCCCCGGGTTTATGAGTTCAGGAGGTCGATCCCCTCAGGCCGCAGATAATAGGGGAGGGGGTTGCGTATCACAACAAAGAAATGTAGTGATAAGAGCATGTGATAGTGTTGTGGTTGTTTGTGTAGACTTACTCCTTGATTGGACTCGTATGTTTTGGATGGGTTTGTGTTTTCGCTTCGGAAAATGCTTTCAAGCTGGCGAACAAGAGCTCCTTTCATCGATGAAGAGCTTTGAGTGTGTGTGTGTGTGTGTGTGTGTGTGTGTGTGTGTGTGTGTGTGTGTGTGTGTATACTGACCCATGTCCATGCTCTTGGATGCTCTGTTGCGAGGTCTGTTGTCGTCTGCGTTCTCGCGACGTTCCTTCTGAAACTCGCTGCAAAGCAACAGTGACGGTCACTTCAATAGATCGTTTTTGATCAATATTCCTTATTCTTCTCATTCTCAGGTTCATGTCTGTATTAAGTGTTTCTACTTCAATGCTCAAAAAGCTCTTTATTTTTCTCATACTGCTTGTGCTGCAGTGTGTGGGAGAGACACTTTGGGATTGTAGCCTTTGCAGACCATTTACATGCACAACGACCTATTTAACACACTAAAGGAAAGGGAATGATAGGGTCTCTTTAAATCAGTGCAGAAGGAGTGCTAAAGTATTTTAGTGACTTGCAGAAAAAGTGATTTAAAGCCAACACACACACAACAAATCATTCAATGTCCTCGTCTCCAGATTGAACATATAGCAAAGCAAGTTACTGACTGACCACAGCACACACATTCAAAAACCCTTACTTACATGTATCCTACAGAGTTTACTCCTTTGTGCTATCACTATAATTAAGTATGCATAATGCAAATAGGCTATTGCAATTAGCCTGTATGGTCTAAATAATGCATGTGATATTGAGTGTAATGGCTCTGCTCTATCTCATAACACCGCGGCACATAATAAGAGTGCCATTAGAATATAATAACTGTAGTGCAACATGCTGACGGTGCAGTGTGTGAGGTACCTGTGGCGGAGGGGAGTTTGGGTTGAGTTCATTTCCTCCACAGAGCCGAGGGAGGGGGGCGGGGGGAAGTCGTAGTAGTCCTCGTCTTCGTTGCCGTAGTGACCGTAGCTGCCGTTTGTGGTCGCAGCGGGAAACGAAGCTGAGGAGGAACAAGAAACCGGTTCAACTCCAAACTTGGAATAGGTGACGCTCCTAACGCCAGTGTGTGTATGGGTTCTAAATATTGTGCGTCACCCTTTTGAATTAGGTGTGGAGTGATATTTAAATATTGACAGTATGAAAATCAGTGTGTTGAGGATCAGAGCACATCAGTTCCAAATAGGTGCCACCACCACCCCACTGTAAATACATGTGTTGTTATCCCCGTGCTGTGTAACACGACTGTAGAGCCAGTCTGATGGAGAGCTGTCTCAGTTAGATGCATCCCAGCATCCCAGAGGGTGAGGAAAGGGGAGATGAGATAAAGAATGAATTTAAAACAGTTAGTCTCTTTTTTCTTCCTTAACACGACATGCTGCACAATACTCTGAATGCAAATACGGCCCACTTAGAAGCCGTTTCATCAGCTTAATGATTCCAAGGTCAGATATTTTGCACATGAAAAGCGAGCGCGGCGTTCGGAGAAACACAGGTAATGACTTCCCTTTCTCCTGCTATGAATATGCAGCGAAGAAACCGATATAAGGGGAGCCTGGGAAAGGTGTGTTTTGTAAAGAAGCAATGTCAAGAGCGTTGGCTGGGTGTCACACACACACACACACACAGGCTGACAAACAGTGTGTGTACACGCTCAGAGGCAGATAACGTGCGTACACAAACACTCACAGCCTCGTGTTGACTATCTGACAGCTCAAACATTGTGTGGCTCACCACTTCCAGAGTTGACGTTGTTGTTTGCCATCGTCGGATTGAGTCCCCCGTTCACGGTGGGCTCCGTGTTGGGGACTCGAGACGGCCCCTGGTACGCACTGTGGCCCCAGGAGTCCTGTGGACAAGGAAGAGCAATGATGAGAATGGTTCATATGCTAAAAATGTCCCAAATTAAAGCCAAAGTTGTCGTGAAAAGTTGATGATGTTGCCTCTATTTTAATACCCAGCAGAAAGTCTTTTTTATTCATCTAATTCCAGACGATGTTCTGCAGACATATACAGGATGAATGCTATTTCATTCTAAGCAACAAGGCGTGAGGATGATAGAGAAACATTTGTGAATGGTTCATTAAATGATCATAATAAACTGGCTCGCCCACCTAGCTTTAAGATTAAAGGCTGTGAATATATATGGGGAACATTATTGCGGATGCTCTTCTGTTCACACTAAGCAAAGTGAAACATTTAATTGGATGACGTATAACCAGTTTTATGTATTTGTATTGTTAGGTTATATTTGTGTGTGTACAGTTGTGAGGGTTAGGTTTCAAAGCAGCATGTTGCATTAACATAACAGGTAGATACATTTTGGACTAAAGCGTGTTACATTGTCTAGAGAAAGAGACTTAAGTTCAATCCGACATACACCTACTATGCCAGAAAGGAGGATTGTACATATATTATGTAGTAGGTACATCTCGCAACCAATCAACTGAGACACCTCAGACGGTGATGTGGGAGCTTTGAGGAAACAGATTTAGAACAATCCTCTGGGGGGTGGGACATGAGGAAAATATCACACAGTAGAGAGTTGATCATAATTGAAGGAAGACATGTGTCATCCATTCAGACAAAAGACCTTAATGTGTAAAGGCAGAGAGACGTTGTCATGGATTAAGTATCTACACACAGCACTGTGCTTGAGTTTATTTTTTTGATAGGGTTGGCAAGAGGAAGTGAACTTTGCTGTGTCTTACAGAACATTTGGGATACAATAAGTGTGGAGTATAGACAATTATAAGAAAAGAAAGGCTTTAGTAAATATATCCAGACTTCCTTTAGCTAAAGGTGAATAAGATTTAAGACTTTTTAAGACTTAAATGGCACTGGGAATGACATTTAGTACCAACCTAAAAACAAGTCAATCATTTTGAGTTTATTGTAAAATAACATGAAACAAAATAGCAGTGTTTTTAGGTCTGCTATCCTGATCTGCACGACATCTACTTTATTATATTATTCAAGAACATTTGCTAATTAATTAAAAAAAACAGATTTGACCGATTACTTGGAGATTTTAATTGCAATGTCAGAAAAAAAACCAGCTCAAAATCCTACTTCCGTACTTTTTAAACTAGTAATTTATTTATTTTATACCAATTAAAGTTTTATTTTTAGATCTATGAATCTAAAGACTGTTGTAAGGGTCTGCGGGGACCCTATTTGTAGACAGTATTTTTGTTGCCTCAGGCAAAAAACTGACTTCAAAACTGTAAGTGCGAAAACACGGCCATTCTCTTCATTCGATTGGAAACGCAGTAATTAAGACAACGCCGAGACAGGCATGTTATCGACAGCACTACAAAGGACCCCCCAATGCCCCCACCCTCCAACATATAGAGATAGGGACTTGAATAACTGGTGGAGGATGAAAGAAGCCTGCTCTGGTCGAAGAGATGGGATCTACAGCTGTCACACACACACACACACACACACCTATACATTCAAAGAGAAATAATCCTTAGAAAGGTGTCGCGATATATATCTCCGTCGTATCAAAGCGCTGGGTGTACGCACAGTGTCCCTGGGGTATCATTAGTAGCTACCATACGTGTTAATATATCACCACATCTGAGCTGTCAATCACTTTGAGCTCATATATGTGTCTACACAATTCTGACAGCTTTTCTACATGAGACATAAATCACATCGTCTCCATCTCCGCCCGTCCGTCCGTCTCCACCCGCTGCGTCTCACCCCCGGCCTTTGAAGCCAGACAGGCAGTCAGCTATCTTAATCCCACAACAATAAGTAAACAGTGGGGGGGGGGGGGGGGGGCATCTATGCAGTCAGCCCCAACCTACAGCTGCATACAATAGACCTCTGAGAGGCTAAGCCCCTGCCTCCACCCTACTGTGTCCCCCACCCCACCCATAGTACACTCCACTCAGGATGGAAAACTAAGAAAAGGGGAAAGAAATTAAACAAAGGTACTTCGAACTGCACTTACCTGAATGACAGATCTAAATTAAGTTGACATCACTGAATGTGATTTAATAATAGTGTCAGTTAAGCGTTTCAATAACGTTTTATAAGAGGTCTTAATGTGGCTTTGAAAATAACCTTTCAGTGTGATCTCATTTGCCGTCCATTGTAATATTTGCCAGAAATGAATACTACTCAAAATAGAGTCTCCTTACAAGTAAATCTACATTTCTTTTTTTATTTGTGCTATTAAAAGCAACATTTACCCTGCTGTTGAAAATGTCAGGAACCCAAATCATCCAAAATAAGTTTAAATGTGACGAACAGAGAACTTATCTTTGTCTATTTCATGCAGCAATAAAACCTTTTGAGTGTTTTTCTAATTAGGATTTAGGGTCATATCCTTAATGGAAATCTAACTCTAGACAGACAGTTGGAGATGGGGGGGGGGAGACGCTGAGGGGCTGTGCCTTAGGGAGCGCTTGTTTTATCACGCTGCCTCACCCTGCCACCAGACAGGCTGGGTAGGGACGAGGCTCTTCAGATATACAGTGAACCTTGAACTGGCTTTGATAGCATTCATCTGCAGGCTTGGATCACTGATGGGAGTGTGGCGTGGAGGAGATGGAAACGCCACAAAGGGCAGGTCAATGGCGTTAATACTCCCTCTCTCACTCACAGTATCACTCAGCATCTGCTTTAACTGCTGCGACACATCTTTAAGAGCGTCACGGTTCAACGTGGAGCTAAAAAGATAGAAAACGGTGATTTTTCACCATCTGTCATAATTCAGATCGTCCATTCGTGCTGCGTTTTGAACATTACTTTAACCTCTTGTGCGACGTTGGGACTTTAATGTTGCTTGCAAGGGAGCAAAGGGACTGCCATCACACTCTTTTTTTAAACAACCACAGAAAGAGGTTGACACATTCCACGCACAATTATCACACTGAGGAAACGTGTTCACAGCTTTGTGGAATATCTACTCTGATTATTCCTGAAATATGCTCATTTGATATCTGTGAATGTGCGAATGGCGCATCGGTACGGTAGCCGCCGTGCGTACGTTCAAAGAATGAATCGTGTTTCCATATGTCCTGGTTTCTACGTGCAGTAAGAGAGAATACAGAAAAGGCTGAACAAGAAGAGACTGAGGCTTAAACAGAAGGGAAAAGGTCCAACAAGTCTTTAATAAAGTGGCGGAGGTGCAAGAGGAGAAAAACCCAACAGAGAAACAGAGAGGCATGCAGCAGGCTTCAGATCAGCTTTATTTAACACAGGAGAAACAAGCAGGCGAGACAGAAGAGCAGGATACATTCACTTAACATAACAAAGGAAAACTTTATACAGATAGACACAAAAGCACGGAGCAGATAAAGCAATAACAGTGAGGAGGTTTGAAGGGAAACTATGAAAAAATAATAACTTTAGTGAGTTAAGACTGATGGAGGCTGCACAGAGGGAAGTATTGAGTGCATGGGTAATATTTTAAAAAGAGTGAAACGTGAATGCTGCGACAGTTAGTGGTGTTGGCACGGAGAAAAGCTTTCAGCCTGATTACTAAGCTTCCACATCATCGATCATTACTGCATTTGCACTCGGACGATTTGGTGCAAAAAGTGGAGGAAGTGAAAAATGTCAAATTACATTATCGAAACTATTCACAACTTTACAAAGATTTTGATTAGAAAATTGATATCTTCTTTATTCCTGATAAAGGTCTAGAATGGAAATATTTAAATATAATATCTAGCATGTTATAGATTGTGCGAAAGCCTGTTTCTATCCACTCCTGCCTCTGCTTTGCACCCGTCCAATGAAGCAGGTATGCCAGGTCATATCTCTGCACACATTTGATGGATTGTTATCTTTTCAAAGTGTAGGAAATATTTACATGTTTGCACTATTCAGATCCACCATTACAAGGGTGCACCCGCAAGAGCTTCACACACACACACAGTCAGAGCTGCATGTGTCTGGTGAGCTCTCTGTTGTGTGTGTAGTTGTGCGAGTGTGCGTCGTGGTACCTGTCTGCAGAGGTGTGTGTGTTTCTATTGTGTCTGTGTGTGGGTATCCTGCTGTGTGTGGGCGGGTCTCCGTACATCTGCCCTGCCATCGCCCTGATGTTCTCCGTGTATCTCTGAGAGCTGTCTCGCCTGTGTGGGGGGTCCGGTGTGCGGATACGTGCTAGCCTGACCTTGTGTGTGTGCTCGTTATCCGGCCTGTCGGGGCGGTGTGTTTCTGCGAGCGCTCGGCTGTGTGCGTACCCGTAATGGTAACTTTCCCGGTTTAAGTTTGTGGGGAAGCCGCTCAGCGTCTGGCTGTGAGAAACAAACCCAAACTCGTACTGTGAGGCCGGTCTGAACTCGTCTTTGTGTGCGTACCCCCCTTCATCATCACTATCTTTATGCGCCAGGCCAAACGTGTAAGCACTACTCCTCTCCTTCTGATTAAGACCATAGGTGTATCGGGTGTGTGTGTCCCCCGGCCTCTGTGTGTGAAGCTGCCTGTGGCTGAGGGACAGCGGCTCGGACGCTCTCCTCCGCAGCGTGGGGAGGAGGGAGGAGGAGCGGCTTGGGGGGGGCAGATGCTGCTTCTGGGGGGGGCCGTCACCTGCTCGTACCTGATTGTTGGAGATGTACTGGGGATGGGCGGAGGAGCCATTGGAGTTTGGTGCAGGGCTGGCCGTCTGTCGAAAAGCAAAATCAATTGGAGAAAAATAAAAAAAATAAAAATTTCTTTAAAACCATGAATATCTTATTAATATTAATGGACCCATTCATATATTGTTATATACATATTATATATTGTAGTACAGTGTGCACGTTTTTACTTTATGCTTATACAAATATGAATAAGGTCTCTTTTATATTGCTGACATGCATAAAGGGCGGATGCCTCCAGTGTGTCCAGTGGAGCATATCTTCACATCATCACATCAGGCAACAGTAATGATGGCTGATGTGTGTCATTGATTCTGTTGTCAAAACTCTGGTTGCTTCTTCTGAATATTCTTTGAAAAACATCAGGATGCGCGGAGAATTTCATAATGCATAAGCATCCCTTAATGTTTCATGTAACCAAAATCCTCTAACCAAACTCAGGGAGGCTGAACATGCAGCTCCACATCCAGCAGAGCCTCCAAAGAGAGGAACTGACAGGAGCACAGTCTGAGGAGATGAGGAAATGTATAAAAACTAAACATATTTAACACAAGCATGCTACTTTAAATATTTATTTTGAGTATGTATTCATGATAACATAAGCAAGATATACTTTCATTCTCTCAGTTGATTTCTGCAAAACTGAGAAGACGCCCAATGATGCAACACTTTACAAAATCAAGCCAACATGACATCAAAATGTAATTCTCCTCCATAACGAGTCTGATTTCCAATCATCTTGAAAAATGTAGAAAACAGACCCGTAAAACATTGCCTGTGCGGGATACACCTCTCCAAAACCATGATATTCCAGAGAAATGTACGGAGTAGGTTACAGAGCAGAGACTTCACCTGTACCTGTCTGGGTGCTCGGAGCACCACCAGCTGGATGGTGCCTCTGGCGTTTCCCTCTGACGACATCGAGTGTCTCAGCGTCTCCATGGCAGCGTGGTTGGAGTGTCCGAGCAGCGATTCGCCGTTTACCGCGATCAGCTGATCGTTCACGCTCAACCGACCGTCCTGTTGGGAGAGGTTAGCAGCATTAGCATGAGGAGGATAGTGGAGAAACACCAGCACAAGTAATACTTATGTGTGTTGTACATACTTGAAACACAGTGATGTTAACGGGAGAAGAATCTAACCTTTTTAATGTTATCTATTTGCACATTAAATAAATGCAGCATTACCAGGCCTTTTAAAGACCTTCTTATCTGTTCATATCACTTAAGTTAATGCCTCATAACAAATTCATTATATGAAGATGCAAGGATGAGGGAAGAGGAAGGACAGAGCTCAAATCTTCAGTAAAATAAGACACAAGACTGGTCACACCATGTTTAAGAAGGGATAAGAGGAGGGGTGTGAAATGTGTGTGTGAGAGAATAATAAAGAGAGAAAATGTAGTAGAAAATGGAAGAAGGGGGAAGGAAGGAAATTGAAGAGTTAGCAATCTACTGAGAGCGGGAGAGCCATGATAAATACATAGAGCAGCTAATGGAATAGCCTCGGTGGGCACTAAATCACTTCTAAGTGTTTTAAATAGCAGCCTCTCATGGAGAGAAACACAGAACGGTGCCCTGGAGGGAGAGCGGGAGAGGAGAGGGGAGAGAGAGAGAGTGGGGGGGTCAAATAAGGAAAGCAATGCAGAGGGCGATAACTTAAAAAAAGAACAATAACGATGAGACACTAAAGACTCTCTTTGAGTGTGTGTGCAGAGTCATGATTGCTCCATTATGGTCAACGATGACCTTTGACCCCATCTTATTAACAAGGCACCATCAGGTCTGGCCTCCATGCAGACTGGGGTGGCACCACACACACACACACACACACACACACAGAGAAATCAGAGTGTGTCATGAAAAATTTATGTTTGTGCCAAAATCAGCGTGTCTGTGATTTTCCTATTAACATCTCCTCTCCGCTAGGTGTCATTTTAATTTGTTTTCTTTTAGCTTTGATATGATGGTATGACAGGATCAGGGAGAAAGCCAGGGAAGATTTTTTAGGATATAATTGAGGCCCCGGGCCCCCGGCAGCAGCTCACACACTCTTTAATGGAAATAGGTTAGATCTCTCCATGACTCTTCCTCGTCTCCTCCCTTCTTCTGCCTGCTGTGTGTGTGTGTGTGTGTGTGTGTGTGTGTGTGTGTGTGTGTGTGTGTGTGTGTGTGAGACTCGGGGGACGCCCGGGTTCCCTCCTCTGCATGAGAAGCCTCATCAGGCTGGGCCCTCAACTGCTTTACATCAACACCGAGGAGAACACACACACACACACACACACACACACACACACACACACACACACACACACACACACACACACACACACACACACACACACACACACACACACACACACACACACACACACACACACACACACACACACACACACACACACACACACACACACACACACACACCACACACACACACACACACACACACACACACACACACACACACACACACACACACACACACACACACACACACACACTTATGCATTGTGTTCATGCTGAGTGTCTCCACTTTTCAATTTCCATCTCTCTTTTGTTCGATACCGCTCTTTTCTTCCCTCCCTCCCTCCTCTCACTCCTGCTGTCTCTCTTTCAATGGTTTTCCTCCCTCGCTACTGTCCGTCTCTCTTCCTCCGTGTCTTTCTTCCTCTTATGTGGTATCTTGTCCCAGAAACCTGTTTCGCAGCCGGAGATCTTACTATCCGCGTCGGCAGCTGTCTGAAATAAACTACTTCTGAAGGCACTTTGGGGAGCTGCTGTCTAGCCGCTCCTGATCCCAGACCAGTTTATCTGGTGCGCCACACTCGTCTCTGCGCCTCCTCGCCCTGCGGTGCAGATCTGGGAGCAGCGTCGAGGGGGACGAGGACTAGGGATCTCTAGTGCTGAAACTGGATGTTTTTCTCTCATGATGCTCTCACAACTTGAAGTGAGCGCTGAGTGATTTAGATAAGGCCGCTGCAGCGCTGAGGCGGCGAGGCCACTGGAGGTCAATGGGAGTCAAAAGGCCGGGGGAAAGCCGGGCAGGGGGAGAAAGACAGGAAATGAGATGAGAGGCGAGTAGAGGAAGAGGAGAGGAAACGACATCGTAAAGAAAGGGGGGAGAGTGTGGACAGATGAAGGTGAAAGAAAAAGATCAAAACCACAAGAAAAAGGCTTCTTTGTGGTTCAAGCACAAAGAAGCTTGACTAGATACAGATTGAAAATGTTTCTGCAATACTTCTCACAACTCATATTTGTATGTAAGGAGCTCTTTAAAGCACTCTGTGATGGTAGAAACCGAATGAAGCATTGTGGGAATATATAGGAAGCTTTATATGGAGAGGGGTTATCAGCTTTTATTTTTGTTTTTGTTCGTGAAGCACTTTGTGTTACCCGTTGTGTACGG
Source organism: Harpagifer antarcticus (assembly GCA_902827135.1). Classification (NCBI taxonomy): domain Eukaryota; kingdom Metazoa; phylum Chordata; class Actinopteri; order Perciformes; family Harpagiferidae; genus Harpagifer; species Harpagifer antarcticus. The sequence continues at coordinate 6,080,268 of CADEHL010001020.1, forward strand.
AAAGTGCTATATAAATAAAGATATCATTATTACAGACACCACTTGAGGAGCCTGTACCTTGTTGGCAGCCCCTCCGTGGATGATGGACTTGATGAAGATGCCCAGGTCCTCCCCGGTCTCTCTGGACTTGTTGCCCTTCAGGCTGACCCCGAGTCCAGCGGATCCAGACTCATTGAGCGGGATCTCGTACATCAGCTGCTCCCTGCCGTCCTCCAGCACCAGGCTGCTTTCCTCTTCCCCTTTCTGAAAACCAAGAAAAATTTAAAACCCTTAGTTCTTGAAATGCACCCCTAATACCTGCTTTACATAATAAGTGCTGCGTGTGATCGCTGGCGATTGAGGCAGTGTATCTAATGCACTGGCTGATAATGCATGCTCCTACTGCACGCTGATTACACTCAAACAGAGACGGATTCAAGAGTCAGATGGAAGAGGTAAAGGAAAAGGAGCAGGTGTTGTGTACCGGAAAGAGAGATGCAGGTGTAGTGAGGGAAAAGAAGAAAGCTACTGTAGAGAGGTTATTTCCATTTGGAGATGAAAGGCGCAGGCAGAGAGCGAGACATTTCTAAAGGAAACATAATAACCTTTTCATACCTCCTCCTGCTGGAGCACGCTGGGGGAGGAAAGGGGGAGCATGGAGGCGCAGAGGAGCATTTAAAAGTAATAACCCATCCCTGAGGTATTCTCTCGTTCGCACTCCCCCCTCCTCGTTCTTTACATTTCAGCCTCATCTCTCAGTCTTACTGTACTGTACCTCCATCTCTCCCCGTCCTTCTCTCCTTTCCACAGGTCGCTCTCTACACACTTCACCCACTGCTTTAATGTGGAGAAAATGACCGTGGTGGCAGCAGCAGAATATATGATGGAGGGGGGGGGGCAGGGGGGGAGACAAAAGGTCACAAAAGGGAAATGTGATGGCACAATGGAGAGTAGGAGAAAAGGCAGTCTCAAGGGTAAAGAGTATTCATTAAAGTATGTGTTCTTTTTTCTTGCTTTTCTCCCTTTAGTTGAGACTAAAAATAAACTTGAGGGGTAAGCAAGAGACGGTGAAAATGCAAGAAAGATCTAAGGGAGATGTGCAGAAATATGCATGTACATTACACCAGCCTTAGCACTTGTCACAGCTCTACAGATGAGAGCACCCGCAGCAGGATTGCGGCAGCCTTACATCACACAGCGCTGAATCACAAATCCATGTTCACATTTCCTGTCGTCGAGGCACAGTGTGGAAGGAGTCAAATGTGGCCTCCAGGAAGTGTTGTAAGATTCACGACCCTAGAAGCTCCCTCTCAACCTCGCTGTGATTCTGTCTCCCTCGTCTGTGATGCCACGTCTGGGTGCGTATTAAAACAACAGAACTTTATAGCCTTTAGGCCAGCATGGATACTACTTATTAAAATGTGAATCATGGCTGAATGAGCTGAACCTGAGTAAAGAGAATCCTGAGGTACTACAATGCACTAATGCAAGTCACTGCTCTCACTCTGGAGTGCAACATTTACAAACTAGAGAATGCAATTCCTGAAGAAATTGCTAGTGGGAATGCTTTATGCTGAAAAGCTGACGCTAAACTGCTATGCTGAAATGTAATGTGTAAGAAGAAAGTGAAGAATTTAGAAATGATACATGAACACTGGGGGCTTGAATGTGTGATGAGAGAAGAAAAGAAAGTAATAAGGCTTGGAAAAGCAGCAGAATATTTGAACTGCAAACTTTTGAACTAACTTGATGGCGAATGATCTGTCGCAATGCCAACGGCAATTGATGACATCCCATAATACGCTTAATTGAGTTGATGGCTGTATCGTTACCAAACCTGTGAAGTTTTGGGCCGTTTGGAGCATTTTCACTGAAGTTATGAGAAAACCGTGTTTCATGGCGAGCATTGTGTTGCCATGGCAACGGCATTTGAAGAAATCTCAAAGATGTCTTCACAGCTGCACTGTTAGCACACATGTGAAGTTTGAGCACTTTTTGAACATTTTCATAGAAGTTAAAAAAAGGAAAAAAAGCTTGTATTACATGTTTCCTGTCGTTGCTTAGCGTCTGCGTCGGACCACTCTCTTGCGTGTGCGAGCAGCGAGGGACTTCTGAGGTCTCCTGCGTCTGCGCACGGGGCGAGCGGCTTGTCTGCGTTTGTTTGGCATCGTTAGGGCCAGGGTTAGGGTTTAGGTTTACATTTTTAATGGTCCTTATGACTATTGCAAACATTTTTTGTGGAAAAGGGTTGCTTTGGTCAAAAAGGTTGCAGAGCAAGCGTGAAGCATGTCAAGGAACTTGATTATCTGAAGTGTACTTTTTGTGTACTTTCGGGTTAATAATGGCGCCTTGTTTGGCAGATTAACTAAAGGTGTGCGGCTGCTGTGGTGGGGAAAGATGAGGCTGAACTTACAATGGGGTTTAATGGAGACATGTTGAAAGTTGTTGTCACTTCATGCCCTCAAGAGGCATCTTGTTTAATTATGTTGCTTAATTTATTTAAATGTTTCAAGCTACGAGATGTTTTCCTACGTTTCTCATGAAAAATTATGTCTCAGGAATGTAGGGTTTGGGAATTATGGCAGGTTTAAAAGAAAATATGAAGGCAAAATTAAATCTGTCCTCCACTCTAGCTGTGACATCACGCACTCTAAAATCTGAAGAAGGCCTCTTTACCAAGGTCTGAACAATGTTTAATATCTGTAAAAGTACGAATCAGATTTAAAAGTTGTGTTCCACGAATAATGTCAGAAAGATGTGTAACATTCTAAAATTGGAATGAGGTTTCTGAGTGAAAGTATGAAGGAGCAGTTAGCAGTTGAAGTTGCATGAAGATTGTTCAAGTCTGAAGAGTTTCTCCATTGACTTCCATGTTAAAAATGTGATGAATTATGGGATGTATCTCTGGAATTATGAAAGTTATGAATAAGAAAAGTAATATCCATCGACTCCTGACCGAACTGAACGTGTTGATGTTTGAACGGAGTTTCTGCGATGTGGAATGGGGTGCAAAAGGTGCAAAATAACCCGGCGGAATAATAAAGAATTTTGTGCGTAGCTGTATCAGCATTCCCACTAAACTAGTTAAAATTACTGATATCTGATTTTGGACAACTATATTTAAGGAAAGCAAGGTCTGGTCACAGTTACAGTAAACGTCAATTTAAACTGGTTTCTGGTCCGTGCACACATTGAAATTTAAATAAGCAACAATATTGGTTTCACACATACTCATTAAAGGAGTTACGTACTACGTTTTGGGGTTTTCCCTTTCCTGTAGAGTTAGAACAGGTTTGTGTGCATGCAAATGGTCTGCAAGGTCTCTCCAGAGATGGGGCACCTGAAAGCTGCAGACGGACACACCGATGAACACATGATCTAACCCCAGGCTAAAGTTCAGTACCTAGGTACAAATGTATTAAAATGACATCACCCCTTTGCCCTAATTTAAAAATGTAAGAGTTTATATTACTGAGAGAGTAGGTGCACTGCAGGTTTCAGGTTTCTTCATCACTCAGGTTTATATTGAACTTTGTCTCTGCTGATAATCACCTCTCAGCCGCTGCTCGTATTCACTTCCTTGATGTGCTGATAACACATTAAATCAAGCAAAACAAGTCCAGGAATCTGTTTTCTATTTCAGTACAATACAAGACTTTCAGTCAGGGCTTATTTTTATCAACAAGGCTGCTACAAAGAGACACTTGAGAGGAGTCAGGTGGCACCCTGGGAGGTTTTAAATACCTCTGTGATGGAGCTGAATAACACACAGGGTGGAGGTGGACGGATCACAGCGCAGCGGCTCTGGGAAGTTATCAAATGCAAGTGAACACTCTCTTTTTTTCTATCCGATTTAAATCTATTTAAAGCTCAGTGGTGGTCCAAACTCACTCTCTCACACTCCTCTCTGAAGTCCTCTCCTCGGGGGCCGATTGTCCCCAGGGCGGGGCTCCCCTCTGCGACCCCCTCTGTTAGCCCTAAGCTCTTTAACAAGCTCTTAAGCCAGGAGAGACCACCCTCTTCAAAACCCAAATGAGGAAACAAAAAGGAGCTTTTTCTTTCCCCAGGGTGGGTGGTGAAGAAAGGGTGGGTGGTGGTGAGGGTGGGGGGGTGATACACAGTGATTACACACAGAGCCTTTTGTCGCTGAGGATTTCTAAATGGGGGGTTTCAAAGCGGCGGGATTAGCGGTGAGAGCGACATTCAATTAAGATGAGATCTCGCCACGCTCCGACTGCAAACCACGCCGCTGCCAATTAATCGCCTTAATGTCTGCCGCCGTACACCTTTACCGCACAATGAGGAGAAAGTGAAATGACTGATTGGGGAGATGATTCCAGTTATTTGGGAAAAGGGCGCGGGGGGGGGGGAAGAAGTTCTAAGACAGACTGACAGAGAAAGGGAAAGAGGGAGGAATACAAAGAAAAGCTGCCTCACGACCCTGCTTCCTGTGAGCTGGCCTAGGCTTGCTCTCAGCGGAGGGGTGGACCATGTGCAGCGTGACCCCCCCATCCTGTCCTTGGCATTATTCTACACACACACTTTCACCCACCAAAACATAAACTCTCAAAACAAAACGAGGGAGAAATGCTGACAGTAATGATAGTGTGATAAGAAGTTATCACTTTTTAATTACTCTGAGGCTGCGTGAGAGTACGGGAGACGGAGAAGACAGTCTTTTTCTATCTTTAATGATGAGGCTAATTCCCCCCGCTTTGCTGTTATTCTGAAAGAGACCACTATGTGCTTCAACAGAAGCTGCTCATGAAACATCAATACCCCTCTCTATGGAAAACCATCAATCAGCAGTTCAGCTTCTAAAAGTCCACTTTGCTCGTACAAGGAGGTTGAAAAAGAGTATAAATCTTGCGGGTTGGCAGCAGGATGGTGCAGGGAGAACAAACACCAGCCTTTTAACCTGCTGACCCGGGGAAAATCTGCTGTGTCAGCGACTTTCTGTCCTGCTGAAGTGTCATTTGGGACCGCGCTGACCTCTGACCAGCTCCAGGGCTCAGCTGACCTCCAATCTCCATGCGTTCCTTAGTTAAGTATTAGCAGCATCACTCAGTGAATTCCAGGTTCAGGTTTTAGCCAGATGTTGGATTTAACAATCATTAAGAAGCTTTGCTGTGAGACATTAACTTATGTTCATCCCGATGTACAGCAGTGACTTTCCCTGAAGTTTGCCATGCTCACATGTAGGTGAAAATCATGACCAAGAAACGGGTGTATCAATCTAAAATATTGCTGGTTAAGGGTTCTCCAAGTTTACTGAGCATTTACAAAAAAGCTGGACAAATGAGACACAGAATGAGCTTTTCCAAGATGAAACCACAGCACAAGTGAAAACTATCAAATCTGACACTGATTCTTAATTAAAATAAGCCAAACTTTTAGTATGAAGTCAACACTTTCTGTTGGTAAAGATTATCCTGTCAAAGACTCAAATTAAAACCTTAATATATGCGAGTAAACAATATTTGAAATTCATGATCTATAGCAGTAACAGTGAAAGAAAACTTGTAGTTTAGCCAATTATTCTCAGCAGCTCCTGAATTTAAAACTGTGCTAATGAACTACTGATTTGCATCTTATTATTTTTATAAACAAAACAGAATTATGGTAGATGAAGGGAGTACAAGATGCCACAGCATCTAAAACATTGATAAATATTTATAAGCATCAACACCGAGAAATGCAGACGGACTCCTACGCACAGGCGTTTCCGTACGAAAGGGAAAGCAGGTGTCCGCGTCGACTTAATGCGTCTCCATCACCATTACATATTTTATGCGAGTGTATCGTCACAAGGTGCTGTTTGCTAGAGCTCAAAATGCATTCCCACTACAATTTACTACTTAAGAGCAGCAGGAATGAGAGTGGAGCAATTAAAACCTGCAAGGAAGGGAACTAGTATTTTCGGTTTGTTTTGAAGGAGGGTGTTTTTGACTGCGTCTCTCATTGCTGTGTACTATGTGTGTTTGGACTTTTTGACATGGGAGTTTCAGCATCTGTTCATTTAGGTAATCCTTCAAACTATGAGGGTCTGCACAGGACTTCTAGAGTGCCTGTATGTGGTGTGTGTGTGTGTGTGTGTGTGTGTGTGTGTGTGTGTGTGTGTGTGTGTGTGTGTGTGTGTGTGTGTGTGTGTGTGTGTGTGTGTGTGTGTGTGTGTGTGTGTTGTGTGTGTGTGTGTGTGTGTGTGTGTGTGTGTGTGTGTGTGTGTGTGCTTAGGGGACATCAAACCGTCTTTGAGTTGGAGGACTGTGCTGCAGATAAGGGCCACATCTCACGGGGCAACGAAGGCTCTCTCTCATTCTGCCTCTCCCCCCTCTCCTCCCTTTTTAAGTCACTAATGCCCAAATACAAGCAAGTGTTAGATGAAGCCTCTTCAAAGTGCACTTTGCCAACACTGCGGGGCCATTAATGAGGGCAAACTATTTTCGGAAGCAGTAACTCGCCTGTTTAAAGATCGTGTGATGTCTGTGTGTGAGAGTTTTTCTATCAAGGACTAGGAGTGTGTGTGTGTGTGTGTGTGTGTGTGTTAGCAGCCACTTTAAGGTGTGAATATGCATCAGTCACTACAAAGCCCCGCGCGTCTTCCTCGGAGCTCTTTGAAGCGGCGGAGAGGGAATAATCAGAATAACCACGGAGGACGGAGGGTTAGAGAATAGCAGCGAAGCGAAAAACATCATTTACAGAGAGCGGGGGGACCTGGCTGTGTGTGTGTATGTTAAAAAGAGTGTGTTTATTGATCAAACGTCCCCAGTGAAGTGCAGTCACGCTGTGTCGGTTTCACAGTCGTGACGCTGACCTCTGACCCCGGCAGGTTAGCGGTCACTTAGCACTCGCGGCGTGTCGACATGCGCGGACATGGCTGTGCGTTTCCTGCGTGTGTGTGACTTCCTGTGGCATCGCTGTGTCAACAGAGCAGAGGGGGACAGGAAGGCCGGAGCGTGCTCTGGGCATGTGTGTGTGTGTGTGGGAGGGGTGTGTTTATAGGAAAAGCGCATCAACATAAAGAGGTTAGGTCCTCTGAGAGAGAAAGAGGAAAAAAGACAGGAAAAGTGACGACAAACGATAGACTTTGGGAAACTGTGTGATGGTGGGTGCTGATGTTTTTTTACGTTCACACTCTCTTACCAGTTCCCGAGGCAGGAAGATGTCCTCCTGCCGTGCCACCACCACACACACACTCTCGCCCTGCCTGGTGCTGCGCAGCATGGCCACCAGCTCCTCCTGGCTCCTGCCTGTCATGTCTACTCCATTCACCTGCACACACACACACACACACAAGTATATTAAAGTGTGTATAAATCCACAGAAAATGTTTTGTAATTCTGGAAACATGGAAATGTCCTCCTCAGTAGGTGTGCCGTAGCTTTCTGCTCCTAATTACGATGTATTTCCTGTTCCTGCTAACAGACACTTCTGCTTTTTTTTACTCTGTTGGGGATCAACATTTCAGTCTCACCTCCAGGATGTGGTCTCCTGACTGCAGGCGGCCATCTTTGACAGCTGCTCCGCGCTGCAGGATGTTCTTCACCAGGATGGGTCCCGGCCCGTGGACAGAGGAGTCCCGGGTTACCACGGTGAAGCCCAGACCCTCGGTGCCTACAGGGGGACAAAGCAGTCACGGAGAGTATTAGGGACATACATCCAGGGCGAATTTTACTACTTTTAATTAAGTTTCAATTAAATGTACACTTTTTCTTCCCCTTCTCCTCAGTTTTTTCTCCTCCCGCTGAACCCAGAGTGTTTTAAGCATCTCCCTCCACATTAACTACCGTTTAAGTGTCTGTTTTCCTCTGAGGGGTTTGTTGCCTGGCTCTGCCTCCGAGCCCCCAAAGGAGGCTTCTCTGCTAGCCGGATTAGACAGCCTTTAATTTCACGTGTGAGCAGGCCGAACGGTGGCTGATGAAGGGAAGTGGAGGGAGAAGATGGAAGGTGGGAGAGGGAGAGGAGAAGAAGAGAGAGGAACCTGAGGGACATTATTCCCGTCTCCAGCTTCCCTCCCTGGGGATGCGACGTGATTTCCACAAAGATTTTCCTCGTGGGTGTGAGCCTGCATTTATCTGTGTGTATACATTTACAAGTGTGTGTTTTTCCAAGGCCACACACACACACACACACACAAGCCATCAACCCCCGGAGCCTCCACCCTCTCCCTTTTTCACGGCCTCACAAGCCCCAAGCCATGAGTGAAATGTGCCATGCTCCGTGCGTGTGTGTGTGTGTGTGTGTGTGTGTGTGTGTGTGTGTGTGTGTGTGTGTGTGTGTGTGTGTGTGTGTGTGTGTGTGTGTGTGTGTGTGTGTGTGTAGGCAGAGCAAAGCCGGCGTGGCATACTGAAGGCGGTGAGCGATGCTATCTGGTCTCCGAGCTAAGCCTCTGCCTGCCCTACATTAGCGCACCTAAACCTCACCGCCTGTCAATCACGCAGAGAAAGAGCCTGTTGCCAAGGGAGAGGGTGTTAGAAACCCCATAATATCCTTTGCTCTGATCTTGCATCAGGTGAAAGGGATAGAGGTAGACAAGGGGGGGGGTCTAACAAAAGGAGGAAGAGTAGGAGAAATGGGAGGGATGAAAAGGTGTTGGGGAAAGAAAGGAACAAACAATAAAAGTGTGTGAAAGAGGCTTTGAGTCGAAATACAATCTCTCCCCTCCTTTCATCTGGATATCTTTCTGCCTTCTCTTTCTCCGGGTACCTGTAGCAAGTGTGTGCTGTGCATGCTGCCCAATTACAGCTCTCCTTTCAATGGCCCGTAGCGCTACAGGTTGCTAGAACAGAGCCTATTCACAGCCCTACAAACCTATTCCAGTGCTATCAACACATCGGCGCTGCAGCTCTGATGTGTTTTAGAGGGATAATGGAGAAAGGCAGGCGGGAAGCCAGACACTCTCAGTCTGGAATCTAAAGCGAAACACCCAGACTGAAGGATCAGGAATGGAGAAATATCTTCACGATTGCAGCGGTTTCACACGGGACTAGATCTTTGATTTCAAAAATCGATCCGCATAACATCCAGGACTTAAAATCAGTTTTACACAAGATCATCAGAAACAAACCTGGAAGATAAAGTCTCCCACAAAATTCAAAGCCCACACGCACAGGCTTCCTTTAAGTACTTCCCATGATGAGTATTAGGAACTGAAATACTTCAGCTGCACATTTACCTTTCTTCAGCTCGATTTTTAACTTCTTTCCGCCCTTCCTGCCGGTGAGGTTTCCCAGGCCGGGCAGGGGGCTCCTGCTGCTCTGGGGGCTCTGGCTTCTGGTCCTGGGAGGGGAGGAGCTCTCTGCCCTCGAAGAAGGTGAAGAAGAGCCTCTCTCCAGGGAGCCGGGCCCACGACGGAGCTCCACAGGGGGGTTCACCACATGAGGCTCCGGGGTCCTGGTCCGTGCGTCGGCTCGCCGCACCCCCAGGTTGGTGTTGGGTTTGGCGTCTCTTTTGGGTTCTGTCTTGGAGTTCTTTTTAGCGCGGAGCAACATCGGACTCTTTAATTTGGCTGGGGCGTCTTTGGCGTCGCCGGTGAACAGCTGACCTATCAGGCTCTTCTCGTAGTGTGGCTTGTTGGCCAGGGGGAGGACCTCCAGACGCACGGGGGAGGACGACGTCATGGCCTGGCGGAACACTTCCTGTGCCCTTTGGAAGCATAATGGAAGAAATTAGCAAGACTTATATATGTAGCTAAAGTCATTTTCACTCAAGAAAACAGACAATTGGAAAGCAGAGAGTGAGGCCTGTGCATCCTTAATGGAGCTCTGTTTCAATTTAGATCAAGCACGGAGAGACTCTTCCTGCTGGTTTGGGGACATTGCGGCCCCTGTCAGATGGGGACACGCCGACAGCAGGCTCCTATCACAGGCTTTAATAGACTGCTATCAGCACAACATCCACACAACACAGGCGACTCAGTGGGATGCGGTTAAATGGACCCATTCGCCACAAAGAGGACAGAGAAAATAAAGAATGGGGACGGCAGGTTGTAGGAGTGTGTGTGTGTGTGTGTCAGAGAGAGATGTGTATACACTCTTTTGTGGAAGTAGATGGTGAGATAGGAAGGGAACAGAACGATGTATCTTTGGCTGATTAAAGGAGGCAAACTGGTGATGGGTGTCTCGCTACAATGGCGGACAATGTGCAGGACAAACACACTGATTTGTTAAGCTTTTGTTTAAGCTCCCAATCACATTCCTGTCTAATAAGAAACACAGACAGTTATTTCCATTTTTGGGTATGGTGCAAGTAAATATCATGATCTCGCTACTTAGTGACTTTATAAAAGACTGAGTAAAACAACCAAATAGTCGTGTAATCGAAGGAACGGATTCACATCGTTTTAAAAACAATTTGCCACTCGTGTCTGATCTCATTGGTTTCTCCCTTCTTGGATATCTGTGTTGGGAACTATGGTACGTACTGAGCGAAGGTTTTGTCCTGCAGCTGCGTGTCGTTGATCTGGACGATGGACTCATCCGGCTTGAAGAGGTTCTCTCTCTTGGAGCGGCTGTTTTCCTCGATGCCTTTAATGTGCAGGCCCAGGGTCCTTTCAACACAAACACACACACACAGTAAATATGGATTCAAGGGGGTAAACATATATGATGACATGCCAACACTTGAGCCCTGCTACTGTCGGAGTCAACATAGCCATCTGCCTTTCCTTCAAATGTCTGATGACAGGTGGTGGGTGGAGAGTGTGTGTTTAAACAGTGTGTGTGTGTGTGTTTATGTGTGTGTGTGTGTGTGTGTGTGTGTGTGTGTGTGTGTGTGTGTGTGTGTGTGTGTGTGTGTGTGTGCGCTTACCGTCCACTGAGAGAGGAGCAGTAGGGGACCACATGGATACCCAGAGGTCCCCAGTCCCCTGGAAACTCCACCGCCTTCGTCAGGGTGCTGTCAACAAAACGAACACACACATCTTAAAAGAGGCGGCGTGCAATCATAAAACATATCACGGTACACACTCCATACTCCAATCCTTTCTAGCTCTTCAAAATAAATGAGCTTTTTCCCTCCGGGCTGCACTGATAGGGATACAAATTAGCTTACAGGTAGTCCTGCCAAACATCAGAATAAACATGTGTGTGTGTGTGTGTGTGTGTGTTTGGGACGCAGGTGGCTACTTCAGCCTTTATCTACCTGCTTTCTCAACCACCCAATCTAGCCGCTGGACAAAAGAAGAGAGCGTGAGATAAAGAAGACGAGGCTTCTGATAGCAGGTGGCTAAGAGAGGAGGACCCGTATGATGCGAGGAGAGGGAGATCACAGGGGAGCAAATGAACATTTCCTGTTTGTTTTTTAATCAGAGAAATCATGTTGTTTGTGTCATTTCGGAATCTCCAACGCAGCTTCATGGTTTTTTCCCCCGCTGTACAGAATTGGCTTTGGTCAATTACTTCTCACTCTATTTCTTAAAACAGGAATTGATGTATCCTTGAGCGAGACACTAAAACCCAGATTGCTCCAGAGGGAAAGCTTAAAATCCTTTTGGTTAAAACTTACCAAAATAATTATATTATTTCTGCACTTTATAAAACCTATTTAACCAAGATGAAACGTATGTTATATCTGACTGTGTTGCAGTTGTGCATTGTCACTTTTCTCCTTCAGTCGCTCAACTTGATGCTGAAAAAGACGAAGAACAGAAAAGCGACCTCAGGTGGAGGCCGAGAACAGAACGCGTTATTCTCTTCAAAATGTCTGACAGTTTTTACAAAGCTTCAACACAAGAATAAAGAGATTTATGAAGTGTCTGCGTGAGAAAAACTAAACTAAAAAATACAGAGAAGTTCGAGGTTTATGTGCTTCCTCCACACACACACAAGCCCAAGGACTAGCTGGGATCATTATAACACACTCTTCTGTCACTGTCGCCTCGCTCTCGTTAACCTCTGCCACGGTCACACACACACATACTGTACACACACATCCACACCACCAATTTGCATTCTTATTGCTACATCTAGTGCAAGCTCACAAACACCATCACTCACATTCCCTTCAATTGAATTCAGAGGTACACACATGCATCACATTTACATCTATTAGAGCACACACTAACGTCTGAATTACACGTGTGCACTGGCCATGAGCTGCACCCACACACACACACACGAATGCTGTTTAAATGTAATTATATGATGGTAAACAATCAGGATACACACACACAGGTACAAAGCTGGTTGTGAATGATGTTTATGTATCCACACAGTGTGCATAAAACACACACACACACACACACACACACACACACACAGCTTCAGCCCATTTACATTCATACAAAAACAAACGTCGGCACAAACAAGCTCATCAGAGGACGCCGCGGCTTGTTAGCGTCGCACTCTGATATGCAGAATAGCTCCGCTCACCCGTTTTAGCATCCCGCTGACACAAACACAAACACAGTCGTTCCACTGGGGAAGACAAGGGGGAGGCACAGATGAAAGTGCGACGAGGAGTGAGACAGATGGAGCTCCCACTCTTGGTTGACTTCCTCCAAAGCGACGGAGGCCGAAACCGGCGGCCGGGACTCGCTGAAGAAGTTTCCCCCTGGTCGCTCCCCGTGGCTTCTTCTGCAGCCATCCATCTGTTACCATGGCGACCTATCTGTGAGAGTCCTGCCGCCATTGTATCATGGAGCTGTCAGGACCTGGCTGCACTTTAAAACGCTGAAAGATCACCATCTGTCACGTTTTAGTATCAATTCCCAATCAGACCAAATGAAAACGCTGTCGGACAACCTCCTCCTCCCTCTGGCACCTCTCTATGAAGCACGTGTATATGTACTGTGTGTGAATTTGTCTACGTACACCATACGCTTATTCACCACACACACACACACCTGTTCACACACACCTGACAAGTAAGTATAGCTTGAACAAATTGTACTCGACCTTTGTGTTGCCTCACTTTACTTTGCTCAAATAAATAATGTCAAGAAGATAGAACATATCTAAATATTGTTTGGTTACTGAACTGACGGAAAACTAATTGACTACTAACATCTATTTTGTTTGACATGTTGTCGACTAAACAAGCCTTTTACAGGCCTACATTGAATTCTTATAGGTCTTCCATTTTTAACTGTTGCATTAAGTGGATCATCAGGAATTCCGATACAAAATATAGTATTAATTATTCCAAAGATGCCAACTAGATAAGCGTAGTCGAACTAAGCAATGCTGTGTTGTTGGTGTAACGGACAGCAACTATGAGCTTTTAGCATGATGACCCATAAATAACAGAATCGATAGACACTCCCCTCTCAGGGGTCACAGGTCAACGCCCTGGATGTCAATTGATTACAACAGCATCATAATGAAATATAAAGATAGAAATAGGGAAATCTTAACAACCCTTCCCTACTTCAGCAGAGTGGGACATGACTAAACCTGTTTGTTATGTAGCTGATGCTGAGATCGCTATAATACATAAAGGATCAAATGTAGACGTCAAATGTAGATTGACAACAACATTAACCAATCATGTTTATGCCCCGCGCACACAGTGGGCGGGGCATCAGCGTCCCAGTGGGACAGGCTGAGACTGATGAACCAAAAAACCCAACATATTAATCAATAATGAAAATCATGAGGGGCAGCCCCCTTACTTAATATATTAATGTCCCTAACCGTGGCGGGTCTAGTCCAAAACAAAGCCCTTTCTAAACTGAATTGGATTTACATGTTTTGGAAACCTCTCTTTTTTGTTTCTGTTGTTTTTATATGTCGCTTAAAACCCGTCTATGAAAGCTGACACACAAGCAGTGCTGTAAAGTTACCGGTAACTCTTTTCAAATACAAAATAAATGCATTTCTTTCTTACAGTTAAAAATCAAAATGTTGGGGATTGCATCAGAATTTATTCTCATAGAATATAACATTCATTCTGATGCTCTGTTTTAACTCTAATTCAAGTTCAATTGAAAAAAAAGTTCATTTAAGTTTGGCAGTAATCAGTAATGTTGAGATGTTTACACTGCCTGGTTTGTAGCTTTATAGCCCCGGTTACATAACTTTGTAAAAGTGAGTAAATAGTCGCATTAAGATCACGAGTAATCTGGACAACTTTTACAATAAATTGAGGTGGAATTTCCATCAAAATCATGTTTAAAACTCACCTCTGCTCGGCTCATGGCACACCACCATGTACTGGGACCAACTGTCACACACACCCCTTAATCCAGTGTCAGGCTGTCAAACAAAGACTGCTTAATCCCAGACTCAAACACTGCCCCGTACCCAGCTACAGTATGATGTGTCCATTCATAAACACACTGAAACACACACACACACACGCTTACTTGAAGTTAACTTGGCTCATCTTGGCGGGGGGGTCGTCTGTGCGCAGTCGGTCCAACGCTCCTTTCAGTACATTGTTGATTTCCTGATGAAAAACACAAACAGTGAGTCAACATGATAATAACCACAGGGACAAATTAAGAGCGCTGACACGGAGCAAACGAGGAGGCCCGTCGCCAATTAGCAAAACAATCTAACGCCGCCATCAATCACCTTTGCAGACGGCGAGGAGAGGGCGACCGCCGGACGCTGAGCTCGCCACTACTGTCCCTCTTACTCTGTGTACATTTCTATCGGCTCCCTCCCCCTCTCTGCATCCCTGCCCCGTGAAGGACGATGCTCTATTTCTAAGACGAAATGAAACAAACCCCGGGGGGAACGAATACAGAACATGGAAGAGGGAGAAAGAAATGTGGGAAGACGTGAGAGAAGGACGGCGTCAAACTGTTGAGAGACGCTCAAGGACTGGGAGAGATTGCCCCCCCAATCGTTAAAGACAAGAGGGGTGCAATTAGGTCCTTCTGCCTTGTCACTTTCATTGTGTCACCAGCATTAATGGCTAAAAAGCTCCCGCCCACCAGCTTCGCATCAACCCCCCCCCCCACCCACCCACCACCACACCCAACTCCCCAGTGTACCCCTATGCACACACTGGGTAGATACATGCTTTATACCACAGCAAATATCACCTACACACATCCTCTCTGCAGAGCTGTGGTGTATTTATAGACACATATTCTGCCTTTACAAATAGTGACCCACTTATCTGGGCAGTGTGAGATTACCCCACAATGGAGCGTGTGTGTGTGTGTGTGTGTGTGTGTGCGGGGGCAGAAAGACGAGCTCCATTGTTGCTGTGCATCTTCCCGCAACGCCAGTAGCTCCCACAGAAAGCCTGCCTCCTTTAGCGCACACACACACACACGTTCATCACAGAGGAAGATGCTGGCACATGGCTTAGTATGAACACATGTACACTCTCATGGAAAACACACTTGAGCTACTGTGTCACGTGGTACAATAACATAAAGATACACAAAAAGGCATGTCTGCTTGACTACAATTACAGTGTTATATAAGACACACACACACAAACCCGTCTTTCCTCAACGCTTCAACATTAAAGGATCCCGCCATAATGCCCAATCTAATCCCTTAGCTTAGAGCACTACCATTCAGTGCTCGTATATAAAACACAAAGAAAGAATATTAGTGTCATCCCCCTCCCTGTGAATGTATCAGATTAGTGCCTTTGTGTGTAAACTTCCAGTGATCACGTATAGTAGGTCATATTAGGAGCATTGAGAAGATGTGATTATTCCATCCATATACATTTGGTATACAAACAACTCACTACAATTCAGGAAGTGCATTGGTTCTACCAGTGTGACTTCTGCTACTGCTTACACATCATTTGACACCTCAACTTCATGAACTCACATTTTAAAATTACAGAAACTTTGTTCAGCTGACTCCTAAAACTCCTTCTAACACGTACACTTAAAAACATTGTTTAACACTCTTCTCTGCTGACTCTATGGGCTTATATTACAGCTCCTATCATCACTTTCACTTCAGCTGCTACTTATTTTAATGTTCCAACCAAAAAAATAAGAACTTTGTGAAATAATATGCCTTTACATAATCTGCTTTCTTCACTGAATGATTTCAACGTGGCAGGCTTTGTATTCTCGGAACGAGTGCTATCATTTGTGAAACCTGTCTGAGAACAACTAACAGGTTGTCTGCTCTGTTATTGTTTTGCACACCGTCCTGCTATACTTCATGTGTCTGTAGTTGAAGGTATGTGTGAATGACGGGGCGGTGTGCAGACGTGTGAGAGATGAGGTGTGTGTTGGATGAGTAATGAGGTGTGTGTTTCTTTCGTGTGATTCCTCTGGGTGCTGTAGTCGCGCTTGAGAAATAGCGTGTGTGTAAGAAAGGTTGTTTGTATGTACACACACACACACACTGCAGGAACACAGCTTCAGTGTGCTCGCCGCTGCTCCTTGACCTTCATCATATCCATTACATCAACTGACTGCTGTGGTTACATTCTTTCTCTTATGTTCGCTGAGAAAACGCAAATCCTCAAGGGGCTAACACACACAGACACACACAGCATCCAGCTGCTAGCATGAGAAACACAAAACACACACTCTACAGATTGTAAGCTCTGTGGCGGGAGTAAGAAGGCAAAAGAACACTAGGCTAAACACAGACCTTATTTCAGGCTTTAACCACTAAAACATTCAAAGAACGTTAAGACGAGAGAACCGGATGTATTCAAATGCTTATTAATTATTGGGTTTAAGGACTCATTCCTGCACCGCTCCATTGCATCACTGCACCTAGAGCAGTGGTTCTCAACTGGTCAGGCCTCGGGACCAACTTTTTCCTTAGTCAATAGATCGCGACCCGAAATTTTGAACCACTCAAATCTATTCAACAAAAAATCCTGCAGTAATATATACGTGAGGGAACAATGGAGCGTGAGATGGGCCGGAGAATCGGAGCAGCGGGAGCGGTACTGCAGTCGCTTTACCGCACCGTTGTGACGAAAAGGGAGCTGAGCCAGAAGGCAAAGCTCTCTGTCTACCGGGCCATTTTCGTTCCTACCCTCACCTATGGTCATGAAGGATGGGTCATGACCCAAAGAACCAGATCGCGGATACAAGCGGCCGAGATGGGTTTTCTCCGCAGGGTGGCTGGTGTCTCCCTTAGGGATAAGGTGAGAAGTTCGGTCATCCGGGAGGGACTCGGAGTTGAGCCGCTCCTCCTTCGCGTCGAAAGGAGCCAGTTGAGGTGGTTCGGGCACCTAGTTAGGATGCCACCTGGGCGCCTCCCTAGGGAGGTGTTCCAGGCACGTCCAGCTGGGAAGAGACCAAGGGGTAGACCTAGGACCAGGTGGAGGGATCATATCTCTTCGCTGGCCTGGGAGCGCCTTGGGATCCTCCAGTCAGAGCTGGTTGATGTCGCCAGGGAAAAGGAAGTTTGGGGCTCTCTGCTGGAACTGCTACCCCGAGACCCGACCACGGATAAGCGGAAGAAGATGGATGGATGGAATATATACGCTTTGCAGTACATATTAAGTGAAGTACAGTGCATATATCCCTTCTATCCCTTCACAGAACTAAATAATGCTTTTAAATAAGGTTTAATGAGATGATGGAATCAAAGCTGAACTGTATAACATGAAAAGGCACACGTGCTGAAAACCTAACCCCAGAAGGGGGGGTCTGGGGGGATTTTTTGAAATACTAACATAAACTACCCATTCTGGTACACTCTGAGAAGAAAATAAATAGATGTATTACGACATATTAATATGCCATTGTTTGTTTTTCACTTTGTTCTGACAGCTTGCTGCTCCACACAGAGAGAAGAGCAAAGAGGAGATAGTCTGTGTGAAATACTTTAAATTGTGGGTAAGGGTAGATAGCCCCCATTGTTCTGTGACCTGTCAATCATCAAACTGGGGGTCATATTTCATTATGTGCTCATTTGTATCTGAAGTTGTAACCATGGATGAATAAAGAAGAGTTCTACCGCAAAGTTATTCTCCGTGGGGACTTCGGGCAACACTCTTGATTCTGATTGGCCAGAAGACTCGAAGAAAACATCAGCAAATATGTTTTATTGACAGAAGTTTTCAAAACTGTTTATGGTCTCCGGTACTTTCAGTCCAACACCGACTGCATGCACAGCGTTAGAAAATCGTGCCTTCAAAATAAAAGTTTGACTTTTTCTCCCAAAAAAAAAAAAAAAAAAATTAAAACAAAAAATGTCACTCACACACATCTGCGACCCACTCGAAAAAGGGTCCGTGACCCACTTTTGGTTCGCGACCCACCAGTTGAGAACCACTGACCTAGAGATTTTAAACATCAGGCAGAGCGAAGGGAAAGAGTGCATGCAGAAACGTGGATTAGGAAAGAGGAGAGTGATGGAGGAAAGGAAAGGAGAAGCATTCACTTCACTGCCGTTAGCAGGCAACATTAAAACGTCTCGTTTATTAGCTTCGAACACGGCAGGAAGTCCCAATCAATTAAAGGGCCGGCTGCATGTTTATCACTGCTCAGCCATTTGCCGGTTTCATTAGCTCTTCTGATAGAGACTCAGAGTGTGTGTGATTCAAAGACAGAGAGAAGTGGGCCAACCTTAGCCCTCACCAAAGCAGGCAGCAAAATCAATTAAAGGGGCAGCGCGCATATTTATCACTGCATCAGCCTTAATTACACTTTATTTAGCTTTCAATACCTCCAAGACGAAGAGGGACACGAGTGTGTGTCACTTGTAAGTGTGTATGAGTAAGTGTAGGAGATAAGGGTGGGGGGTTGGAGCGGAGTAGTACAGTGGACGAAGTGATAGTGTATTGATCTTTGGAAGTCCATCAGGCCCAGGACTCAATATGCCCAAGAGCTGTGACGGCCTCCTAGCCACACACACACACACACACACACACACACACACACACACACACACACACACACACACACACACACACACACACACACACACACACACACACACACACACACACACACACACACACACACACACACACACACACACACACACACACACACACACACACACACACACACACACACACACACACACCACACACACACACACACACCACACACACACACACACACACACACACACACACACCACACACACACACACACACACACACACACACACACACACACACACACACACACACACACACAACAACTCCGTCTTGCTCTCCTGTGTCATGTGTGGAGGAGTTTCGACATCACATGCATTGTCACCAAATGATAGAGCCGAAGTGGGTTTAAAACTTTGTAAACAGACAATGACAACATCTGCTAGTGAGCAAAACAACAATTGTGTGGGTTTAAATAAAACTGCGTCTGTCTGCCAGCACACAGATTTCTGGGTAAATCATCTATAATGAGGCTGCTCGCTCTGCTGTGTTTGTACGAGGCCCTGAAATATGTGCCGTGTCATTGTGTTTATTCGCCGCCCGCTGATTCCCGCGTTCTGCCTAGTCACCGCTGAGCTGAACGAGGCGGGGGAAACAACAGGACTCCCTTTCTCTACCTTATCTAAACACACACACACACACACACATGTAAGCGTGACCTCACACAGCCTCCATGCTGCCCACCACACACACCCAGAGGGACGCACACGGAGTCCTCCTTAATGGTGCTCTGTTTGGAGAAAGAAGCAGAGCACTCGAAAAGCCGACCCTCTCAAAGTGCAGCCCGGGGCGTGGAGCTGGACCACAGGAGGAACACACACTGTCTCTACACACCAGTGAAATAATCAGATGTGTTTATCTCTCCCGTGATTTATCTTTTTTATATATTTTCCCCTTATCTCTTGCTTTGGTTAAAACATGTTCCTGCTACTAGTTTGAACAGCAGGAGTTTATCCGCAGGAAAAAGAACGTTTTGTTAAATTATTCTCTGCTTTCTCTGTTCTTTTCTTGGTTAAAAGGCAATTAAAAAGGGGAAGGAAATCAGTGACTTCCTCAATTAAGAAAGTGGATTACAATTTATTTATGCTGAATTTCATTAAAAGCAACTTAAGCTGTCTTGCAAACTACAAAAAAAATATATATATTAGTTGTTTTCAGTCCCCTATAAACCTTATTTTACTTTGGTAGTAGACTTACCGGTTCAGGCGACCTGTTGCTATGGTTATCAGGTGGGGGCGTGGCTCTCGCCTGGTAGGGGGTCAGTACAGAGTCACTGCTGCTCCTCACCAGCAGAGGCGTGTCTGTAGGAAGGAACATACAGTTAGATATGGAGGAAGACATACCTGCATGACACCGAATGCCTTATATTTAACACACTACGGCACAGAAACCATGTCATGTGTCATTTCTTAAACTCCAAATGCACTGAGGGTCCTGAGAGGAGGAGGAGGAGGAGGAGGAGGAGGAGGAGGAGGAGGAGGAGGAGGGGGGGGAAAGGTAGAAGGAGGTGAGAGAAGAAGAATACAATGTTCTTCTGTCTTTTTGGCATCCTTCGCAGCGAGCAGCTGGCCTTAGCTGGGTGAGAAGGACCCCTGAGGCTCTCTGTGCTCTCCAAAAGACACCAAAGCGCATACAAAATTGAAAATGTGAGAGTCTGTTGGCACCTGAAAAACAAAAGCAGACTCCTTATTGAGCAGAGCCAATAGGAATCCTGAAGAAAATGGACACAGGACAAGATAAAAGTGAAGTCACACCTTACTGTATATAAACAAATCTATCTCTGTATGGTTTAAAACGTGTATTATAATAACGTCAAGATGACTCCACTACACAACCCTGTAGCGATACGCCCAAGCACCCACAGTGCACATTTTCATATGCCCAGCTGTTCCCCAAACACACACATTCACACACACATGCACACACACTTGCCACAACCCTTCCCCGCAGCCCAAGTGCGCAGAGGGAGAGGTAACATGGGCAGGTCTGAACCAACTCAAAGGAATCTAATTTGGACCTTTCTGCTGCCTCTTGCTTTTAAAACCCGCCCCAGACTGTTATTCGAGGATGTAAACCCGTGGCGGGGTGTTTTCCAAATTTGACTTGACAGAGGAGAAAAAAAAGACAGGGGAAAGAGAAAAAGGGGGAGATGAACAGAAAGGGAAGGGGAGAGATAGTGAGACTCGAAAAGTGAGACGCGCCGAAAAGGGAAGGCACACAAAATTCTCTGCTTTCCTGTAATCAATCTCTCTTTGGAGGGTCAGTGACAGGGTCCTGGTCTAACGTGGTCAGAATGGAGAGAGCAGGGGAGGAGAACATAAGGGGAAGAAGGAGTGGGCAGTGTGTGTGAGTGTGTGTGTGTGATTGCAGACAGATGAATAATGGTCATTACAACCACCCAAGACACATGTGCAAATATCCTTTACGGCTCAAATGATTTCAACATGTTGTGATTAAAAAAATCTTTAATAATTAGTGATCATTATTCTGCTGTACCAGATGTATACGGTCTCAATCCTTCTTACAGAGAAAGTTTAACTCGAATGCGAGGGAATTTACAGGTGTGGAAAAGCTTAAATGTGTTTTCTTTGATAAGGGCTCCTCCACCTTCCACTTTCTGATGTTGTTTTAGGAAATCAACACCATGTGGTCTGATCCGATTTAGAAAAGCAGACTTCACGTAGAAATGTTAGGCAGAAACAGCATAGGTGATTTGCAATTGTGAAATTCGCTTTGATTTAACACAATAGCAGAAATAATCAAAGGTATCTTCTAAAAGCTGGCATCAAAAGGCTGCAGAGAAATACAGAAAATACATCTGATTAAAATCTATAATACTAACACACTCTTTTTTAACGTTTTAATATTTTTGTAACACTGTATTTGTACGCAGATGCTCAGGAAGCACTCTCGCTACTTCTTTCCTTACCAACACATGCAACCGTTTACAAGTTCAGAGGGGCCGTGTATAGAAAGCAGTAAAACTTAATGGATGGGTCTCCGCTCTGTGTCCACCTGTCCAAAGCATTCATGGGAAGTGAATACAGATAAGAATACACTCCGAACAGCATGTATCAGGTTTTCAAACATGTGCTTTAAAGTGGCCTGCTGAGGTTTAAATAAAGAACTTTCCCACAATATGGGAGAAAAGTTGACACCTATCCTACAGAGTGATGCATTGCAGAACATTAAATCAAACTGCAAGGATGCTAGGTACATTAGGAACCAAAATACCTGCAAGGCCAGCCTCTTTAAAGACCTCTTCTAAAGTCGCTATAATGGAGTTTACAATGAGCTCAGTCTGCAAATAAGGCCTTAAGTTGTGACACCCTGCATACTTCACCACAATGTCAATGATGCAACTTTCCCAAGTGACCAAGGCCGCTCCATGGTCACAGTCAGGCTCCATTACCCAGCGGCCAGCCCCATAAATCCTCCTCCATTTATCCATCGGAGTCAAACCCGCCTCCATCAATCCTCCCACCACTTGGAGCCCCACGTGAAGGAACCTGAGGGTCACCGGCTTTGACCTTTAACCTGTGCCGACCCCTCGGGGGGTCAAACGGTGTCACAGAGGGTCAGGGATATTGATGAGAGTGACAGTTTTAACTCTCTTAGGTCAGCCACTGTTTGAAGAGACATTACTAATCAAAGGTGACTGGCCTGGTGCTAACAGGCTTTTAGCGTGGGTTCATATTTACTTAAAATGTACCCTTTTTACGTCCCTGAGAAAAAGGAATATTTATTTACCCTGAACCAGCTTGTATTATTACATACATATACACAATGTAAGTGTGTCTGGCATACTAGAAATATCCTTGGCTAAGATTAGCTCTCGTGAAACTGACATCCTAAGGCTTTGAAACCTTAAGGTCAGAGTAACTTGATGAAAACCCGTGTGAGGTAGCAACAGCCTCAAGCCCACGCTGCTTTAACATCTAATTTTCTCATGATAAAAACATAATTGACTAAATGAATATCATGATCGAATGAAAACAAAAGGAAATCATAACCCTCTATGGAAGTGATGGGTAGAGACTTGGTATTAAAGCAGCTGTCTGGCATCTGTAGCTCTCAGTAGCTGAACATCACTCATGCCCTGTGTGAGCAGACATTTTGATTTATTTTAAGATCACAGACATGTTCTGACATGCACTCTCCTGCCAAAATGGCGAAGAAGAGGTGGAGGCACTACAACCTTGGATGTATTTTAGGTTTGCTAATTTGACGCTGACTGTGCAGCCACAAGGTACCCTGCGTCACCAGCAAAACTAATCAGAACGACCACGTCTGGGCCAGAGAAAGAAACACCTTGAAACACACACGTCATGTTCCTCCCTTATCTTCCCTTGGAGACTCATGTAGCTGGAGAGACCCTGAAGAGGCCGTCTGAACTTCCACCTGTGTTCATCTGCCTCCGACTCGTCACCTAACCAGACTGCTTATGCAATATTTTGAACACTGAGGTTTATTTTAAGAATTTCCTCTTCTGTGAGAGTTCTGCAGAGCTAGTTCAAAGCTGGGGCGGGATGAACACAAGGGTGCATCATGTTTCTCTCTGACTGTGTCTGTGTCTGAGTGTGTGTGTGTGTGTGTGTGTGTGTGTGTGTGTGTGTCACATGTTAATCAGTGTGAGTGCCTTTGTTTGCCATTGAGTTTGCATGAGCAAGCATGCGTGTATGGCGTCTGTGTACTCTTTATATTTATATTTGTCTGCAGTTGTGTAGTGTGTGTGTGTGTGTGTGTGTGTGTGTGTGTGTGTGTGTGTTTTCATGCCACCGGCCAGGGTGGTTGTTTCTCTCCCAATCGATAGCCAGGCTCAGGCTGCTCATGGGATGATGCGATAAGGAGTCTCTTCCTAGAAGTGTGTGTGTGTGTGTGTGTGTGTGTGTGTGTGTGTGTGTGTGTGTGTGTGGTGTGTGTGGTGTGTGTGTGTGTGTGTGTGTGTGTGTGTGTGTGTGTGTGTGTGTAGATCAATGCAGGTCTAATCATCCCACTGTGGCAGTGTGAAGGCCAATCGCCCAGTACAAACAGCAGTCCAGCGTGCCACACAAACACTTTGATGCCTGACTGATTACTGACTCGCGTCGTGTTCTGTCCGCCACCACTCACTGCGATCACATGCACACTACAACCAGATTATTGGGAGTAATCAGATTACGGTGATAGTGTGATTAAAGCGTTCACATGGGTTGCGGTGACCCAATTTTCACCAGAAACCCCAGTTTACATGATTTGTGGATAAATAGGTTAATGTCTGGGAGGATGTTGTCGCCTACATCTTATGATCCCACAGCTGCTAGCCTCATTCTGTTGTTGGGCTCCTAAACACAGTACATATATGATAATGCCACAGCTTGCTATGTTAACTCTAATTTGACAATGACAACCCAGTTCAAGTGTTTACATACTATACATGACAGCCTGCATTGCTTTGATCTCATCTTGTTTAACGCTTTGAACGTTTTCCCCTCCCTTTTGAAGCGGCTAATAGAACAGTCGCTACATGTCTTAGCTCAACATGCAGTTCGTTGTCATTTCCATGCAACGCTAGGCATGCCGCTGTAGGTAGACGTTTTTAAGGACAGCTTTGACACAGTTTGAAACTGTTGGAATATGCCATGGATATGCTTTGCTGATAGGACTTTATATTCATTGACATAC
Source organism: Harpagifer antarcticus (assembly GCA_902827135.1). NCBI lineage: Eukaryota > Metazoa > Chordata > Actinopteri > Perciformes > Harpagiferidae > Harpagifer > Harpagifer antarcticus. Next base: position 6,104,691 of record CADEHL010001020.1, read on the forward strand.
TGAATACTTTGATACTGACAATCAAGTGTAATGTGTTTTAGTCATACAAGATCTAACACGTATCAAAAGGAATATTAAACAACAATACTTCAAAATAAACTACATTATTTTTGCAGCCATCCTAAATAACGAGATGTCTATTGATTTCATAATTAACAGAATATGTCTGCCTTTGGACTGACAATATAAGACATTATTAAACAACATCGTTGGACTGTGAGAAACTGGGAAGGACATATACTGTTAGACATTTTCTAGACCATAAATAATTGTTGGTTTCAGCACTACAGTATAAATATGATTCTAAAGCAAATACTAAATGTGTGTAACACCCAGTTGACAACTCATCTTGTAACAGCAAAAGGGACAGCTCACACAATCACAGTTACACACACAGACACGCACTCCCCTGAGACCTTCTCAGAAGTGGATGGCTGACTGGTTTTGGGGCTGTTTAACTCCCAAAAGCATGCTGGGATTCTTTTGTTGAATCATGTGTGTGTGTGTGTGTGTGTGTGTGTGTGTGTGTGTGTGTGTGTGTGTGTGTGTGTGTGTGTGTGTGTGTGTGTGTGTGTGTGTGTGTGTGTGTGTGTGTGTGTGTGTGTGTGTGTGTGTGTGTGTGTGTGTGTCCGGATGACAAAAGGCTGTCTTATTGCATGAGTCTGGCTCTGTATGCGGAGCGTCACAGGGTCACATCATAACCAAGTTAGTCAGGGTTCAACAGGGCTGCAGAGCCGAGAGGGGGGGGTTGGAGGCAGGAAGAGGTCCCGCCGGGTTGAAAGAAGGGTGGGGCGGGGGGCTGAATTAGTCCATTCATGCTCGGCTGGCATGCTAACAGGCTAAAGTGCTAATCTAGTTAGAGGTGGAAGCCATGCAGAGACAGGGCGGAGACGGAGAAGGTATCGGGTGGGGGGGGTCAGGGTCTAGAGGGCTGGGTGGCAGGTGGTTGAAGCTGAATAGTAGAGTAGGCAGAAAATGACTGCGTGGAGTGGAGAGGGGGGCAGATGACGGGGCAGAGGGCAAATGCGGGCAGAGGGAGAGGGGTGGCAAAGGGCATGTGTGTGTATGTGTGTGTGTGTAGTGGTGTCACACTGTTATTCTATAGCTGACAGATGGAGAGAGAGGAAATGAAAGGGGGACCAGTGATTAGACAGACCCATCCCGAATAATGTAATCTTTCATCTCAACCTCCTGGCATTCAAGAATCAATGCAAGCACTGAAATGGTAAATAATGATATGTACAGAGGAGTCAGTGATATTTATCCATAGCCAGAACTAAATGCAGCCCAGACGGAGCAGACTTCCCCCCCAGAGGCTCCCTCAGGCTTCCAGCCTTGTGATGATGTGTCCCACTGGAGACGCACCATGACCCAATAACTTGTTCACTTTTTTTTCTGACTGCTAAAAACAAGTATAACTGCCATTCCTTGTTCGTTTGAAGCTGTATTTTTATATAGTCGTGTGCACTGTGCAAGTGTCATTCTCACTTGTGTTTTAGTATCTGCTTTATGGGTGTGACCTTCATCAACTCACTGAATATGTGTACAACAGGAGGCGTAGAATAAGAGTTGTTGTTGAGAAACGTGCCCTGTGAGGAGCAGAATCGGAGCATATCCATCAACTTAATGGTGCACGGAGAGACGTTGTTGTCAGTATGGGAAGATTAAAGCGCAGACAATACTAAATGAAGGAGCTTCGTGTCTCTTAATAATAACATGTTACCTTTAAAGAGTCTACTGTGACATGTCTCTATGCTTTATAACAGAATAACAAGAGTGCGGGAGAGAACGCTGCGTCAACACTGCATCTGTCTTCACACGCAATCAAGTTACAGTAACAAAAACTCTCTTTTTTACTCAGCAGGTTCAGCTCACAGCTGTTCCATAAATGTATTTCTAACATTTTCTCTCACACAGTCACACGCCTACACACACCTCCCTCCGTCTCCCCACGATGCACTTTCTCACATGCACAAAGAAATGTGTTGATTGTGTTGTGCAGAAACTTCTGTTACATTTAGAAACTATGTATTTTCATGAGATGAATTTGAAACCTTGGTGTGGAAATGTTATGTTTTGACTTACTGGCTTTGAGGCTGGCCTCGTTGACTTCTATCTCCGCTCTCATTGGCTCCTGGTACCCAAGGTGGGGAAAGTATAACAGGGGTTCAGGGCTGGGGGCGGCGCTGGAGTATCCGTTGGACAGGGTCTCTCTGGGGCTTTCCGTCCTCCCGCGCTGGACTTCGAACACCGCTAAAAGCTGGATAAGAGACAGAGTCAGACAGCGGCCTAAATATTATAGGTTTCTCAACATAATGTGCTTTCCTTAAGATGACAATCAAACAATGGGAACTCTGGCAGGAGAACAAGCTAGCAACACGCAGCCAGGTTATATAGCGTCTCCACTGTGTCACCATCACAGAGAGGCTTTCATGTGATTTATCTTGCCAACAGCGGGGTAGCAACCGGCTCCATCCTGCCAAGAGTGAGGATGTGTGTGTGCTGGATTCACAGCTCATCAGAACCTCTTATAATCAGTTGCCACAATAACTTTCCTCGTTTAATATTCAAAAAATCTGACCGGCTCAGACGAGTTATCACACGAGGCGAGGTGTATGAAATTAGCAGTGAAATGAGATCCGACACGAGAATGAGAAGCTGTCAAACACAATGACACGGCTGCCACAATGAGACGGGGGGCGCCAAGTGAACACGGGACGGAGGGCAGAGGAACGACAAACAATCCTAATTGAGACAGGGACATGATGGCAGATAGGGCGAAGGGGAGTGTGTGTGTGTGTTAGTGTGTGTGTGTGTGTGTGTGTGTGTGTGTGTGTTGACTTCAAGGCCATGCTATCGCGGTTTGATAAATGGGCGCGTGGCGGCGTGACGCTCTCATTAGAAGGAAGGAAATGACCACTTAATGAAAAGCAATAACCGCGATGGAACGAGGGATGGAAGTAAAACAATAGACGAGTGGTGGACGTCGATTAACAACAAGAGGAGCGCAGAGGCCGTGTGTGCGAGTGTTTAAAAAGTGTGTAAACAATAAGCAAAGAGGAGACGACAAATATGTATCATCCATCACGCTGAGACGCCGCCTCTCACCGACCTGTGATTCAATGTCCTCATCTGCTCGACGCCATGCAAAGGAGATTCTGTTTCTGCATGTGTGTGAGCATTAGAGAGTAAAGGGATGTGGAGTCGAGGCGCTGGCGGAGAAGAGAGAGAAACAATCTGATTGGCCGCTTGATGGATGCTTCTTGAGCTCGTTCTCTCTTCTTTATCTGCTTTCCTCTTTCTCTCCTTATCTCCTTCCCGTCCCGAGCCTCCGTCTCTTTCTCCAAACTCGCTGACAGCATCAATCAAAGAAGAAGAAGAAGAAGAAGTCTCGGGGCGTAATGTGATTTGCGCGCACGCTACGAGCACGGACGGGAACACTAAAAAAACTTTTACGATGTATTCGTTCTGAACAACAACAACTTCTTTTAATGTGTGGAGGGGTGATGATGATTTGCTTTCTGGGAGTTTATTTTTTTATGGCTGACGCAGGCGGGGAGTGATGCAAATGAAGGCCGCCTTGCTGCTTCTACTCATCACTCAATCAAACACAAAGTATCAACAGAATGAATCTCGCATCGCTTCATTTGGAGCAAGCTGAAGAACAGTCGGGATGAAGACTTCTCATTTAAATTCTGTCAAATCTTCCTAGTCAAAGATCTAACAAATAAAAAAACTGTTTTAAATGCTAACTGTTAAATGGACTAAAAGGGTGCTCAAATATCTGACAGCTGATTGGTCGAGGGTCGAACAGAGGTGAGAGAAAGCTGTGTTAAAACACTGACGGCAAATCATCACTGATTCAGCAAACACACACTTTCTGACAAGCTGTACAATGAATCCTAATCACAAGTCAAGAGACGAACATGAAATGGTTCAATGGTAAATGCATAAGAGAGGCGAAGCCCCTCCCTTTCCTCCATGGGACCTTATTTCGGAAATATTTATCTTTCGATCCCGTTTGAATTGTGCCACGAATTACACACATGATATTTGTCAATTTAAAAGATAATTTTGAAAGTCAAACAAATTAAAATGTGAAGTGTGAAGTAACACTTTGTTTGTGTGAAACCGCTCAATGAACTACATCTCCCGTCTCGCACCACACACCAAGACGGCCGTCACGTTGGAACATTTCACTTCTTTCTTTCAGAACGAGGCGGAAAATATTAAACGAGGTGAAAATCACTCCAAGTCTGGGCACGTTGAGAGCTGTACACACACAAGGGGAGTGAGTTGGTTCCTAAGAGCCAGCATGCGGGACCGGGACTCTGGGATTTGTAGTCTTTCTAGTTGCGTATTTTTCATAGTCTTATATTTCAACAGTTTTACGACAAACTGTGACTTTTTTGACTTGGAACTTATTTTTTAAGATTGACAAACATCATATGTGTAATTCGTGGCACAATTCAAACGGGATCGAAAGATAACTTTTCTCTCTCCATTGACTTCAATACATACTTTTTCTGAAATAAGGTCCCATGCGGCGGAAGTAGATGGGCGGGACTTCACCTCTCTATAGTTTACCAATCTAACATAAAATGTATGTGCATGGCTAGAAATCTTGGCTTCCAGATGCTTTGGGCCCCTGAGCCTGTTAGGCCTGTATTATAATCTGTGTATAACTTAGGGTTTAGAGAATAAAATGCTTTGTTTAAAATTAAAATTGAGTGAGCCGTTCCTTTAATATTACAAGATGTGCCCCCTATTGTTTCACAATATCTTAGCACATGTACTACTAAAGAGCTGATTCCATTCTCTCACTACGGACTAAATGTGAGCTATCAGCCGCTCACAGCAAGAGAGGAAACTTGGGAGAAGCTTTTACTTCAAAAAGGCACACAGTGGTTTAAGATTCAGTCCTTCACACACAGCTCCAACATGCTCTTTTGGAGGACCCCGCGCCCCAGGATGAAGAAAACAACCGGGTCCTGGTGTGTTTACTGAACACACCTTTTTCCCTCATCCCTCCTGACCGTGTTTAGTATTCTAGGAAACAAATCGCCTTATTTTTCCTGCTACGTCTGCGGGGGGATATTGATATGGACCTGGGGAGCCTGCATGTCAACCACTGCTGAATAATGTGACCCCTTTTTCTCATTTACATACGACACACACACTCACAAACACACGGATACCTGAGCCAAATACAAATGGCTGGAGCCTTCATATTGTCATGTTATGATCGTCTGTAAATCACAACGCAGCGTGTGTATCCAACGTGACCAGACTAGCTGGGGGAGACTGTGTGTGTGTGTGTGTGGAGCCAAGCGATTATCATGACACACATGAAAGCCATATACAATGACACGCGTGAAGAAAAGAGCGAGATAAACACTGCGTCTGTGTGGATTCTCGCACACACACTGCCTAGGGCGCAGGGTTATAACATGTTGGAATAAATGTGGCCTGAGGGGGACATTTCATAGAAAGGCAAGCGTACACCCACCCACACATATCCTGTAATACTAGAACAAATTATTATGTTGGCTTATTTATTAACTGAAGCTCCTATTCACAACGAATCAAGTGGTTTTACAATGAAGCCGTGAGAGTACTTTTCTACTGTAGCAGACTTTGAGTATATTTAAATTAATTTGCCGTAATAGTTGTTAACCTAATTTGGATGTAAATAATGCGGGATATAAAATAAGGGCTCCACTCTGCCTGATGAATGCTACAGATGTGCCTTCAAAACACTGAAGGGACACGTTCAACAGTATTATGTTCAAGATAAAGTAGTCCCTGGTTGATACTGTAATATTTTTCCAGATGTTGAATTAATTCTTAAGGGGGCCTTTCCCTAATAACTCCAAGACAACTGAGCAACCTGTCTCCCTTGAGGAAGATCGGAGAAGTGGTTAAATCTGGAAAAAGCTTTTTGATGGAATGGATGTACACACTGTAGTAATGTTAGTATGAGTAACGCCTGGGATGAAAAGGTTGTTATCTGAGGCGAAACACCATCACAGCAAAATGACTTCTAACAGTATCAAAGTGTTTCATGATGTAAAATCTGTCACTTGATCATAATCTCCTCACTGCCTAAGAGAAACTGTATCAAGCCATTGTTTACATGCCATTTTTGCCCTTATAATGCAACATTATCAACAACAATAATAGACAGTCCTGTCCGGGGTTCCCAGCAAAACCCTGGATAGGCTCCAATACGTCCAGAACTCTGCCGCCAGGCTTCTCACCCACACCAAGCCATGGCACCATATCACCCCCACCCTCATCCACCTACATTGGCTGCCGGTCAAACCCCGGATTCAATCCAAAACACTCATCCTCACGTACAAGTCCCTCCATACCCTAGCCCCCCAGTACTTATCGGACCTCCTCCATCCCTACACCCCTTCTCGGAGTCTGCGGTCCTCAGACTCGGGCCTGCTCTCCATCCCCCGCTCTCGCCTCCGAACTGTTGGTGACAGGGTATTCAGTGTTGCGGCCCCCACCCTCTGGAATGCACTTCTTGCCGAGATCCGTAATGCTGCCTCCCTGGACATCTTCAAATCTTCACTAAAAACACACCTGTTCACCCCGGCCTTCGGGCCCGAGCCCTTTTCTGGGCCCCCGGCTTCCTTTATTTATTTCTTTTGTTTGCCCGTTGATTGTCTGTTTGTTTTGTTTGTCCACCATGTACAGCGACCTTGGGTCCCTTGAAAGGCGCTATATAAATATCATTTATTATTATTATTATTATTTAACAAAGCAGTGTTGAATAGGTATGAGAGCTAGTTAGCTGTTAGCTAGCCCAACCATACATGGCTAATAACAGAACTAACAGGTGACGATTGTATTGAGTCACATAATAAGGTTTGGGTGAATGGGAATTATTACTTTATCATAATGTGTTCAAACTAATGTTAAGATTTTGTTTTTACAATTACACATATTAATACGGTTGTGATGTAACGTTTAGTTTTTTACATTGTTATCCAAATGTATTCAATATATATTATGTTATTGTTTTTAACTTGTGGGTTTTACCATGTTTTGTCTAAAGTGTAGGTTTTGGTATTGTATGGTCTTGCGACGGTTGTGAATGAAAACATAAAAAATGGTATAGATATAATTACTGATAAGTAAATGTTCTGGTATTGTGACGTCCCTACACAGCAGGGAGTTGAGAAATGACCTCATGGTGTGAGTTTCCATACTCCTGAGATGTAACCAAGCCTGACCTTTGAGCTCTTCTTTATGAGATCGTAAGAGGAAAAAACGTATTTCTAGACTGTGGTCAATAAACGCACACATTATTATGAACACTATTACTGAGATTGCTCTCGCACAGGCTGTGAGAGCCAATCAGACGCGGAGCTTACATGCATTACAGTTCTTGAATGTCCAATAAGCAGGAAATGAAATGGTCCGCGCTGCTGTAAACAATAGATGGTGTTTACATGTTGCAACTCACAGATGGAACCGTTGAGTGTCTTTAATAATTGATGTACTTGCTAAGAATTAATTAGCCAAATGAAGCATGTCCTGCATGGGATACACTCGGGAGAAAGTAGTATGTTCAGCATGGACACACACATATATATATTTATATATCCAATCAGGGATGTTCACGCACTGTATATGCCATTATCTAAAAATACACCACAGAAAAAACACAAATGGATTTGACAGTAAGTGGAAACAATCTTATACTTTACTCAGTAAGAGGATGAACAGTGCCACCTTGCTTTAGTCTAACACAACTGCATGCTGGGAACACTCAAGACTCAAGTCTTTACATAAGCATCAGCAACACACACACACACACAACTCACAAACAAACACACACTTCCTCATTTCATCCGCCGTTACTAATCAACCCATTTTTCTTCTCCTCTCTCAACGCTGTCTAGAACGGCTGTGTGTGTGTGTGTGTGTGTGTGTGTGTGTGTGTGTGTGTGTGTGTGTGTGTGTGTGTGTGTGTGTGTGTGTGTGTGTGTGTGTGTGTGTGTGTGTGTGTGTGTGTGTGTGTGTGTGTGTGTGTAGTCTATTGAGATGCTCTGCTTTTCTCCTGTTGTCATTTATCTTACGACTGCCCCCCCCCCCCCTCCGTTTTCTCCCTCTCACGTTATTTTTCATTCTTTCTTTGAACGAGAGATGCATAATTCAGAAGCAGCACGCAAAATCCTGACAGTAGTCTGGTAACCCAATCATCTCACACACACACAGGACCTCATATATACAGTACACACACACACAGCTTCTGACTCACCCTTTCTTTATGAAGGTACAGGTCTACAGAGACTATCTCAGACACCTGCTTTTTCAAGCTCTTAAATCTGAATAAGAGAGAGTAAACCTCCCACTCTCAGTGTCCTGACTTGACGACAGGAAGTGAAATATGTGTGTACGTTTCTGAACGCACCATACCCACAAAGATTTAAACTGCAGTTTGCATTCAGCTGATGGAGCTGTGCACAAAAACAAATACTTCCTCCGTATAGCGCGTCCTAAGCTTTGTGCATCTGGTGTTGTTTTTCTTTCTCTGAATTTCAAGCGGCTGAGGTGTGAAGAGACGGCAGAGTCGAGTGTTTCCAGACAGAAAATATCCAATTCAACAAAGAGCAGATAAGATGTGTGGAGAATGGGTTTCTCCATGCTTGTAAAGCATGATGAATATTGACAGTGCACAGGTACAAGGGGGGGTGAACTGTCAATTTTGGCTCTTGATATCCACGGATTATGTGAGAAATGGCAATCAATTTGAAACAAGGCACATATTTCCCCATTTAAATTCACTAGCAGTTCATTGTAATTTGAGGTATTGAAGCTGCAGCTGGAGGCATGGTAAAGACGTTTTGTTATGCCTCTAAACCTCTGGGTTTATAAAACAAAGTTAATGTGTTCATTGAAGTTACCTAAACTTGCCTTTTCTCTTTTTCTCAGCGAGGTGCAAAACTAGTTCACATTTTATTAATAGGTTTTCGGTCTCAATCGCAACGCTAGCGTCTTTTTCAATACGGCATGTTTATTTTTTAAATGATGGTCCTTTTTTGAGTAGAAGACACTAAACAGTAGGAACAAAATGTATCAAATCTATGGTTTGAAGTCCTTAGATAATGAAGCTACTCAGTATAGCACAAACAACTCTGCGGCCGACAGACATACTTACATGGACTCAAGCATGTAGCAAAAACTAATCCATGTTGGAGAACTCAGAGTGTTTCCAGAGCACCGTATTGGGGCCATCAGAGGAATGCTTGGCTAGGGTTATTTAAACAAGTAGAAAATTGGTTGTATTACCGGTGAGAGCGGGGCTAATCCTGCTTCTATTCCAGTCTGAATCTGTACAACACACTACCAGATGTGGGGTATTACCTCTCAGGAACACACACACCTGGCTCTGGGCCTACACAGATACACTGTCTCCCACTAAAGAACTGAAGCACACAAACCGATCCTACTTGTCAGGCCTGTGGTAAGGGACTCCTTCAGAATAATGAATCATATACGGAGACATCACGACTTGAACCTCTAAATGTTTCCTTCTTTCTGTTTGAAGACATGCCAGTACTTCCAAATAGCAGCTAGTGCTTCCGCATTGAACATAACGTCCCTTTGATGCTCCTGACACTCGGATCCAAACACACCAAAGAAAATTCCTCGGTCTGTTGCTGCAGCATTTGAATTCATGCAAATGTAGCAAATGATGACCCAGATCTAACACTGCTTTCACAAATTAAAAATAGCACAGTCGGAGAAAAATATAAAAACGCAGTCCAATATCGAGGAGGAAAACATGATACATAATGGATCAGAAATATCGTTTTATGACGTGGAAAAGAACACACTATCAGAACTTAGATCAACATCAGGGTCGGGGGTAATAGGATGAACTGTGAACAACACATATCCCATTGGTGCTGCTAACTGTTAGTTGCACCCTTGTATGTCCGGATTATTCTCCCATTATACATTTAGTTTGTGTGAGAAAGATACTTTTGAAAGGCCACGTTTTTTGCATTTGTAGCAGCACACAGACTCAAATATGGAAAGTGAAATGTGCACTGCTGAAAGACATCCAACGTTTTGTGTTTTGCATAATGAGGAATCTCTGCAGTTTTTTTCAGTTACTCTGATGGCAAAAAGGAAGCATGAAATGTGGCAAAAACATGTTATCAAAAAGAGCTTTCCACTTAAATGTGGTGTAGATACGTTGTTATATTCCATGGAATGCTCTTAACATCCCGATAGCAATGAATATCTGAAGTGCTTTGACAACAAATCCATAAAGAAATATCATCTGTGGAAGCCGTGGCGCTGTAAAAAGCACGACCAATCATCTGAGCCGGCCCGGCTAAAGTAACTGGATGGCCTACCTGCCTGTCAGCCTTCCATCGGTGCACAAACTTATCTCGTGCCCTCATTGGTCATGTGCGCGTTCGTGTGTGTTGGAGGAGGGGCTCTGTAAGGAAGTGGCAGATTTCTTCCGGCTGTGTATTTTCAAATTCTAGCGCACTCGAGCTGCTTTCTGCAAAATTACCTACCTTTAATCCAAATATTTGAAAAATATAAAGTCAGTGCAGTACAACATCCAACAGGTGATTCACCAATTGCATAAAAAAGGATACAAAATTCAGATTGTCAGAGCATCAAATATTCTTGAAGTATTGGCTTTGGGTTTTTTCAACCTCAAGGATTGTTTCCCCCGTCTATGAATAATTATTGACAATTTGGACAGTTCTGTTTGAATTCACACTAAATGTATGGGAGGAAATCACAGTTTTCCAACGAAAAGAGATTTATATTGTGAGGAAAAAACAACCTTAGTCTACAGAACCCACAGATGACCACACACACAAAGATAACACCCAAGTAAAGGTAAAACTATTCTGCAGACCTCACAGACAAATTGTTGAGGCACACTGCCAAAAAGGTAAAGAGGTTCTTTGAGTTATATTTCCCTCTTGCTCTCTGTGCGTCCACACACACACACATCGCATCAACCGCTGTGATGACACTCTCACATGAAAAAAAGCGAGCCACCAGCTGAGGTATTGCGGTGCCGGCTCTGCGCGGTGAAAGGCCACATTATTATTTATGCACACTCATAAAGGGAGAGGGTAAACTCTTCATAAATCACACATGCCCGAGAGGCCGAGTGCGAGAGAAAGAGGGGGAGATCAGGGAGTGAGGGATATGTGTGACAGGGGCGCTCCAGGCTTCGTATTTCTCAGGCCCGCAACACAAATATCAACCCGGCTCGTTCATCATTCCCGCGGCGCAAACACATCAGCGGTGGTTACACTGGTCCCCGTTCTGCATCTGTGGACATGACACATGCACGAGAACTCCCCCGGCTCGCAGAAAGTCATAACCTCCTCTCGCTCATAAGTGTGCATAAACATTCCCATATACACACAAACACGGGGCGGAATCGCACACATGTTCCCGCTCTATTCCCCCCAAAAGTCAGAGCCGGAGCCAAATAATCAGCTTTCTTTTCCCTGTGGCCGCCGCCACGCCAGCTGCTCCCTCCAACCTCCCCCTCCCATCCATCCTTTCCTCCCTCCCGGGATCTAACAGAGAAATAGGAGAAGTGATTAACTCAGAGCTGCGAGGCTTGTGCCCCCTCACCTGTGGCTCTCTCCTCCTCCTCTAGTCTCCATCTGCCCTCCCTCCACATTAGACTTTCATATCGTACATCACCTCTTTCTTGCCGCCTGTCGCCCTGCTTTTTGCTGTGGACAAGAATTGGAAAAGTGGAAAAGAAAAACTGTGTTTTCCATTCTAATTATTCACTCAAATACTCATTTATTTACCAGCTTTCTGTGGTGACCTAAAACTGTTTTCCTGCCAGCTTCTTTAGAGGTAAACATGCTTTCCATCCGGCTTGCTGATATATACATTACTGACATTCAGTACCCGCCGTTGCCATGGAGAGCTGACATCACTCACAGCCTAAAGGTGTTTTGGAGGAGGAAGAAAAGCTGATTTTTCCTGCACCCATCAACATATGTGTTCCTTGCAACACGCCTTATTAGATAGTTATTGACTCGACATCAGAGCCCGGAGTGGAGAAGTGGGATTTGTGCTGCGATGTCTGCAAGCCGAACAAGAACAAAACACCAGCTGACAGCACCATCCGTCAGATTATAGAAAGGTGAGCTACAGGGCTGAGTGAGAAACGTCACACAGGAACCAGACGTGTGAGAGGTGTGAGTATACTGACAGTGTAATCTGATAGAATAATGATGGAGACTCTTCTAATTAACACTCAATGCAAAATAGACGGCATAACTGACAAAAAGACATTTTTTTACAACTTTCTAGCGGTGCGTTTAATCCGGACTTTCCAGGTTGAAATATATTCATCAGCAAGACTCAAATTTGACTGACTTTAATTGCTTCCAACAGGATCATCATCTGTGATGTGAACGCTAATAAAACTGCCACTCCTCCTGTCTATACGCCCCTCCCCTGTCAGATGGCTAATCATTCAAGTGGCCTATTCAGACACATTATCGTCCACCGAGCTCCATTCATTAGTCCAATCAGTTCTGTGATGAGGCTGAGGCCGAATAACAACAATAGTGAGTGCATGGAAGTGTGTGTGCACCACAGTGGACGCAGATGCGGTTTCAGCTGTGTAATTGCACCCGAAATCATTAAATACTTAACCTAAATTAGTTGGATTCAGTGTTCTGAGCGTTTATCCACTAGTTGCAGGGAAATTGTACACACACACTTACTCCCACACACACACACACGCCCCGGAGTGTGACTTTCTGCTGATTTGAGTTATTAGCAGTTGGAGTGAGCGGGGACTCTGCGAGCAGGGGGACAACACACCACACTTTCACACAAAACACACACTTCTAAATGCACTGGGGGCATATAGGGAAACAGATGGTGTGAGAACGGTCAGGTCAGAGAGTGGATTTGCTGTAAACACATTAGCTTCTCTGCACACTGCCAAAATCTACTGATAACCACATCATAATGCTGCAGACTGTTTATATTTCACATTTCATGTCTGTTTCTCAAAGTGTGGGCGGCGCACCACTGGCGCAGAGATGTGATAGGTGGGTCGCGATGAACGGGAGATTTTTTTTTTTTTTTAAATACATTTTTTGGACCTCAGGCCGGAATCGAACCTGGGTCCTCGCGGGCGGAAGTGGACTGTTACAGCCGGAGACTCGCAACGGCGGTGGACTTTCACAGCGGGCCCACCAGGAAAAGTCCCGAATCTCCCGATGGCCAATCCGAGCATGCTCACACACACACACACACACACACACACACACACACACACACACACACACACACACACAACTGAAACCAAAATCATTACAGACATGTGAAACGCTCTCACACACACACACACAACAGCGTTGCAGTCGGGAAGAAAAGCAAGGCAATAGGCCTATGTTTATTATTTTTTAACGCAAGCCGTCATCGCCACGGAGGAGCACACATCCTCTGTGAGTGAGCGAGCGAGACAGAGAGACAGAGAGACAGAGAGAGAGAGAGAGAGAGGAGAGAGAGAGAGAGAGAGAGAGAGAGAGAGAGAGAGAGCACCTTTATCTATTTAATATAGCCTAGTTGTAAACAAAAAACTGTTTAAAAGGGGAGGGATTAGTAAAATATGCATAAATAGAAAGAAAGAATGCTAACTAGGTAACATAAGATAAGAATAAACGAGTTTAAATGATTTGTAATTGGTTGTGATGTTAGATGTTAGGATTATTGAAAAGCATACATCTGCCTTTCATCTGAGTGTTGAGAGCTGTATCCATAAATTCATGTTGTGCTTAAAGTGCACCAGATTGATGCATTTCACTTCAACATTTAAAAAGAAAGTCTTCCCGGGGTGCATGCCCCCGGACCCCCCTCGAGGAGCTGAGATCCACCCCCAAATAAAGCAGGTTCAAATAATTAAATTGAATACATGTTCTTTTAGTAAACACTGCAAACGGGGCCCACATACCCAAACAGCGCACAAAGGTTAAAGGTCAGAATATCATAATGTTAAAATGTGCTAAATATATACACTGCAAAAAACAAAAAAAGTAAAAGTAGCTCACGACTTGTTTTATTTTTTGAAAGTAGCTCTCATCCTAAAAAAGGTTGGAGACCCCGGTTATAGAACGATACATTTGACAATTTTAAGCTTGACCTACCATTTTATTGGAGCGATGAGGAACAGGTGGGGCTTTGAGAACCCTGTTGTGCTTTTACCTTTCCTTCCCTAATCTTTTGGAACATTAAAGCACGTCACAGTCAAGGCAGAAAACACAAATACATATAAACCTGAAAATTACGTGTGTTTTTAAAAATGCATTCCATTACAATAACCAATAACATTAGGTATTGTATTTTGTTACTCCCCAAGCTCGTTCATGTGAAATATTTTGGCGCAAAGGGATCACCATCTAATTTGAAACAGGGACCATGCGTCATCTTCTCCTGCCGCTCTCATTATTTACACAAGTTATTAGGAAAGGTGCACCTCTGGCCTCAGGACACACACACATGTTCCTCGTGGCAGACCACAGACAGGTCAGTGACCGTCTCACTCCATTAGGAGCTAATGGGTGGTGTGATGATGACACGGAGGGCAGCGTGGAGTCTGTGATCAACACCAAAGGACGAGATCTGAGGCGGCGATGACCCCCTGGAAGTCACACACCTTCGCTAAGAAGGTCTTATCCCCAGCAGAATCCCCTGCTTTTGCTTCAGCGAACTGACAAATGACTTTGGAGAGGCGCCATCATTCAAAGTCGAAAGGTATGGCAATGAATCATCTAAGAGGAATTTAAATTCCAAAGAGCAGCTTTGTGAGAAACTTTAATGAAAAGCAGACGGCGAGGATTCCTTCTCCTTAAGCCTCCTTACCATGAGACGTAATTACAATCAAACGGTGTTCGATGTGAGGGACGGGTGTTGTTAATTGAATATAATCAGATGAAGAGCTGTCAGATGGGGGGGGGGGGGGGGTTAAATCAAGGTCGAGGCTGTTGAGATATGATGAAATCAGCTCAAGTGACCGAATCCCGCCGGGCGAGCCGCTGCGGTCGCATCTGATCTGATGTGCCGGCGACAGAGATAATCTAACTTTATTCAGTATACTGGAGAATATGTTAATGCATCACTGACATTCAACAGAATATATCAAAACACAAGGTGAGGACGAAGCAACGGGAACTCCTTTTACTTCCATTTAATTCAATAGCGCTGGAATACATCTCGTTTTTAAGAAGGTTATACTATCTATGAGCAATATACGCAACAAACTTCATGTTAAAGTCATAAACAAGTCATCGTGTCAAAGACTTTTGGTTCTCACAACCTTCAGCGAAACAGACCCATGGGACTGGAACACTTTTAATATAAATTATTTGTCAATATGAGACAGAGGTCTTGCAAACAATATTTAGAAATATGATTTCCCGAAATGAGAAGACAGGGGAAAAACAATTTTCCATTATGCAGTTTAGTTTCAGACAATCAAATGCACGTTGCTCCGCATGTCTGCAACCCCGAGGCTTCCAGCAGGGGTGGCAACCTAAAGAAGTAAATGTTCTTTTAAAAATAAGAGGCAGGAATAAAATCAATTAAGTAGACAACAGAAGGAACATAATGACTTGTTCCAGGTGAACTACAGCTGATTTATTCTGTACTGCTGGCATGTTCAGAATGTAAGATTACAATTCATATTCAGACAGAGACACAAAGACGTGTGGGTCATGATAGGAACGTGAAGAGGGTATGGATTATGACCAGGGCGGGATATTTGGATATCTGAAAGAAATTGGTAAATAGCTTTTAAACCAAAATACATCTATTTGTCTGCTAAGTAAGTGCTTACAGTTCTTATTGCGCACTATGGAGGATATCAGCAACATCTCTAAATATAGGTGAAAACTTGTATTTCATGCACTGACTTAGTCACTCAACATTCCCATCGTATACGTCTTGAAAATTCCCTCTCAATATAGGTTTCTCTTCTTTTAATTCACATTTAACGGTTTCTTCCCCTTCTCTGACATGCTTAAAAGCACTTTGAATAGCCATTGTGCATGAAATGAGCGATTGAAATAAACTTGCCGTGACATTTTCTAATCAGCGCACTTGAACCCCGTGCTCCCGCTCATCACCGGCCATTCACGGTTATGAGAACATTCAGATGCCAATCAAACGGTCCTCGCCGCGGCGGTGAGCGAGGGGAACGGAGGTGAGGGAGCGAGATGTCACCAAAGGCTAATCAGCACGTCGGCGCCTCGCAATCACCAGCCATTCACTAAACTTTTTCTGCCGCGCGTTCACACGTTTTAAGTAATGCCTTGTTGCCGCCTGTCAGAGGGCCTGACATCTGACATGTAATAAATGACTTCAGGCAAAGCCACGACAGCGAGTCTCTGGAGCTGCTGGGAATAAGAACTACTGCAGCTTTATTTCACTGGACTTCCCAAGGCCATATTTGGTGTTTTTGAAAGACTTACAGTTATGTTAGGATATATTGTTCCCTTCCAATATGCATCGTGAAGTTTGAAAAGTGTTGCAGTGCCAATTTCACACGCCTTAGTTTGAGTAATATAAACTAAATAGGGTCATTATTCAAAGAGGTGTCATTTCCTCTTCAAAGGATGTGAAAGATGGTCAGGAGCACAAATATCATAACATCTTTCCATGAGACGGATTCATCTCTCGGCTCTGCGTGCTCCACTCTGACATGTAAGCACGCAGGAGAGAAGGATGATGGGAGATGTCTTCGCAATCAAGCGTTGACATTTCAAAGCCAGATCCTGGAGTAAAATGTTGTCCGTATATCTGTAATATAGATATAGCAATATCTATTCCTGAGTCCTGACATCTTTTGTAATTAAGAACCATTTTAATCAGATTCATTTATTGGCACTTTTTTAATATTTATCAAGAAGACACAATATCGTTTGTCACTGGGACAAAGACAGTGTCTCGATCATCGTGCTCACATTGTTGTGCAGGCTGCTGGGCGTTAAATGTACATTCATAGCGAATCGCCACTAATCAAAACTATTTCATAAGAAAGAAAAATGATTATAACAAAGTAGCCGTTCCAGCTGCCAGACACTGCACGGGGTATTCACGTAGGCTCAGTGATTAAAAAGGGGCTAATTAAAGAGAGATGGAGGAAATCATTCCAGTTATTCTATCCATTACATTTCCCATGAAATTAGATTTCTCGTTTGGCTGCATGGGATGGAAGGTTGACTTTCTCTAAGTGTTATTTTCCCCCCTTTGGAAAACAAGGTCCGTGTGTGTGTGTGTGTGTGTGTGTGTGTGTGTGTGTGTGTGTGTGTGTGTGTGTGTGTGTGTGTGTGTGTGTGTGTGTGTGTGTGTGTGTGTGTGTGTGTGTGTGTGTGTGTGTGTGTGTGTGTGTGTGTGTGTGTGTGTGTGTGTGTGTGTGTGTGTGTGTGTGTGTGTGTGTGTGTGTGTGTGGAATGAGGAGTGACAGTCCACTTATGAGGCGATGTTATGCTCCCGACTTTAATTCCCAGTCTGGAAGAGACCGGTGTGACGAGAGAGGACTCTCACACGTGTTAGATATTCAAATTTCAGCTGCATGAGGGTGAAAGGAGAAGCATGATGGGAGATGGCCTTCTTATCAACACCATCTATGTGGAGTTTCAGTGCAAAGACTCTCCAAAGAGCACAGCAGCCATGTATAACGTACATATAAGGGAGGGCTCGGCATTTGAACGCTGGTTTTAAGTTGATGTTAATGGCATGCTTGCATTAGACAGCCCACCTGACAGCTCCTGTGTGCGCTGGAGAGGTTTGGGAGTAATGGACGCGGCTAATGCAGGATCCCAAAGGACTGTGAATGGGAGAGAGTGACAGCTCTGGTCGCGGTAAATGGGCCGATGTGAAAAGGTAAAGCACTACATCTGTTAATAACTCCTTTTGAAAAGCGGGAGAGCGAAAGAGACGGGGGGGGGGCGAGACAAGAGAAGAATAGGTAAAAACAACAGATGGAAATGTGAGATGTTAGCAGAATCTACATAATTCGTCGAACTCATGCAAAAATCCTGTATATTTAATATCACCAAGGACATATCGCTCACACTACTATTACATTCAAAAAGGCATGGGACGTGAAATAACTGGGATTGATGTTATTATCTCATCATTATGAAAATATTATTAAAAAGTCTTAAAAATGGCACTCAATCTAATGCAATCTGAATCTCACTTGACTCGTTCCACCCAATGTTTTGTCAATAAACTAATATTTAAATTGCATCAAAGATACAGACAGAGGAGGATAAGAGCCAGTTTGTTTTTTCTCAGAATTCTGATTTTCACAGATATCCCAAAAATCGAAGTTCCCTACGATCGTCTTAATGCGAGTGTTTTCATTCATCGCTGATCCTTTATTCCCTATCCCTACATTCTGATGGCGGTGTGTGGAAAAACACAGAGATGTACTGACGGAGGATACAGCAGGTTAACTCGTCTCTAGACTTCAGCGATTTGACCGAAACAGCGTGACAAAAAGGGGATGAGATCTATTAGCTGTTATGTCTGCCCACTTCTCCTCACCATTAAAGTAGTGGGGTTTCTGACAGGTCAATGACTCCAACTGCCTTCTGAGAGCTGCAGGCCACACACACACTAACATGTATCTATAACACACCCTGAGTAAAGGGTCAAAGTAGAGGAGGGTATAATTGACTGAAGCGTGCCCTGCTCTCTTTATACTGTGTGTGTTGTGTGCACACCTTAGCCAACACCCCATGGCCTTCTTCACATTCATCAGATTTATATTAATATTCATGAGGAGGCTGGTGGCCGGTGTCTCGAGACGGGGTGCTAATGAACGCAGTGTGTGTGCACGTTGGTGTGTGTGTGAGTGTGTAGATGCAGGGGGCAGAACTGTAATCAAATCACAACCCGCCCCTCCATCTCCGCCCTCATCAACCACCAGTGGCGCCCCTTCCGTTGAAGCTAACATGCTACGCTACACGTCTGCCTGTGGTTTCGAGGACAGAGGTGCATGTATGTGTGTGTGTGTGTGTGTGTGTGTGTGTGTGTGCCCAGATAACTCGCGGCTAAGCTAACCACTAAGCGTACAAATAGCTCACCATTATCTCTCATTAGCATCCGCGGCTAACACAGGGCCCATGCTGTGCGGTGGAGGGCCCTCACAATGGGACCACTCCTGTATGATTGATGGTGGAACAGGGTCGGCCACAATAACAGAACAACTAAAGGAAAAACACACTGCAGATAGAATCGGTGCTGCGGGGGGAATAAAAACGTAGTCAAACAAAGGGAAGTTGGACTAATCAAGAATGCCAGGCACAGCTCATTAATCTACGAGAGCCCGACACTGGAGACAAATCGGCAGGGATCACGTGCGCTCATCCTATTCCGTCTGCTATCTTTTCATCAGCGTAGGAAAAACAAAAGGAGTGAGATGAAAGCGGGCGGGGAGGGCGTTTGGAGAATTGGGAGAAGAAGCGGAGTGAGTAAAGAAAAAAAAGGTAAATGAGACTGCTTGGTTAAAGAAGAACACAAACGCCGCTGCAACAGAAACAGAGCCGACGTCGGGGTTACTTGTTAGGAAGGGAATTTGATCCAATGCCGGAGCGGGATTTGATCTGTGACACTTCATCCTCACTGCTGAGAGAAAGCAAGCCTGGGTCGAGGAGAAATTAGTCTCCTCCGATGCACAAATAGGACGCAGATCTCATGATTATATTTCCAGCATCCCAGAAAATAGAGCTTCTGTTCTGTGTGATTGCAAAAAAACTATTTTTTTCTCCACCGTTGAAGATTTTACACATCTATTATTTAGTCATGTCCCCTTTTTCAGAAAGAGTCTTACATGTGCACTCATAAACACACACACACACAACACACTATTGTTCATGCGGCTTAAAACACCAATTGTTATTGCGTGCTAGAGGCGGCTGAATATTCCATTTCCATTTCATTTGGCCTTCTTGCTGACTAAGTGTTGATAATTCATCATTCGCCTGGGCTTATGAATATGGATTTTGGGAAGTTTATTAGCACATCTTATGAATGCATTATGGGAAATTAGCACGAGGAATGAAATGTGCTCTTTATAGAAATTGGGCCACTGCGTGTGTGTGTGTGTGTGTGTGTGTGTGTGTGGGTGTCCTAGCATTACTATACTTGTGGGGACCTAAATCTGTTTACATAGTCACGTGTGGGGACTCACCTCCCTTATGGGACAAAATGGAGGTAGAAAAATGGAAGGGGAATCATTAATTTTAGGGTGAAGACTTGGTAAGGGTAAGGTTAAGGGTTAGGGTTAAGCATGTGGTGGTTATGGTTAAGGTTAGGATAGGTCTCCAGGAAATGCATGTAAGTCAATGTAATGTCCCCTGAAGTCATGTATACATGGTGTGTGTGTGTGTGTGTGTGTGTGTGTGTGTGTGTGTGTGTGTGTGTGTGTGTATAATGAACTTCAACTCCCAACCTAGTCTTGTAAAGAAACATCAGTGCTTTCTCGCAGAACTTCCCCCTTCTCTTGATTTGTTTTAAATCTGAAATGGTGTTCTTTCAAGTATCTCGGTAAAAAGGAACATGACAGCTAAATCACACAGCGCCGTCACCACTCACACTCTTGCTTTCTGAAGAACCAGAGGGAAGCAGTGGAGAAAAATAAGTTAATTTTCTTACCAGGCGGAGCAAAGCAAGCTGCAATCAAACCCAATCTTTTTTTTTTCAGTTACCAAAAGCTACTTTGTTCCATTTGGTGTTTAGCCGAGTCCAAACAGCCGGTGACAAGCTAAACAAGGTTTGGATTTGCTAAAAACGTGTTTATTGGACATCCTGTCATGCTGCCAGGCTGGAGACTTTACAAGCGGAGTCAATATAAATCCGCTAGCAGACTCAGGCTAAGAATGACAGATTCTGTGCTGTAATTTAGCGTGCCTCATAGCAGGTAAGAACAATCAAGAAACAGCTTGCCATCCGCATCGCAGCACACGTTGTTATGCTAAGCTGTCCAACCATGAGACGCTGCTGTCTGTCAGATGTCAACACGTCTGAGAGAGTGTAGATGAACCGGATACAAAAGTTAACTTTGCAGTGTTTAGACACAATGATGCTAACATTGTGTCAACCCAATTTAGAAAAAAAGATCATTTTGACTGAGATTGCAATAGGACTCACAAGATTAGAAGGGATTTGAAATGTATGGTTTGATTTTTAAGAGGATCTGTACTAAACAAATATGTTTTGGTGAGTCTGTGAAAAACATTTCTAGGCGGGGATATCTCTCCTGCTCCACAATATTCATAATACAAGTATAGTGCTTCCTGCTAGCACACAGAGTCCTCCTCACCTTGTCTCTGTCCTCCACCAATTCACTCAGCAGGTCGTCCATGTCCAGGATTCCTCCCTCCATGTACTCCAGGTGGTGCGTCCTCACTTCACTCTCCCCATGCTGCACACAAACGTAGCGAGGATTAGAAATTCACTGTCAGGCTCGACAAAAAACAGAACATGTTGAATTGCCAACATAATGGATGTAATTATGAAATGAACTACAAGAATCAATGATATCTGAGTTGGAGTCCAAATGTGGCAAAAAACATTCATACAGACCACAAATAACAAAAGGACATATATTTTATATTCTATTTTATAGAGATACACTATGGACATATATCCTTTTATTTGTATTTAATTTAGTGCTGTCAAAATTATCCCGTTAACGGAGGTAATTAATTTTTTGAATTAATTGCGTTAAAATATTTAACGCATGTGCAGAATGGCCCGCCCCATACGTGCCACCAGTGGCAACGCTGGGGTAGGCTACAGTCATACCAAGAAATGGCTTAGCCCCACCATGAAAAATGATGTTAAAGTAAGCAAAATAAAGTCTGCCAACTCGCGCGGAGTAAATTGCCACGGTTTTGAAAACTTTTGTCACGTAGTGATCGTCTTCTCAATAGAACATCTTTGATAATGTCTTCTGGCCAATCAGAATCAAGATAACGGCGTGGTGGTGTTGCAGGAAGTGCCGTCGGAGAATACTTATGCTGTAGTACAGGGGTGCACATAACTGGTACGCAGGTTATGTGCGTAATCTGAAATGCGTACCGTGACTTGTGTCACAAAGCGCATTTGCGTACCGATGTACTTGTGAAGCTTTTCCAGAAGGCGGTTAGATCACCGGACGACAGAGTCGGTCTCCGTGTGCACAGACAGGGCTGCTGTTAACGTCGGTCTGTACAACTGAATTGTGCCAAAACTACGCCAACCGGCTGCGGAGGGAGCCTCCCCCCCCTTCACTGGAGAACTGCGCTAAAACAGCTGATCACAACGTTCACACTCTGTGGTCACGAAGTACTCCACTAGCCCCCCCCCGTCGACTTTCCTGAAGTACTCCCCCGTTGATATAAATCAACACGTAATGAATTAAGACCCCACGGTTTGATGATTGATAGGTGTGTGGGCTGTCTTTCATTTTGACAGGCAGAAAAATGTGATAATAAACATACATACAGTATGTTAAATGGATATATCCGCCTTCTTTCATGTATCTTTCCATTCCCACAACAATATACATAAAGAAATGGCATATTTTGGACATAGTTCAAATGGTGATTAATCATGATTAATTCATTTTTAAGCTGTGATCTGATTAAAAAATGTAATCGTTTGACAGCCCTAATTTAATTATATTTGTACTCATGTGCAATGCCTTGGCAACATGCTGTACCAATACATGTAATCTACTCTAAAAAAGGTATTTATTATTGCTATACAGTACAGTAGGTCACAGTAACTAAGTACATTTACTTCACGTAAACAATGTCTGATCCATGTGATTCACTTCTGCAGATTTCTTTCACACCTATGATGTGACACAATGCTGACAGTCAGTCAACATAATAACCACACATAGGTCCAGGTTCCCCTGTTTGTTTGGCAGGTAGAGCAACAGATGACCTACATTACACCGCACATGCACAACATGGCGTTTACAGGAGTGTGAGAGGGAGGAGAGGGACGTTTCCAGTTCTGCTGCTCCGTGGGGAGCGGTGGTGGGCACATTCCTGGCCAGTTTCACTGTCACCGTGCAGACAGAGGTCAGTGAACACACCCCGCAGAACAGGAAGTACCCCGGCCTCACTCTCCACACATTGTCAGAGCGAACAAGGACTTTTGACTGAGCTGCAATCTGAAATCTGTGTGCAAACCCGACAGAGAAGTACATGAACAATAGCATCTTCCCCTTTTTTGCTGGAGTCTATTGATTAAATTGCTATGCAGATCTCCAAGAGATATTACACTTTAGCGTGATCAAATATAAAAACAACGAGAAACTGAATGATATTCCAACCTCCTGGATCGGCCGCACAATTTCTATTAAAGCTATTTCTAGATTAAGAAAATGAATCTTTGACAATGTGTGCAGGAGAGAATGGCCCATTAGGATCTGCCCATACCAATAAGCAATCTGTCCGCGGCAACAAGACTGCATTAGCAGCTAGATTAACAGCTATAGAGGGTGTAAGCCTCGGAGGAGTGGAATGAGTTTGGCTGCGACCCAGCGAGAAGCGCCTGCTGTATCACTGAGAAGAGACGCTGTCAATCTGCTCCAT
Organism: Harpagifer antarcticus; assembly: GCA_902827135.1. Classification (NCBI taxonomy): domain Eukaryota; kingdom Metazoa; phylum Chordata; class Actinopteri; order Perciformes; family Harpagiferidae; genus Harpagifer; species Harpagifer antarcticus. Next base: position 6,128,333 of record CADEHL010001020.1, read on the forward strand.
CTTGCTTCGCTGCTTCCCAATGTGAATTATGGGGCACACGAAATAAAAAGGGTGTTTGCCTTTCACAATGGGCCATTCTCTAAAAACAAATGGTTTGGAGAGTCTGGAATTTCAAACACAGGAATATAGCCAGAGCCTCCCTTTCTTCAGAAGAGGTCAGGATGCCAGAGCTGGGAGAGATAGAGCCGCAACTACAAACAGCAGACTTCACACAATGCTACAGCAGGTTGATGTGAAGATTACTACAAAGATCTGGAGCCAAGGGCATCCTCTCCCTGGAAAATCTGTCAAGGGAAAATCAGTAAGGGCCTGACGAAGAAGGATTATAAAGAGACACAGCTCCGTGATGGCTTTCTTCTTGAAGGTTTAACACTCAGATAAAAGTTAGCTACAGTAAATTAGCTCATAGCCCAATTTCTGAAAACATCTGGATAATACCATCTGATCACAGGCTTCGCACGAGGTGTTAATACACAGTTATACTCTCCGAGGGAACATTTGATAGGTAGATATGTCGACAAAAACGGGGAGTCTCAGGTAAGGAAGGCAGAAAATAATAGGCTTTTTGTATCGCTTTGATTCTCCCTAAAGAGGCTGTTTTATAAGCTTTACTTATTTCACATTTTCCAAGCAAGGAGACACCTGTAGCGTCTTGAAATGCAGATTCAGATAGATAGCTACACAACCTTTGAAAATAAAACAATACGCTTTAAACTGATCTAATGAACAGACAAACCTGAATTAAAAGATGCTATTATTAGATTCAGGATTCACTGAAAGAACTCAATTAAAAACTGTGAACCTTTGTTGCTTTATTTCTGATACTGATGACTTGAGGGCGGATGGAGACGGTGAAACCGGTGGAGCACCTGGTGACAAAGTATTTACACCTCGCCAGAAAAACTGGTCCGACCTGAACGACTGCATTTCTCTTTCTCACTGTCACTGCAACAGTATGTGTGTGTGAGTGTGTGAAAGCGCGTAATTGGCTCTTTTGTGGCAGCACTGACACACACACACACACACACCTTAATGAAATAAGAGGTATTTTCGTATATTTCGGATTAAAACAAAAACAATGCTGAAGTGTTAATTAGCATCACCTCTGGCATACACACTCTCTTTCTACCTGCTGATGAAAAGGGATGAAAGTATGAAGTCATCTATATATAACGTCCCTCAATGTGTCTTCCCATGACATAAGAAACAAAATGGGTCCGTCCGTCAACTCTGAGGAGAATTACCGTGACAGTTAGAGGAGTAAATTACACCATTAAGCCCCCCCCCACCATTCAAAGACATATCTGTTCTTCTTCTTCCCCCTCTCTGGTGAACAAACATGACACCACTCGAGAACAGTGGAGCGATTAGTGGAGCTAAATGCAGAGGGGCTGTGGCGCTGGTGTTTCACACTTTGATCCTTAGAAGAATGTGTAATTAAACAGCTGCAGGAGGACGGAGGGGATTCAGCCGCGACCAAGATGTAATGTCTTTAATAAACGTCTAATAGTTGAGTGAAAGGAAAGGAAGACATCGACCTTACTCACGTTCTACTATCATCAAGTGCCAACAATAACTTAACATCAATTGTATATAACAAATGATTTAAGGACCAATCGGATGTACAGTATATCTTATTAAATACAATTGCTATTTTACTGTTAATAAACCATGTATTAGAGCAGCTGCTTGAGTCATTTCTTAACATTTTAAAAATATCTGATGCCAGCTTCTTAAATGTGAATGTTCTGGTTTCTTCACTCCTTTATCATGTAAACGTGAATATAGTAGATTAATAGACCAATCAAGACACTCAGGGATGTAATCTAAGGCTTTTAGAAACACTGGTCCCAATTTCTTCACACATTTCTGACTGTTTGACAATAAATGAATCGATTAATCTGGAAATAGTCTGCAGCCTTACTATGTTAACATACTTCTACTGTTTTGTTAACGAGCTGTCCGCATGGATGGCATTAACTAAAAATGTTTGTCCTCTGTAAAGGAGAACTGCTCACAATAACATCTGCTTTTCACTGCCATGATGTCTGCCAAGTCAGCAGGAATCTGTCCAGCTGCCCTTTAGCTAAACAGTGAACGCCTTCTGGCCTGAGGATGCTGCTATGTAGCCATTAAGATTTTGGAATTGTCCTTCAGGGTATACAGTTGACACAATATCATTTAACAGCCAGGTCTAAAACAGAATGAAACAACATCAGGACGAGAAACAGCACGTTCGAACAGTTACTTTTTACGAGACGAGTTCTGGGTTGCTTGCACACCGGACCACTCCTCGCACTCCCACAAACACAGAAAGTGCTGTCAAATAGTATAATGCGCTGTCAGGTGTCAGCACAGAGTTGGTATAGGGGCTTAATCTGCACAGACTGACCATGAGACAGATACAGATACGTCCAGCTGTTTCCCCTGAGAATGCACAACACAGTGCATGCTGGTCCCCCAGGCTACAAACCTGTCCGAATAAAGGGGTCCAGTCAGCTGTTGTTCCGCTTCTCCTCTCCTGCAACTGTTCACCATTAACGCTATCGCAGTTTAGAGGAAGATGGCTGAAATGATGTGTCAGAATACGTCCACAACAACTTGAAAGTGTATCATTTATCAAGCAGAAAGGCATTACCATTTGCTGGGTTCAGTGTCACAAATGGGAACATTTTCAGTTTACATATTTGACAGAAGTTCGTTATATTCCGGCAATTTATAAACTAAACATCTAATGGGAAATAGATGAACTATATTGAGCAATTATATGGATTACAGGTAATAGTTTAAAATCAAACTATAACTTTGCAAATCTTTACACAACTTCCAAAATCAGCAGTGAACAAATAATTAAACTATTTTTGACATCTTTCATTACCATCATCATATTTTACAAATCCATCTGTATAACGAGCCATATCCTAATTTGATTTTTTAACAATAGCATGTGAACATTTACTAGTCACATAGCTGAGATCAAATTAAAAAAACTGCTAATTACGAAGGTGTTCATTCCAGTACTGAAATGTACAATCCTGTTCCCTATGCACGCGGTTATAAACCAACACTCACAAACGCACATTCCCGGTGATTACACCCAGGTTTTTGACACTGTCCCTGTCAGCGGTGAGCAGAGAGTGGAGAAATATGTGGCTAATGTGGGCGCTAAGTGGATTCTGCTGGCAGGTCGAATCTATTTGGTTCTTTCTGGCAGCTCCACAGCTGGACTGTCCTCATGATCCTCTATTAAGAGAAGGCACCAAACTGCTGAGTCAGGGGCTCCTAATTAACATGCTCCGTGAAAAGCAATCAAGGGCCCCGGTGCATTTTAATCAGGCTCCCACATTTGGCCTACTTGGGCTTGTGCATCGCAGCGTGTCTGGCTCAGGATCAACGAGTGGGCATGGCTGTCAGTGAAGCAGAGACATGACAGCTCAGGGGACAGCGAGCACCATGAGCTCCTCTATGTGTGTGTGGTTTTCTAGGAGTGTGAGGAGGCAATCCATCCAGCCATACAGCCACCCAATCGGGCCTTCCATTCCTTGGCGGAGAGGGAGAGGACGTGGGCGGGCTGAGATGGGGACCAGCCAACCGATAAGACCCGGACCTGTCACCAATCCTAATTCCCAATCACTCACAGGACAAAGCCTGCTGTCCGCAGCGCACATCCTCAACTGGGCCCACATTGAGGACATCAAACAGTAAACTTCCACCTGCCCGCCGAGATACTGGGGCTTAAACAGCGAGCTATTGTACAGGTGGACAGGCAGCACATCCTCACAGAGACACATCAGCACCCTATCACACTGGGACAGCATGCACATACAAGGCGGCTGATTAATAAAAGGTCAGTTCGGCAGGATGATTAATGTGGTAGTGATTGCAGCATCAGGGAGCTGGAGGTGCACATCTTTATGTATGTGTGGGACATTCAAAATAACGCAAAACAAAAGTCTTATTACACCAGCAGTTATTAACATTAGGTGATCAGTGCATTATCCTACATTTCCCAGAACTCCTTTCAACTCCCATCAGAACAGGTATATGAACCCAGTGCATCCATGTGTGTTACAGTCATAGGTCTGTTATAGTTTTCTAATGTGTGGTTGTTTAAAACATTCTAAATGATACTTATATAAACTCATATTAAATGATACGTTTATAACTTATGATGATAAGTTTAGGTTTAGGAACTAAGTAAGTAATTATCTCAATCTTAAAGCAAAGAATATTGGGTGCTAATTGAAGCTAGTAGCTAGCTCCAATATTATTAAAATAACCACACTGGTCACGTGACACACACCTGAGCAGGGTTATGGGAGCTAACGTTAGCTAAGAAAGAGTGTGTTGAAAGTGTATTTTATGTCGGAATACAGCAACATAGAGTGAAGAGAAAGCCATGAGGACATGTTAGGTGAGTGTGTTTACCTGCTCCACAACTCTGCAGTATCTCCTCGTTGCTTGCTCGGTTAAATCCCGCACGTTCCACCCAGCTTTACAGGGAACCACCACCGAGGTGTCCCCAAAAGTTACCGTCACCTTCATAATGCCTGCAAATGTGTTTTAGAAAATATATTAAGAAATGAATCCAAGTTTCGGTAGTCTTTCAACCTGCTCCTTGCTCGAGGAAAGTGACACCTGTCAGTAGAAACTGGAGCAACAGGTGTCTCGGTTCAGGATGATATCCCGGTGTCTCAAGTCCGCCTTTATCCGAGATAAACATGTGTTTAAAATCCGAGTTTACATGTTATTGTACTCCTTGTATTTGGGATAAAACTCGAGTGTGACTTTCTGTCATGTTGAGCCGTGCGCTGCGAGCAAAACAAACTGAGCGAGGAACCCGGAAGAAATCACAGCCACTGGAAATCCAGGAAACTACATTCCCCAGTGACACTCCACCACCCTTGTTATTAAAGCAACTGAACTTGTACCGTTATTGTATTATAGTTTAGTTTTATCATACATTAAAACAACACTATATATTTAATGTAGTTGTAATACAAAATAATGTATGACAAATCAAAAACACATTTTGAATTAAATGAAACTAAATTACATGTTTTACTTATTTTGTAGTATACCTGCTTTTGCCCTTGTTCCCTCAGTTTATGAATTTCTTTAGTGGTTGTATTTTATTCATTTTATTGACATATAATAAGGACATTTTTGCATTTGAAAAAATGTAATAATACATGAAATTAGTACAACAAATAATGTGTTAAGGAATTACAAGTATTGTGGAATGCCATATTAAAATCACTAATTTAAAAAAGGGCATTTTACATGATTAACTTATAATACTTTCCTTGATGCCATATGTTTATCTACATAATTCTGTACAATCATATTATTTAAAAAATAAAAAAAGTTTGAGTTCATCTGTCCACATGTGCTTGCAGAGGTTTATAGTATCCCAAATCTTTTTCTACTCGAATGCCCCTGTGCTCACAGACACCTCTGCTAACACATCAAACACACTAATTACCTTACCATTATTGTCTGTCATTTTATGTCATTAGGTGTTCTGTGAAATTGCCTGTATGGATATTAATGGCCACTACACGCTCCCTTGCCTTATTCCCGCACATTGTTTGGTTTTTGCTCTCGGGAATGTCCTCCCCATCAAACTAGAAAGCCACCGCGGCAGATGGATTCATAATTGGGACAGGCAATTATTTCCACTGCGACTGTAATTCACCTGAAATGTACGGAACGTGACAATGACAGCCTCTTTAGCGCCCTGTTTCATCTCACTCCTCTCACCAACAAGGTGAGTGTGTGAGAGGTATGAGGATAGAAAGCAAACAGAGAGCAAAAAAAGTAGATGATCCATAATTATCAAATCCTACAGCGACTTTGTCCATAATCCCAGGGCTCTGGTTTTTAAGAGAGCACATAATGTCATACCTGGTTTAACAGTGTATTTGCAGAGCCATTGAGATGTTGTTTCCCCCGCAGCGTGATAATGGCAGCAGCTGACTCATCAGTCGCTGTTGTTGCTCAGCACTTGGCTGCACTCAGTGGAACATGTGTGTTTCCATAACATTAATAAATCCCTATATGAACTATTGTTTTAAGCTCTCTGTTTCCTGTCCTTTACAAAATATCCATAGTCCAAACTGTTGGTTAATAAAACGCTCTCCGACAGCTTCAATTGTAAAAAGTTGGTCTCATAAACTTTCCATGCTCACCTTTATAAAATTACATATTTAAGTCCCTTCCTTGAAGCTGCACTTTGCGACTTTGCACTTCAGCCGCTATGAGTGCCGATGAGAGATTGCTGATTGAAATGTTGAAAGTTTGGAGGACTTCTCTAACCCTGAAATCATGTCAAGTGGCAGCAGTAAGCTACATGTATTCTCTGGAACAGCGAGGGTAGAGGCTGGAAACAATATTTTGGATAGTGTTGGAGAGGCCTGATTGTGTATGTACTTTCGCAGTCCTTGGAAGAACAAACACTCTCCATAAAACACTCGGCATTTTGCAGTTACAGGTAGGTAGGACAACACAGGTCCATAACCAGAATGTATTGCAGTTATATAAAATGAATGCATTTAAAGAGGCCCTATGATGCTCATTTTCAGGTTCATATAAATATGTTGTGCCAAACCAACATCCTGACTTTCCCCCAATGACCTCACAGAGAAACTTGTCTGTTTGCTCAAGGTGGCTCCTGCCTATCTGCACAGCTCCCATTCATGCCTGAGAAAAACAGCAGTGCGTTGCGCTCTTCATGACGGAGGCCTTCACGTTGCGACACGTGAAAGATGTCAGTGTCATAATGCTGCACGTTGAGAATGTGATTTGATCTGTTCCCAGGAAAAACGGAGCTTGTCTGTCCTGAGAGCAGACGAGTTTGACAACAAGGCCTCGCTGCCGTGTTTTCACAACACGATGTCACTTCCTCTATCTACAGAGCAGTATACCACACCTTCGCCTGTAGTGGTGTTGAGCAACATGGGGCAGACTTTCCAAGAGTCACACTTTGAGATTGATTGATTGATTTATTGATTGATACATTTATTTCGAACATTTATTTCGAACAAGTAAAATAAATAATTACAAAACAAAACAAATGTTGCAGTGCATAGTCATGTAAGAGAAATCAAAACACAAAATGACATTTACAACAGCATTAGCAACATAAACAGTGCCACATCTAGTGTTCGAAAAGGAGTGAGAAGAAGTATAACTTATTTAATCTCACCCCCTTGTCCCTAAATGATTTATATATAATCTATAATCTGCAATAATTATAATTTGTATGCATTATTATTGATATTATTAGTATTATTAATTACCTGTTGATTGACATATACACATACATACACTGATATACATATATGCACACATACATATCCACACCTACATACTCACGCATATACATAGTGTATAAAACGCTGTTATAACGTTGCATTATTGTAGGCGTTTGATTGCTCTTTCAAGCCTTTCTTTTGATTCTTTTCAATCTTACCCTCGTCTAGAAGTAAGGCGCGCTAAAGTGTTGGCCGTCAATAAAACCCCAGTGATGCTTTTTGTTGTTTTGTTCAGCACTCTGAGTGCAATTTACAGGGTTGGGTTGTCTGGGTCGATAGCTGTGTTGATTTGCTTTCAGTCTTCAAGCAGTGCCCCTTTTCTAAAGAGCAAAATTGACATGTTCCCAGCGGCAGGACCACCACCCCTATGTTTTAGCTCAGTGTGATACTGAGGCTGGTCAATAGCAGGGACTTGCTTCACTTCCTGCTGCGCTGCTTACAATTACAGGCCCGGAATCAGGAGCGAGGATTACTCACAAAAAGCAGCTCTCACTCTGCTAGTGTGTGTGCAAGTGGCAGGAGAGATAGTGTTTGCAATCACAAAATATTTCAGCTAGAGGATTTCATTTCAGGTGTAATATTCATGCTGCAAAATTGCATTTCTTTTGAGGGAAACTGCTGAAAAGCTCCAATTGAAAAGCGAAAGACGCTCGCCTGTGAATCACAAGTGCTGCCAAAGTTGCCCAAATTGTTGTCTGGAATAAACACAGTTATTCAAAGCAGACATGATCTATGGAGGTGCGCATTGTACCTTAGAGCTTATAGCATTTCTACAACTAAAGGGGATATTTGCCAAACACAGTCGGCAGTCCACTTCCTTTCAATTGACAGTAAAAGGAGAAGTGGGGAGAATTGTAAATATGAGAGGAAGTTGGGCTATTCCCTGTTCTTTAATCGTATAATCCAACATGAATATACAGTATTGAAAGACGGCAGTTAGAGTACAGTATGAGCACGTCTACTCTCACTCAGGGGAACATAGAGTCTTCTGGAAGTGATCTCTTACATACTGGACAAGTGACCCAGGAAATACCCAGCTTTCAGTGTTAACCCCAGCGTGGACAAAACCAGGGCTCAGCAGCAGTTCAAGCTGAGTTCAGTGGAGTGTTTAACCTGTCTGGAGCGCCCTGCTGCACACGGCACACAACCAAAAACAACACAGAAGATGGCCTTTGTGCTGACGCTGTATTGCATATATTCTATTTGATTTGCATGGCCTCCATTCTGCTGCGGGCCTTTAGAATAAGACTATATGCATGAGCTGAAAACATCCCACTGGATTTCTTATAAAACCTTTCCACGTAGAGAAGGATTTCCACGGTGTGTGTGTGTGTGTGTGTGTGTGTGTGTGTGTGTGTGTGTGTGTGTGTGTGTGTGTGTGTGTGTGTGTGTGTGTGTGTGTGTGTGTGTGTGTGTGTGTGTGTGTGTGTGTGTGTGTGTGTGTGTGTGTGTGTTTGTGTGGATACAAAACCCTAGCTTGTTAAACGTCATGCATTTATTTGAAGACACGTATTCTGCTCTTTGATCGAGCGCTCAGCTGTTGTTGAAGTGCCAGGAGCCGCCTGAATGTATCTTGTTACACAAGCGGATGAGTAAAGCTCTTTGTTAATCATCTACTTTGGGAGCAGCTCCTTTGGCACATAACCAGATTTATTAAATCAGCAGGAGCAGCATTAAACACTTAGAAAGGCAGGTTCAAAAGGAAGGAATCAGGCTCAGGGGTTAGGATGTGGATTTGTCGATTCCATCAACGCATATTTTCACACTCGTCAAGGAAGAAAAGAATGTCTCACTTTTCTTTTCACATAGGAGAAGCCTTTCCATCTCTGACTGTTGCACACGCCTAATTAGACTAATTAGATTTTTCTCAGCTGAAACCGGGAGTTTAACAAGACACGATTCTTTACACTATGCTCCTTGACGGGTGAGAATGAGACTTTATATTCACTAGGCAGGTAGCACATCACACACTCTTACACACACACATCCCCTAATGGATCAAATTAGCGCTGTGGCACATAAACCCTGTTTTCCCATTCTTTCAGCACCTCGCTTGTTCTCTGTCTCTTTTCTCCACCTCGTTCCTCCTGTCAGAGACAGTCGCCGGGTAATTAAAATCTACATTGAGACAAAAGTTGCTTTAATTTAAGTTCATTATACCGTGCCGGTGTCTGGCTTCACAGGAGGGTTTTTTTTTAGCAATCCGCTGCCTTGAAACCATGGAAACTGCTAGACAACCTAATGTTCCCGCCTAATCACAGCGAGAGGGACTGCTAAACATTGATTTGGACAATTATGGGGATACATTTGCAACAAAAGCAAACAAGGCATTGGCAATGGTTGGGAAAGGTGACGTGGGGAGGGGGGTGAGTGCGACTTAAGTGCTTACAGGGGAAATGTAAGAGAGAGCAGAGGAGAGGGGGCAGCGTGGCATATGTCTGGATAGTTTAATGGCTCTAAAATTGCACCTTTTACTCTCGTAAATGTCCCGCTTTTCAATCTGACGGACATCCTGGGGCTCATCTGTGAACTTTTCTTCTGTGCTTATTCAACCCGGTAATTTCACCAAGAGAACATTTCTATTTACAGCAGTTCTGTATAACCTCAATTACATACTGTAGTTTATGTGTTTCTGCTTTTAAAGGGACAGTGCAATCAAATAGTTACCAGGTGAGGTATAGCTGTGTAGATCTTTAATCTGCGGATGTTATATATATAAATGGTTTAGGGTACGACTCAATTCCACCTACTGATAAAAAGTTGTTTTAATGAAACTGTTCAGTGGCAAATCTGCTTGTTTTCCCACAACAAAGACTTTAAAGGGGCCCTACTGTCTCATTTCCAGGTTCATACTTGTATTGTGTGTCTCTACTGTGACATGTTTACATGCTTTCATGTTCAAAAAGAGCTTTATTTTTCTCATGTGCTGCAGCACCTCTTTTCACCCTCTATCTGAAACCAGAGCCCAGTCTGCTCTGATTGGTCAGCTAGCCGGCTCAGAAGAAATCCCTTGACCTCTGTGTGAAACGTCACGGGGTTAAGGGATAGTGGATAGGAGAATTCAAAAGGACTTAGGAGAAGAGACTGCGGTGCTTTGAGAATCCGACTGCACTTTCACTATCCGACGTGTTTATGATGCGCCAGCGGACGTCATGAAAGTTACCACATACGTTTTAAAATGCTTAATAAGCACCGTAACTTTCATGATATAATTTCTCGGTCATAATCGGTTGTTTCCGTGAACGGCCGACTGTTGTGTGACGGCAAATGCTGCGGCCGCAAGGCATTGTGGGGCAGTATTTTCTCCTCTCCTTTCGTCAAGGGAGGTCCAGTGGTTCCTAAGCTAAAGGAAGTTATAAAGGAAGTTTGAAACCTCCTTTCCTATCATAGAATTCGAATGGCACTTATCATGGCTGCCACTGAGGGACTTCTGGGTCATTTCACTCCGTTAGGAAGGTTCCTAAGCTAAACGGACTATTCGACCGCAACCCTGGATTTGATTACAAGTGGGAGGGGTCGTCCGATGGGTTGTGGCCTCAGAGGTCAAAGGTCAAAGAGTGAAAAGTAGGGGCAGGCTTTACTGTAATAACACCACCTCATTATGGGCTATCATTACCTTTCCAACAGGGTCAGACATTGGCTTTGGCTCGCCTTGCTTCAAAGGGGATCTGCTCGGGTTCTGTTGCGTAACTCTGGTCAAATTGTGGGGATTCTGGGTAATTATGACTGAGGAGAGCATAGACAAAGATGAATAACAAACACTGAGCTGTGTCTCTGGATGCATGTCAGCTGGTCCTTTAGTTGGTGTACTGAAGTAAAGGATGGAAGAAGTACTCACATGTTAAGCACTATTGCAGTGTTAAAATACTCTCTTTAAAGTAACAATCCTGCAGTACAGTATTTCTATTGAGTTACTTTCCAACGCTGACTATACTATATTTGTTTAATCCCAACTCTTCCCATCATGCATCTGCAGAGATGGGAGGATGAATGACAATCCATAGACCGATCAATTACGTTATGCAAATGCTTTAATTGCAAATGCATAGCAGTCCCCCCTCACCACTTGACCCTCTGTAACCTGTTTAAAGGTTTCCATACCAGCTTACCATTTACCGAGCAGGATGGATTTGTCCTTAGCATTCAGTGGCGGATGAATAGAGGGTGGGTTGGACAGAGAGGGAGGAGGGTGTGAATGTACAGGGGCAAAGAAGAAAAGAGAGATCAAAATTGCCCCTCTGCCAATCAAAAAACACAATTATCGTTCTCAATCAGCGCTGGAAAGACACAAAGGGCCGCTCTCATACAATGGATCAGTGGTCTAGACCAGAACAATTACCGCATAATTAGTTCATCAGACAATCCCAGATTGATCCATCTTTGATTTGCATGAGGAATGGGGTCGGAGAGAAGCCATCGTACTTCCTGAAGCTCCGGCTCTAACAGAAAACAGCAGAAACAAGGCAAAAATTACAAGACAAATCTCAGATGAAAAATTGAGCTCGTACACGCGTTACTGGAACTTTTCCACTGCCTCGTACTTTTGGTGGAAGATGAAGGATCAGGAAGTGGATTAATTACTTCTATGTCCCTTCAGCCAGCACAGTAAGGAGTGATGAAGCCCCTTCTAACCCAAATGCCCCCAATTTAAATCTTCCTCTATAAGTGAAGATATTGGTCATGAAGATGTCTCTTGCGTCATTACGGAGCAGACTCCCGTGCGGTGCATGATTGCGATACAGAGGTTGTTATTCACTTGACCGGCCTGGGCCTGATTCTAGGCGCTCTGTACGGTGAAAGGAGTCCCGATCAATGACGAGGAGGAGGTGGAGGAAGGGGAGAGTAGTCTGAACTTGTCACGGGGAAAGCTTCACGCTGCGTTTCTTTCAAAAAAGTCCAGCCTCGATCACTTTCTGGGGGAGAAAAAGGCGGCGTGCTTTCTGCAGACGGTGAATAGGCTGTGATTGCCGCGACACAAAGGGGCGAGGGTGCAGGTAATGACTGTGTGTTTGACAGACACCACGGAGCAGCAGCAGCTACAACACTAGCTGCTCCACCATTTGATTTGGGAGAGCCGTTGCTATGGAGACAGCACCAGTTGATTAGCGCCCTGCTTTTTTTGGGATGGGGTGTGGGAGGGGGGGGGCGTTTTACATACAGCCTTTCCCTGATTTTTTGGGAGTGTTGTTAGAAGAGGCTTTATTTAACGAAGCACTGGTGACTCCAAATGGACGTATTGATTTAATTATTAACGTGAATTAGTGCAGAATAAATTAATCAGTGGGTTTGTTTGTTCTTGACACAGTTCTTGATTAGTCTTGCAAATAATCTCATCATGAACTTTTATTTTGAAGAGCCCAATCTACCAGTGGTGGGATCAAGACCAAAGGCACGTCCAAAGTCCTTAAAGAGGTCCTATTGTGCTTTTTGGGGTTTCCCCTTTCCTGTGGTAGTGTGTTATATAGGTGTTTGTGCATGTAAATGGTCTGCAAAGTTTTATTTTAGTATTTAGCAGGCCTCCTCCCATGAAGTCTGCTTGTGATGGACTTCCTAAAGTCCTTGGTTCAATCCGGCCTCTTTTCCTAAAGTCAAGGCTGCATGATACCTTGAGACTATCAATTTCCTCTAATCCCATGCCCGTGTATCCTTATTAAATCAACAATACACCACCTTGTATCTTCTTTTCTCATCTCGCTAAATCCAAACCTTTTCCCAAGGAAGAGTATAACTATATACAGAGTAAAGCATGTAAGTAAACTCTCTGGCTCCCGGTCCTCGAGTCGATCGCGGGGGCTAAATCCAGGCTTACCGCTGCTTCATGTAGACTACACCGAGGCTGAGGATGAAAAGGAAAGGGCTATTTCTGTCCAGCCCCCCTTTGTAATTAGGGAGGAATCCATACAACGTAGTTTCTCAACCAAGTCTACAATTCTGCGAAGCCATAATTTACTTAATTACCCCGAGACGCCTCTTTGATTCAGTCAATATCAAGAAGAGCTTTTCAGGAGGAGAAGTAGGGAATGACAGTCATTTCGAGGCTGTTTGGCTCCCATTCACTGCAGTAAGGAGCACAGCTTTTCTTCGTCTTCTGGTGAGCAATGAATTGATTATAGATTAGAGGTTGTCAGATACATCTGTTGTGCCTTTTTCACTCTGTGACAGAGTCATTTAAAAGTGAGGACTTCAGTAAAAGTACAGTTTAAATCCCATAATAGTAGAAAGAGCTAATATTGATCCCATCTTTCTGTCCGCTTGATGTCCCTCAGCCTGAGATGCTGAGATGACATTTAAATTCTAAAGATGAATTGGAAATAAAAGTCTGACAGCAAAGAGGATGATAACAGAAAATACGAGTTTTGAATTTGAAAGAAAACAGGCTTGAGGGGAAAGTGGATTTCACCCAAACTTGGTCCCCCTCAGGGATTTGTAGGACATATCATCCTTCAGGCTACAAAAGCAGGGTGCCACTTACCTGCTGAAACCCTGCGAGGATTTCTTTCCCCTTACCAGAGAGGGAAAACGCCAGGCCTCACTTGATAGCCTCTCTCTCTGCAGGGCTGAGATTACAGGAGGTTCCTCTCTGTTCCCACTCATGTAAGAAGTCAGTGGTCACCGCAGCCATGATGTAACGCTCGGTCTCCAGCCTCTTTGAAGTGGCTTCATAATCCGGCCTTGGACGCAGGGACGAGTTCAAAAAGGCCCACAGAGGGATTTTGAAACAGAGGAAGGAATCCAGCTCTTCCTCAGATCATTTCCCACCGTGTCAGCGAACAGGTGCAGAAAGAAATGAGAAAAACAATCCTAGACGACTGAGTGGTTCAGACATTTTGGTTTGCTTTCTTCAGGGAGGAAAGGGCAGACAGAAAACAGTTGTTCTAATTCTGACATCTTTTGTCTTTGATTCAGAAACCTATAATTAGTGAGCAGCTGGAGTTTAGGTTCATGATGTTTTACCTCAGCGTTCAGTCAGCCTCCATCCATGTATCCCTTCATTTAATAGGAGAAACATTTTGTGATAAAGAAATATGAATACAAACAAGTCTACACACATGTTAAAAAGCCCATAATGACAAGCTGTATATTTCAAACAGAACCAAAGTGGTGGAAGGATTGCTAGCATTGCGAACCCACCATCCTAAAATGCCCCTGGGCTTTCTGTAAGCCACATCATGCTGCTCTCATCATTTCACCTCCCTCTATCATTGCAGGAAATGCTGACAGAACCGGCGGAACCAAAGCAGAGTAATCACAGGACGGCCGGGCAGTAAGAGGACGATGTGCCACTGACCTCAGGGAGACGAGGAGTCTCCAGCCAGAGCCAAAAAGTCCTGCCAAGGTCTGGACAAGCTTAACAGGCTTTTGACTGTGGACCGAAAATAGTCTCCAGTTTCCCTTCAAAGCTAGAAAAACAGATCCAGTGTGTGCTGCATTTCACTCAAAGGTTAGTGAAATATCAAAACCCAAGAGACGTGCTCGTAGAGGCTAGGATGGAAAATTCTTCAGTGCATGTCTTCATATCACTGCGCACACGTTTCACTGTAATTTAGCCTGACATGTTTGGTATCTTTGGAAACGGCAGGATCTCGACTAGAGCTCAGCGTAACGTAGAGCAGGTTTGAAGCTTGGCCTCGTGCCGCTAGCTTGAACGACAGCCCCACGTGTCTGTTTGGGTTGAAGAGTTTAGGCCACAGACGAGCTTGGCAGTTCTTCTCTGCTGGAAACAAAGCCTTACAATTATAAGAATTGTATAATAAGTCCCGGCTAAAGCTGCAGTTCATGCTGAAGACAGTGATTGGATATGTGATGAAGAACGGGCTTGTGCTCCGGTATTGTCTCAACCACAAAAAACGTGACTATTTTTTTAAAGAAGCAGTGTCCTTTTATGATGCAGCCCATAAAGGCACATCACCTCTGGGAATACTCAACGTCTCACTTGGTTTATTACGAGAATACGATTTTTATTTCAGGTGTTTAGACTCAATTGTTGGTTTCAAGTCTTCTTCAACAAAGCACGACCATTTATAAAGTAGTAAATGAGACGATAAAGTTACATTTTTACAGTGTATAATAAATAGCAGACACTGGAGTGAAATGCTTAAACAGGGCAGAAGCTGAGCCTTGGGGGGAGTTGTGACATAAAGTTTCTGATGCTGTGTTCACTGGCTGCTGTTCGCATCACGTTGCATATTCAGCTCGCCCTGAGCAAGCTGCCCTTCAGCTGAGGTCTGATCCCTGAGAGTTGCTCTGCTGGTTACCCATCGCACACTGACCACCTGCACCGCTGGAGCATGTACTGAGCTTTTATTCATTTGATACAGTATACATGTCCTCCTCTCCACAGCCCCTCTGTGCCTCTCTTCACTGGCCTGTCAAATTGCCTGTTGGAGGAAAAAGATGGTGGAGTTTTTTCTCTTTAAACCAAGTACCAAAAAATAACACATAGGTTGTCTGTCCATGTCTAAGTGACAGGTGTCCAGGGCTGAGTGTGTGTGTGTGTGTGTGCGCGTGTGTGTGTCCAGTCAGACGACAGATCCTGCTAATCCTGTCCGTCCCAGAAGACATGCAGTGTGACTGGGTAATTGGCCACTGACTGAGCAAGACCACTCTGGAGGCACTGCTTATTGAACCACTGTCAGGGAGAGGAGGCATAACAAGACTGGAGAGGAATGAAGGTATAAACACGGAGAGGAGAAAGAAACGGAGAGCAAAAAGAAGGGATACAGATTAAAATAAGTGATGGAGGGATGGACGAGGTAACATTTAGAGTCAGGGGATTTTCACCCTGAAGCCACCGCCTTCTGTTCTCTCAGCTGAAATGTGACACTTTCATGATTACACTGGACCTCCTTTTTTTTGGGTGGCCGGCTTAATCTTAAAAGGATGGCGAGGGGGAGAAGCAGGGGATCGGGGTGAGCATGGTAATGGAAGTCTAGGTTAATACTTCCCTCCTCTAGCTGGCCACCTAACAAATTGCCTTGTAAAAGCAAAAGCGATGGATAAATAAAGAATGGAATAAAAAAAAAGTATATCCCTCCAGTATATTGGCTGTCATTGGATTATCCCCTATAAAGCAGGATTTGTGTGTGCGCGTGGGTAGACTTTGGGGTATATGTGTGACCACTTTGTTGCATCACATAGATGTCTTGCGTGTGTGTTGTTTGTGTGTGTCTGTGTGTGTGTGTGTGTTAAAAATGGCTGGTAGTATCAGGCCCAAGCAGAAAGGGTAGTAGGCGAGAGAGGATTGGATGAGCGATCATTGCTTCATCGGCTCCATTAAACACACCAATGGCCTGTAAATCAGCCTGTCACAGAAACACTCATCCTAAGCACACACACACACACACACACACCACACACACACACACACACACACACACACACACACACACACACACACACACACACACACACACACACACACACACACACACACACACACACACGTCCACAAGGCACTGTGACAAGTGACACCAATATATTAGTGAGTTGACAAAGTTTTATGCTAGCAAGTTTACGATAGTATTTACCATACATTTTTGTAGAAGTAATATTGTTGATGGTCTTTTGTCAAATGATACGTTAGTTAAAAAGTCAAGTGGGTAGTAAGACTCCAGTTAGCAAGTAGTTTGTGGCTTCCTGAGATATGTTAATCCAATATTCACTCTCCTTTTTTGCTTTGCTTCGGTCACACATCATCAAATGTTGGTAAATGCAGCTTTAAATGTAAGCAAATAGAAGAACAATTGGGTTAAGCACTTTCAGTTTTGGTTGCTGTAACCAATCAGTTTTTAGACATTTAAGCATGATGATAACAGGTGATAGTGTACCCGCAGTAAGGTCCCTCCACAAATATGTTTTTTATCAGAGGTCAGAGTTCAGAGACAGCCAGTGTCCTTCATGATTACTTCAGCAGTTCGGTTATAAGACCAGCTGCCCTCCAGGTGATCCTGGACTGTTGGTCCGAATCAGCAGCTTTTCTGTTATCTGATATCCTCTCTAATTCCCGCAGTCACGCCCTGAGAGAGAGCACAACTCAAGGAAATCAAAGACCTGTCATGTTTGAGGAAGTTTAAGAGAGAAAAAAAAAGGTTTGGAGGAAACGATAAGATATGGATGGAGAGAAAAGATGAGTGTGAAAGGTCGTGGAGTCTATAAAAAATCTATAAGTGCTTGAGAGTCAACAGCGCGTGGGTGGTCAATGGCATGATTCAAGCTCATTAGCACAGCGTTTGACTCCAATGTTTGACCTTTTACCCGACTATCCCATTTTCTCTCCGTGTTTAGCCTGGATGCTCGAACTTTCGTCAGATAATGAGCTATGCAGAAGTTGTTCAGTTGAGCGAAATCATCTGTTAATTAAAGTTGTTTTTGACACATTCGTCTGCAGCATAGAAACAAAACTGTTAAGCCATTACAGTGACTCAGGCAAAATTGAAGCTCACTCATTACTCGGGTTTACTCAGTATCGCTCGAGGCAGGAAATGAACTTTGTTTTCCTGCAACTCCTCTGCAATATCCTTTGGAAGAAAAGCAATATATTATGGCAAACAACAAAATATCCCAGTTAGTTTTCCCATCCTTCCTTACAGTCATTTAAAATTAAATTATAATGACTGATGGTAACCAATCAATGGTGGTAATTTCGGCAAATGATGCAGCACTGTCTCGAACTGTAGTAAAGTATTGATTCAGCTGCAGCAAGCCATTCGTCTTCCATTAAAAACAATCTCTTGTAATTACCTTAAACTGCTTTTTAGAACCATGGCAGGAGAATTAGCCGGAGCTACTGTGTGCAATAACTTACATGTCATTAGAATAAAACATTAATGTATGCATTCGTCTTGAGCTCCTGGAGGTTTTGAATAAAAATGCGGTAATGTATGCACTCATTTTCATTTCCCTGGGGTTCTTCTTGATCATAAAGTTCATATTTTACATTTGGGCTGCAGTGTGTAGTTCAACCCTCAGCAGGAATCTGCCCCAAACACCTCCAAATATAATTTATACTTGTCATGTTAGCATTGTAGGACTGTGCATTTAAGTTTGTAGCTCTGTTTTAAAAGAGTACAGGCCTGTGCTTGCAGGTAAACTATATATCCATCAGCTTTTACACGACTAAATCCATGCAAATCTAATGACACATTCTCAGCTACACCAATTAGCATGCTTAAATGAGATGGGAAACCTGGCAATTCAGGTGTTAGCATTAAGCGACAGCCTCGGGGAAATCTATATACACATTGTAATGGATGGGATTGGAAACTTAATAATAGAGCATGAAGCTAGTGTCAGAAGATTATTAAAGCCAGGTATACGGACGGGGGGGGGGAATGAGAAGATAGCAAAAGCAAATATGATTTGCCTTGTTCTTTAAAATGTTAGTTTTAGAGGCTTTAAAGTGGCAGCCATATACCTAAAGATGTCCATCCCTGTCTTGCAGCAGTACGGTCCCCACTGCTGCTAGTTGTTGCTTCCAAACATCGATCCCTGTGTCTTACATCCTCTGTCTAACATGTGAATTACGCTTTCGGCTGGATTTGTTTCTTTGATAAGGAAATAACAGCCTCTCTGATGACCGTGGAGGACGCCCCCGGCCAGTTGGAGGTAGCAGGCGAGATCTTTTGACAAGGTTAACAGATGATCAGTAAAGAGAGGCTCCCCGTGGCCCCTTCCCTCCGCTCCTTCCTTCCTACCCCCTTAGTATCAATCAATACCTGTTAACAAAAGCTCTGCGGGGCTCCTTTCCACTCTCTGCACTCTTATTCATATTTCAGGATGTTATTAGAGCGTGCCGTGAAATGTCAAGATCTTTACAAGGTAAATATCTCTCCGAATGTCACAGGGAGAAACTACTTTTCTTCTCTCACTGTCAGAGCGGCGAGCTGCAGACATTAGAATGATTTCTCTGCCAGAGGCTATTCCACCAAGTCGTTTGTTTCTGCTGTGTTGTCAATGATCATATTGGCGTGGGTGTATGCATTTGAATGGCAGCTAGTATAAATGCTAAAGTAACCTTTAAGATAAACATATCAGAGTCGGACAGTGGGGTATACGGAGTGTCAAATGTCTGAGCCACTACAACAGCCCTCGGGCTGTTGTAGTGGCTCAGTAGTGGCAACTTCCTCCTTTTTGAGCTCAGCTGCCACAGTGGCGGAAAAATAAACCGACTATCAGATGAAGCACTGCCTCGCACATCTCATCTCCGCGGCCGGTGAATCAAGTGCATGACAAGTCGTGTCAAGAAAAAAATAGATCTAATCAAAGAGACTGCAACAAACGTGGGCGCCTTGCAGGTAGGAAGCGTTCGCAGCAGGTTCAGAGGCATTTCAAGTCCACGAGGTGGACTCAGCTGCACGAGGGCCTCTCCTCCTCTGTTTTACACATCAGCAGTGACAGCCCCACCCAGGACATGAATCGTGCATTTCTACCAGGGATCATGTCTATTTTTGAGTTGTTTTTTGCCTCCGCACTGAACATCTGTGTGACGCTCCCCCAGCGATGGCTGATCAGCGAAGCAGAAAGACGGAGAAGAAAAAGAAGGAAAGGAGAGGCATGGTGCCGTTTCAGGTGATGGTAGTCAACCTCTGGGATTGTGGGTAATGAGGCTCTCATGGGAAAGCATGGGCGCCATCGCCAGCTTGGTGATGTCACAGTGGCAGGATGAACAAGCACAATGAGAGATTCATTTGACAGGAAGCTCATAAATGTTACCTTTTTTGGTGGTGACAGTGTGAGCTGCAGCATCTCCTGACTGACCTCATTCACAGAGAAGACTGGTATTTCATGTGTGACAAACGAAATGTTCAAGTTGCCATGTGCACACCAGCCAACCCAAGTTCTGTCTGCACTGTGCTGCACCCCACACTCATGCATTGCTCTTATTTCAATTAAAGCACCGAGCGAGTCACAAGATAATTGCACGAACCTTGCGAGAAATTGCCAGGGCAAAATCTCTCAATTATTCTGTCCTTTTAACAGCTTACCTTGGATCCTAAATGGATCCTTTTGGCAACTTCAAGGCCCTCATTTGCATCCCTGTTGTGGTTGGAATAAAGCGTGTCATGCTCCTCTAAGCATGGATAAGGAAGACAACACACCTCGTTTCACCTGCCGCCCTGCACTTACTGGGATGTGGTTTCTTTTTCCCTAAGATGCTGCAAGCGTCTGCTGTGCACTGATATTTTGGTACCACAGTGCCACCTACTGGCTTTACAGTAAGACAAGCAATGGATCATTTCAGCCCAGAATTCTCTGTTGTAAGCCCGGTAATGTTTTAAATGCACACAACACAAAGTTATTTCATGCCTTAGTTCCTGTCTAAGAGCTTTTGTTGGCCCTCAGACAGAAAATAATGCGTGAAATTAAGATGAAATCACAAAACAATGAAAAACATTCCCTTCTAAACATTTCCTGATTTGCTGTAATATGGCAGAAGTAAGTTATTCCTCCCATTTCACCCAGGAAACGAACCGATTTGTCTTTGGAGATGTGGGGTCACCACAGGGGGTCTTGAAAGGAGAAAAAGGGAGTGAAGTGGGAGCGAAACCGAACAAAACTATTACATCTTTTATCATTTCCCTCTCCTATAACCTCGTTGCGCTGGTGGAGCGGAGGTCTAGACATTGTGGAAAGGCAATCGCCATCCATCATGTCCGATTATGCCGTTTAGATGTAATTGCAAACCCTTAAGGATTGCTCCACCAACATCATCCATGCACACACAAACACACCTGCAGGGGAAAGAAAGGGGAGAGTATCACTGTTGCTCTGCCGACTGAGAGAGAGAGAGACGAGAGGAGAGAGAAGATGAGACGAGAGCGATGGAGAGAGCAGATCGAGAGAGAGCGAGAGATACGAAGACCGAGATGAGAGACTGAGAGAGAGAGACTGAGAGAGAGAGAGAGATGAGAGAGAGACGGATGCTAGATAGAGAGAGAGAGAGAGAGAGAGATGAGAGAGATGAGACGAGAAGGAGAGAGAGATGAGAGAGAGACCTCCTCCATACACATTTCACAGACAATCAAATTAGAGCTGGCGTTCAATACATCACTGACAAATTGTTTATTAAACAAAAGGCTTGAATTGCAGCATAACTGAGAAAGATTCAAGCGACGAGAGAGGAGAGAGGAGCGGGGGCTTTTATGACTCTGTGCCCATGTAAGGAAGGCAGTGTTGCACGAGCACACCATGTATGTCCTCTTCTACATTTAACAACGCACCGTGAGGATATACACACCGGGATAAAACAATGTCAATGAAGTAATGAGTGGAGCATGGCACTACCACTGTTAGTGTTTGACTCCCAACGGGGCCACCCACGTTCAAATGGCACAGTGAAGCACTTTGGTTGAAAGCACCCCCCATATGGTACGTTATAATGTGCCGGGAGTAGCAGTAACAGTGAGGAGCCTACAGGTCATATAGAGGCATACTTCATACAGCTGATTGTATAGCAGGCGATTTGAAGTTTTAAGTGTCTCAGATGTGTACTGAGATACATGTGGCCATTATGCAACATTTATCATTTCATAGATTCCCTTCTGAAAAGGCTTTACAGTGAAATGGATCTAGGGCTGTAATAAGCAGTGGCAGTAAATCCGCTCCACCCTGAAGAAGTGATTTATTCACGGCAGGAGAGGAGGTTTCAGTTGACATTTTGATATGTTCTGACCTTTATTCTCCATTGAGTTCACAACTATTTTGAATTTCAAGTGATTAAAGACCACCTTTTAAAACCTTTGTTACAAAAAAGATAGATTTTGACTTGAACAGAAGGGAGCTAAAAGTGAAACTCCCTCGGGGTACTAGCAAGTTTAGTGTCTCAAAAGAGGAGCAGTTGAGGAAATGGGAAATTGTCTCGCAGCTTGAGACTGCTGCTTTAAAGTAATAATTACTTCCCTATCTGACAGGAATAATAGATTAGATTTATATTAGATTAGACAAAAGGTTATCACACGATGGCATCAATTATATAATATTATATTGCATATTTTTGCAGGTTTATTAAGACATGTTAATTGAGTTTGATCTTAAAACCAAAAAGTATGAAATGGATATATGTGTACTTTGAGGTTTGAAGATCGCAATAATAATCGGCTAAATATTTTCCACAAATCAGATAACAGACAGAAAATGAGAAGTTTCTCCCCTGAGAGAAACTTTGGAGCCTGTGAGGTTAAAGGTCAGCTGGTGGCTCTTCACAGGGCGATGACACCTGTCAATCAAGCCGTGCTGAAGACCTTTATACCGTGACAAAAGCCTTCCCCTGGCTATTGAGCGGGACACCGATTCTTTCATGAGAAATGTCATGGATGTTGTGATAAAAAATGAGGTCAGCCATGTGCAGAGTTCGAGGATGTCAAAACTCGAGTGGCTTTAGGCTGAATGATCAGCTGGGAGATCATTATCGTATTTGAGTGTGTGGAGGCGATGTGCAGATGCGTGTGTGGCCTTGTGTGTGGTCGGTAGGTGTGATGCATGTCTTTAATAAAAGGCCATTAGCTCTCTGCGTGTGTGTCCCCTTTGTGTATGAGCTGGTATCTTGTGAGTGTGTGGAAAAACACAGAGTGCGTCCTTGTGTGGAGACGTGTTGGAAATGGATGCTGATGGGCCGTGAATCAGAGCCCAGCGTGCTGTTATTATTTCATGTTGCTCCCTACAGGGCTGCTGGCTGTTATCCCTCACCCCGAGGTTCACTGACCCGAAGCACATTTCTTCTTCTTTGTTTTCACTTTCTCTTCCCTTCCCCCTCATGCTGCAACTTTTTCAACATCTTCGCTCCCTCTTAAAAATTGCCAACAAACCAAGCAAAGTTTGGCTCTATGAGGCCAGCGTGTTAAAAAGCACACGCCAGGACATGTTAAAAGGAAAACATTTCACTCAGAAATAACGCAGAATAGTCACCGAAACGCAAAGGCGATCTTGAGCGCTGCTCGCCCACCACAACAGCAGGCCATAACTAATCCATCTCCCACTACATGCTTTTAATAAGCCTCCATCACTGTTATCCTTATGGTGCAGTGCAGCGCGGCCCAATCGAGCTGTTTCCATGACTTTGTGCTGTCAGCAAAATGTGACGAGGGACGTGTGTGTGTGTGTGTGTGTGTGTGTATTCTTGTGTGTTACTGTCACTGAGCATCTGCATCGTCGATTTTCCATCTGGTAGATGTGTGTGTTGTCATTCTAAACAGAGACCTACCTGCATCACTCTGTCCCTGTCTGAAAATGCAGCAGGATTATTGGAAACAGAAACTGATGGGTGTGTGTGTGTGTGTGTGTGTGTGTGTGTGTGTGTGTGTGTGTGTGTGTGTGTGTGTGTGTGTGTGTGTGTGTGTGTGTGTGTGTGTGTGTGTGTGTGTGTGTGGAGTTAGCTGCCAGGCCCCTTTCAGTAACCCCAACAGGGGCCACATTAGGGCCCTCCCGGGGCCAAATTAGAGGCAGCTAACCACGTTAGAGATCGGCAGCAGAGGGGGCCTGACTGGCAGGGATGGACTGATTTCACTCCAGCCTTCTGAACTAACATACCCACATCAGACACAGCAGCACACACACACACACACACTCACCTCCTCTCTCTGTTTTGCCGCTGATCAGCAAAAGATAAAAGCCGGTTCCTGACAATGGCAGCCTCTCTGTTGGGGAGTCTGCAGGGAGATCCTGCCAGAGAGGAAGAGCTGTAATGTATTCCAACCTGGATTAGTGTGTCTTCATGGAGACGAAGTGATTTCAACTAAATTAGCCTTTAGAAAAAGGAGTTTCTTTAAATGTAATTGTATTATGGTTTTATCTATATGCACTTAAAGGAAGTAGTTCCATGTGAACAGCCGTGGATGATGAGAAATGTTGATTTTAAAGAATGGCTATGTTTCTGAAAAGCCACCATGTTTTCTAAGATAGTTGATATTATGCACATAGTATTTTCATAAGTGTAGCTTTATTTGATTATTTTGAATAAACCATATTTTTAGGAAAAGGGCTGCTATATCGGACACTTATACTACTTTTTGGAAACCTTAAATACTACCATTCCGATACTAATACTACTTTTTGGATGCCAATATTACTATTCTAATAATTGAATACTTAGATTTTGATACTAACTCTATTACTATTAAAGTATTCAGATATTAATACTATTTTTTGGGTACGTTTGAATACTAATATTCAGACACTAACACTATGTTTGGATACTAATATATACTATTCAAATAATGAAACACTACCAGTGTCAGGAGTGCAGGATTCATAACAGGTATGTGTGATTGACAGGCCTGCCGGCACAGGTTCAAGCCCCGCCCCCTGCTTCCTGTCACACAGACATGCATGAGGTGCTGGTGACATTTGTGAAGTCTCAGAGCGTGATCATAAATCTGGATTTTATGAGCGCCCGTTGAACTCTGCAGACTGTTGACCGCGCAGCCTTGACATTCAAGACTGCGGCGCGAAACAAACCCGGGCTGCAACTCCCCGAGCTCAGTGATTGATTTGTCTCGGGGGGGCAGTGAAAGCCTCTCACTGTTAGGGTCAGGCTTGTTTCTGTTTATAAATGTCTTTGTTCATTACCATCATGACAAGTGGAGATTTGGCAGGCAGTGTTTACCTTTTAAAAAGCATTAAAAAAAGACTAAATGTTCTGTATTTTCCACACTAGAAATGCACACATGATTATCTTGATGTTTCTCAATTGAAGTTGTCTTTCACATAAAGAAAGGGTTCACCCTTGGGAGTGAAAAGGAAGTGAGGAAAGATTGAATCCTTCAAGCTGGAGTCAAATCAAGTCATTAGGAGTAGGAGGAGCCAGAGCCAGGTTCCCACACCTTTATGTTTGCTGACAAGACAATAGGCAGCATTGACGCCAATAAAGACTATAGAAGAAGAAGAAGAAGAAGAAGAAGAAGAAGAAGGCAGCATTGCTCTCTGAATAAACACCAACAATCCAGGTTTTTGTGTGATAAGCTGTAATGGGGTTCAGAGAAGTGGTTTTATCAGGGTTTGTGCTTCTCCTCTCAGGTGGACATGTCTGTGTTGCATCACAGAAATGGTCAAACACCAATGAGACTGTGAACCAAACACCGCAAGAACCGCAGACAGCAGATCATCAGTCAGACCTGACGGAGCATGTAGATCCAGAACGTTCTCCTGTCACATACCGGCTCAAGAGCTACCAGCTCAGGAACTCTGCTGCCAGCAAACCACCTCTGCCTCTTTCTCCAAACCAGCAGAGCTCTGGAGCCACAGAGCTGACCTCGGAGCAGCTGGAGCCAGAGGTCCCAGAGCCAGCGGAGGAGTTTGTGAAGCTGCCGTTTAAAGGCCCCGATCTAAACCCAGCTTTCAAGGCACGATCAAAGGTATGACATGCAGCCATGTTGATGTTTTGCACCATTTTAAGTTCAGTGTAATTCAAATGTGACTGATGTTCCAGGTGCGGGCGCTTGTGATAAAGCAGAGGGTGCCTGTGCCGGCCGACAGCGTCGCAGCGCGCTGTGGGGAAGGAGAGGTCACCGTAGAGGTCAAACAGAACTTCCTAGGTAATGTTTTAATCCACAGTCATTCAAAATGCCTTCTGCTCTGATGTCTAAAAAAAGAAAGGGTTTGAAACCCAAATTGGAAACTTTAATGGAACGGTGAAGATGGGACACTGTGCTGATTACTGCAAATGGCACAGACTATAGACTGTGGATCAATATTATGATTCCTTTTATTTCTTCACTCCGAGAAGAAGCATTCTGAATGCTGACTCTCAGTGATACATTAAGAAACCTTTGTATTTGTCCTGTGGCTGAACCTCCCCTCGCTGTGAGTGTTATTGACTGCATGAGGAAAAGAAAATGGCCTCAGGTAATGGGTCCCCGATTTAAGCTGCACCTTTCCCCTCTTTGTTCCTAGGAAACGGTCAGTTGATCCGACCGAGTGATCTGACCTTAGGGGGCTGCGCCGCAGTAGACGCCGCCCACCACATCCTGCGCTTCCAGACGGAGTTACAGGGCTGTGGCAGCACAGTGACGGTGTGTGTCTCTCTGATGGTGGCCATCTTCTCATGGGTATCTGAAGTAACAGTCGTTTTTTTTCCCTCAGATTACCGAAGGCGCCCTCATCTACTCCTTTTATCTGCTGTACTCTCCCACACCTATTGGCAACACCTTTATATTGAAAACCAACCCTGCTGAGGTGGTAATTGAATGCCACTATCAGAGGTAAAGTCTCATTATTTCCCCCCTTTGAAAGCACTTATATTAAAAGTCATAAATCAAGGGCTTATCATCCCTACTGTTTTTTCCTTGTAACTTTGGCCAGAAAACAGGTTTGAAATAGCATTTTGTAATGTTTTAAAACCACGTTTTTAATGGTTTGAATCAAATCAAGTTTGAATTACATAGCACATTTTTAAAACGATTTTTGGTTGAGCCAAAGTGCTGTACATGCAATACACTATTACTGCAATAGCAAAGCACAAGACATCAAATTACAACAGTAAAAATCCGAATGTAGCTTAGCCCTTCAGAAACCATGTTATGGTCATATCTTCCTGCCTACGTTCTCCTCCTGTCTGTGGCACATCCTTCTGCCTCCCTCCAGTCAAATGCCCGTCCTTCCTGTAATTGTCCTCACAGGAGACATCATGTGAGCAGCGCTGCCGTGAGGCCTACCTGGACGCTGTTCTCCGGCGCCATGTGGGCAGAACAGCAGCTGCACCTCTCCCTGCGTCTCATGACAGGTGGGCAACACGCTCGAAAACAAACCTTGAGCTGATGTTCTGCGAGTTAAAGCTCAGATTCTCCACCAGGCGCTTTGGTTAATTTCCCCAGCGACGGGTGTAATTGCAATCACTTTAAGGCCTCGCAGACGTTGTTTAAGATGCTAAGCAGCGCCTTGATAAACAGAACTTTGATGCATGGTGATGAGCTGAAATTAAAGCCTTGGAGGCGCAGTTGACCTCAAGGGGTCACTCGCACAATAAAGTGATCAATAAAACAGCTGATTATGCGTTCTAATTAATGCAAAGACTGCAACACATTGTCTGTTGTGAAAAGTTAGCCCGTTTCTCGTTGTAAAATAAACTTGAAAGTTTTATAGGGGCCCTATTGTGCTCATTTTCAGGTTCATATTTGAAAGTTGTGCCTCTGATTTAATGTTCAAAAAGGTATTAGTTATGCACACAAACCTATTTGACACACGACAGGAAAGTCCCCAAAAATCGGGCCACTTTAAACAAGTTTGCCTCTGTGTTTCCTCCAGGTTAAGGACGCTACATCTGTAATTAATGTATTGCTATTTTAAAGTACTTTTCTCTTATTATTACGGTGCCTGTATCTGATGCCCTGCTGTTGCACTGACCCACTCTTCCCCATGGGCATCATTTAGCTTTCATATAATCCAAATTGATGGCCGAACATTACTCCTCCACTTATAGTTATCCCTTCCTCTGTATTGGATTAGAGGACTGGCAGTCGCAGAGGCCTTCCAGCGTTCACATGCTGAGTGACATGATGCACATCGAGGCGGCGGTCCTCCAGGGTCACCACGTCCCTCTGAGGGTCTACGTGGACAGCTGCGTGGCCACCACGACCCCCGACCCCAACTCTCAGCTCAGATACCCCTTCATCAGCAACCATGGGTAAACATTTATGAAGCAGTATTTGCCTAAAAGAGCCAAATTGAGGTTTATTTGCACGTCATGTGGTACCCTTTAGGAGCGTTTACGGCCTGCCTGTGTTTATGGATATGAACCGTGTGCCTGTATTTTTCCATATAAGGTGTTTGAGCGATATTGAGCCGGCAGGAGCCAAGTCTTACTTCATGCAGAGGAGCCAGGAGGATAAACTTCATTTCCAGCTGGAAGCCTTCCAGCTAGATCACAGGAATTCAGTAAGTACGAGACGTGTTTTATAATGTGATTTTTAGGATTCTTGAATCATAAAGTCATTTATTTAACAATTTTTCCGTCCATGCATTTACAATTCGAGCAATCTGATCTTAATTTGACCATGCAAAGTGTTGCATTCACATTCCACGGTTGTCTCATGCGTGCTAAGTTGGCGCATAATGTACACATTAGTAAGTGTTGTTTGACAGCTATAATACCCTCCGTTGCCGTCGGTGCTTAGCTCAAATTCTTTCCTACTGAGGAGATGAGAGCTCTTTCAGGTAGTGTTAAACCGAGTGCCTTCATATACTGTAAGTTCATAAATAAGAGCCAGTATCAAATCAGAAAAGTGTATTACTGTACAATCAGAGCTTTGCTTTAACGTAATCGTTTATGCTTTAAAATGTCTAAAGATTAGTGGAACATTTATAGATTTTAGGTTGTGTACTTCTATGATCAGAAATGATTCAAACCTAGAGAAATGTGTCATTTTAATCAAGGCCACGGCAGTTTTATTTGGTCACCTTTTTATGCAGTGTTTTGTTTTCAGCAACAGTTGCATCCATTTCTACATCTTGAAAGATTTGATTTAAAGTGGAAATGCAGTCTGAATATAAATGTGTTTAAATGTCCTTAGCTCTACATCACATGTCAGATGAAGGCAACAAAAGTCTCCGTTCCCATCGACTCGCAGCACAAAGCCTGTTCCTACCTGACTGAAGCCAACAGGTTTGTTCACACAAAGAAAATGCAAAGACTTTTTTTATTTTTCCAACTTACCATGCCTCTGTAACGGCCTCTCTTCTTGTCCCTGGACAGATGGATGGCATCAGGTGGAGACAATAAGGTGTGTAGCTGCTGTGAGAGCAGCTGCAGCGAGCCGAGGTGGAAACGAAGCCTTGCAGCAGATGCAGGTATAACAGATTACTGATACGTTTTGATACCATCTCCCCTGCTGTCAAAATATGTTCTGTACATTTATCAAAAAGATATCACAGAAAAGCTATTTGTGTGTCCATCTGAATAGTTTTAAAGTATAAGAACATTTATTTTCTAGCGACAGGGACTGAAATATAATCAGCCACAGACCAGCAGAGGTTGCACCCATATTTAGACAAGCTAACTTACCCTCATTTGGCACCAGGCGTCTTTAGGGGATTGGTTTTGAGCTGATCCGTTTTAAATTGTTCAGTCGTATCATGAATGGTTGAATCAGCTGGCTAAATGCGTGTTGATTTTTCATCCCCCTGTGCAGGGCTGGTGCAGTGGGAGGGGGGGGCGGCTCTGGGCCCCGTCCTGCTGCAGGAGAACATCCTGACCCAGAAGCTGACAGCGCTCCAAGTACACGAAGTGACTGGAGCAGGTAAAACGACAACGAGAAAATGCATTTACTTATTTTCTTTCTAGAAACTGATATTATTTGTCTTCTACTCTCATTTTAAGCCTCCTATACGTCCCTGGGCCTGCTGTGTGGGGTGGGGGCCGCGCTGGCTGTGGTGCTGCTACTCCTCATGGGTGCTATCATCTGCAGCAGACAAAACAAACCCTCTGGACACTTTGTTAGTACCTGATTAAGACATTAAAAATGTATAACAAAGCTCGACGCTTCCTTTATTCTTTGCTCTGGAGAAAACCGTTTTCCCCGAGCTACTGATTTAATAATCCATCTTGGAGTGAACACTTTTCCGGCTTTGAGAATACTCTTTTAGTTATTTTTGCATTTCTCTCTGCAGGGCTTGGCTGCATTTGGTTGCATCTGTACAGTGTGTTCCATACTACACTCTAGGTTAAGTGTTATGAGCTAGCCGGGGTTAAAAGGGGTTAAGCTGTAGAGTACATCAAATGTATGCTGTGTACACACTGCTGTGTATATTGCTCTATCAATCAGCAGGCTTTTATACCAAGCAGGGGTTTACACGGTTTGGAGACATGCAATAAATGAATACTTTACTTATTGTCATTAAGGTTCTCATAATGTGCAGGGGCGTATCTGGGATGTTTTAAATGGGGGGGGGGGGGGGGTTCTTTCATGGTGCATTGTGGGTGTTTTGCCTTGTCATATCTATACAGCCATATGTTACGGATTGAGATAACAATTGTATTTAAAGTTTAACAAGTTCTATCCTGATTATGATTTTTGCTGAAATGGAGCAGCACTGGTGGCCTGTGACTGACCTTTTATACACACATATTAAAGTGGAAATAGAGTAAAGATAAGAGGCAAATGTACAAGCCCTGAAGTGCCAGCCGTTATGTTTAATTCGGATGATTTGTACGGTTAATTTTTCGGCAGCCTGCAGCGAGTCCAGCCATTGCCCTTATCTCATGGAGCTAATTTAATACACACCATTACTACCGAGCTGCCGTGTTACTCACTCGAGCTGTGTGAGATTTCTCCATCTCCATACTAATCCACATCTAAAACCCCTGGATGTGCCTTTGGATTCGTGCTGACATAAAATACCATTCCGGTAACAATAGTCATATTTTAGCTTTGGGCCTTTTTAGTTTTTCCCCCTTTAATTCTCCCCCCCCCCTCCCTCCAGCTTCATGGAGTATTCGTGAAATGGGGCTCATCATGAACTGTTGCTCACAAGCCCGGGAAGACAAATAGACATAATTAAAAAGCCCATAAAGGCGAGAGCAGGGCTTTTATTACAGTAATATGTGAAGGCCTTGGTTTAATGGGGTGTTTGTTCCCGTGTGCAGGGCTGGCGGCTGCGCTACTTTACTGCTGGAGCCACGCTGACCCCCTCCCATCTCCAACGCACCAGAGGCTAATAAAAAGCCATACCTAATGATGCACCAGCAGTAGGCATGACAGCGCATGCATGCACATAATCGAAACACAGCGCTCCCTTAAAACGAGTCACACAGGATGTGGGGACGGGGTTTTATTAGGATTTTGGGAAAGAATACAGAACAACAAAGAGATAACTATTTTCCATTAGAGTCCAACACTGATGATTCTTCTCACTGGTGAACACGTTTAATGGGTTAAAAGTTCTGCATTCATCGATTACTTAAATCACCTGAGGGCAGCCGAACAAGCTATAAAGACTACAAAATAATTTAGCTCATCGTCCCCTTCTCCCGGAGCTCTTCACTACGTCTCATGGTCTCCATCAGCACATGGAAAAAGCATCTAAGAAGAGAGCTAGTTGACCCACAGCTCACTTTTGTTGTCAGGGTACTATTTCTTAAGACTGAAAATGAGCAATATGTCCACTTTAAGGCTTTTGTTGCATTATGGGAAATGTAGGATAAAGAATTTTGTTGCATGGATTTTGACCGTTCCTTTTTTAATATGTCTGTTTTCAGTCTTTCAACTTCATGGAAGTGCAATACTACATTCACTATTGCAAATGTATCCAATCACAATGTTGTATTTTGACGGGGGAAGCTTATCTCCCTTACATGCCGACTGTGGTGTGACAAATGTGTGTTATCTTGCCATGCAAAACCTGCCTGCAGCTTTGAGAGGAGTCAACAGAGTGTAAAAGGTGTTAATGTCTTCTTTTGGCCGCAGAGAATCCCCATCATCATCATCATCATCATCATCACAGCCCACCCACAGATGTCTAACGGTTATGGCGGCATGGGCCCATGCTGAAAAGCAAAATGGCAGAGTCCTGAATCAGCCATTTTACCCCGGCAGGATGCGTGACCCTGAGGGCACACGCACACTTTTACTCTCTTGCACACACACACACAGACACACACACACACACACACACCCACACACACACACACACCATCAAAAGTAATGGTGTGTGTCCAGTGGCAGGCAGGGAGAGTCCTCTCATGTCTGGCAGCCATAACGATATTATTGCTGTAGATGGAGCGTGCTGAGGAATACTGTTCCACGCCATTGGTATTCTGCAGACGTCCACGTACCGCACAGCGCTCGTGATGACAGCAGACGGTGTTAACACCAGACCTCTTAGTTGATGATTTTGACAAGAAGCCACAGCATGTAGATCTCTCCACGAGACGGGGTCACTGGAGAGGCGGT
The DNA here is from genome assembly GCA_902827135.1 of Harpagifer antarcticus. Lineage (NCBI taxonomy): Eukaryota > Metazoa > Chordata > Actinopteri > Perciformes > Harpagiferidae > Harpagifer > Harpagifer antarcticus. The sequence goes on from CADEHL010001020.1 coordinate 6,160,527, forward strand.
TTATCCACCCCTTTTTCACTAAAGATGGCTACCATTATCAAAGAGATGCTGCTGTGTTATTACTCTAAAGTCTAAACCTTTGAAAATTAAGACAAATAACTAATTTACTAGATAGTAACTGACTTTAATTATTCACTCCTTTGAATTTAAATACATATCAAAGGCTGTTTAATACCAGCCATGAGTGCTCAATGTGATGTTTTACTCCTCTGATAATATTACATCTGGGTCTAGGGAACACACGTGCACACATACGTGCACGCGACCTCTGTCCAGGCCCATAATTAACCCTCTTAATTAAGAGGGAAAAAAGTTGCTAACGAAGGAAATGGATTTAATTAGCTCGGTCTTAGCACAGGCACGTGCACGTCGTATAAACGCGCACACAGAAAACAATTAAGCCTCTTTTATCCCAGCTAATGGCTTCAGTGACTCAGAGCCTTTCTCATTAAGACTATCAATAATATGCTGATTACATGCATCCACCGCTCGCCTTTATCAGGGCACAAAGGGACGAGTGTGTCCCCCTGAGGTTCCAGGGGGGGTGGGGGGGGGGGGGGGGGCGGGCTGTCTGTACGCCTTATCTGCTAAAATAGACGTTTGAATTGTTTGGCTGCAGAAGCTAAAAGAGGCTTCGCCGTGTCTTTGTTTTCTGACTTGTATCTTATTGAGGAGGGCACGCGTGTCTTTCACAGGGGGAAGTGCCTGTGAAGTTGCTGAGGGCTTCATGTGGGCCACATAATAGACTGAAGAGTTGGTGAGTTCTGTATAGTCGTACATCTGTATGCTGGCTTTTTATCAAATAAGTTCCCGCCTGTTGAACTTCTGATCCGTCATCTGTCTGTATACATTTGTAATCACCTACAGCACCTACACCACTCCTTGTTCCTCTTTCCTTCCCCCCCCCGTCATGTTTTAAACAGAGAGAGTTCAGAGAGACAAACAGGCTTCTGTCACACAGGCAGGAAGACAAGAGATCTGTGCTTTGACCTTCAGTCTCTTCCTGTTGTAACAGACTCGGGGTCCCCCAGAGGAGAACAGAGGAAAGCGGGGTGGCTTGACCTGCAGTGCCGCACCTTAACACCCCCACCACATCCCTGATGGGGGCTGCCATGCTGCCTCTGATCTCCACTGTTTTCCATATGCTATTGTGCGATTTGTTTTTCATGTAAGTTCTAAGGGTCCCATGTGGCCCCCTATAGAGCCGACAGTCAAGGCTTTGTTCGGTTCCCAGCATTCTTTTTAAAATTCTCAAATACAAGATTGTTGAGTTTTCCAAATCATAACAGATTGTAGATAACGTGCATGCTGTGTCAGCAATCCATGTTGGAAGGGCTGACCAATAATGCATTTTTATCATTTAGAAAGTTTATGCCGTTATGAAGCGCATTAAAACGTACATTCTTATTAGGCTCAATGTCCACGTATAGCTTACAGTTTTCATCAGCAGTATTTCTATCTTGAGTTACGATTCAATTATTTTCTCAGTGTTTCTTGCACACATATGCATTATTGTGACAGACATATTGGTGGGAGAGAAAACCCTTATTAGAGGAACACTCCAGTATTACTCTATTGCCCACCAAATAGTCGCTTGACAGCAATATCGACTGAAGGTCTTTTTACAAACTTCTTCAACAAGACAAAGAGACGTTATCAACTGTTACAAGTGGAGTGACCTTTATGAGTACAATTGCCGGACGCCTCCTTCATTATTGTGATACTAATTGAAGACTTATCCCTTCGTGCGGCCTGCCTGCAGATCTCAGCATGCCAACCATCTACCTCTGGACGACCTCTAAGAGTAACAAAACAGAGAAAGCTCAGGAAGAATTAATTCATAACTTTTTCCCTAAAGTTGCAGTTCCCTTTTATCTAAGTTATGTTGTTCCAAAACAGCATTCCTCTTAACCGTATGTAGACGTTCCCTGTGAGCCAAAGCCAACAGCTCCCAAAATGAAAACAAAGTATTTCTCGGAGGCCTGTGTTCCCATGGCTCCTCATCAGCTGTGCCAACAGCACGCCGCAGAACCTCGGCCCGGCGTACGGGAAATAAATCACCATCTGCACCAGGGAAGTTAACACGGATGTGATTTACTGCAGAACAGATGTATTTTCTTACTGAAATAACATGAGATCCATCCCATAGTGAACCCAACACCTTCCTTTGAACCACCAGGAGGATAACCACAACAAAAGGCCTCCTTCCGTTTATTCCTTCTTCAGATGTGGGTTTTTTTTGTACACAATGGATTAAAATATTTCTATCTTTAGGTGTTTTTCATGTCCTTTAAAGGGAATGTGCTGCTGTTTGATCCTAGCTCTCAGGTAGAGGCCGCAGACAATAAAGGGATAAGAAGACCTCTCATTTATGGATTCTAATATACACATATTTGTCCTACATACCACGACCTTTAATCCTGATCCTGGCACGCTGAAAGGGGATGAACACACGGCACACAAACACACTCCTTTATCATTCAAAGTGCACCAGAGCTATCAACCTGAATAAATAAATACCCCCCTTATCTCGCAAAGCAAAACTGGATAAGCGCTCCCACCAGGTCTGCATGGAGGAAGCTGTCAGCACCTCTATTTTGGTTTGCTTGAGCCTCATACAGAGAGAGAATCCTGTTTTTCTCTCAAATCCATCCTCCTGGTTTTCAATCCCCGGAGAGCCGTTTCCCTCCATGTGCGTGAGACCTATATGCTCCCGCCACACAGTCCATACATGATCCCTCTTTCCTGCTTATCTTTCGGAGCAGGGCCTATATCTTTCAACAGCCGATAAATCCGCAGAAAATGTCCAGGTTAGGAGGAAAGAAAATTGTTGTCAGCCTTTAAACCTGTTTGCTAGATATCCATTACTCGTTTCCACACTATTGCCTTCTATATCACATGTTTTGACACCTGTAGCTGCTAAGGGTAGGCCTACTGGTTTTATCTCTGGCCCGGTATCAAGAATCGGATATATAAATACAGAAACAGGATTATGATTATAAATAATGAAAAATAATTCATTTATGCCACATTTCTAATGTCCTACCTTTGTTGGTTAATGACTGCTATTCAACTGACATGATTTCTAGACCACTTAGTCACTGTTAGTCTTTGATGGTGCGCCTCAGAAAGTCTCTAATCTACAGGTTTTTCTATTTATCAAAAGAACAAAAGAAAGCAGAAAAGCTCATAAAAAGGGAGGCAGAGCAGTGTGTTTCTAGCAGAGCAACATTGCCACCTGCAGCCAGCAGAAGTCATCAAAGGGATCATGGATTATCAGACATGCTCAATCAAACACAGATCAAGTCTTTTAATAGATATGCAGAGATTTCTGAAACCTTGCTCAGAATGAATTTGCTACTTCTACTTCATCAAAGTATCTTATTTATTCTACCACTGTGTTTACATAAAATAAATTATAATAGCAACTAGAAGCTCAAATGGAAAATCATCCTTGCTTAGTAGATGCAAACATAAAATAAATATCTATTCTTTAATGTTTATTCTTTTGGAAGATATTTATTTTTTCCAGCATATTTTAAGCATGATACAAAGAAAGGCTTCATGCAGGAAGTATGTTCAGATAAATTATCTTCTTTTCCCTCTGTCACTGTCCATGCACATCTAATGCATTTATCATTTTAGATATCAAGAAATAAAAAACCCATCCAATTGTTTACCACCTACATGTGTCAGTTAATAGGATTTTACACAATGATGCTGAGGGATAGGAGTGTTTCTCTTTACTTTGCTGCACTCCTGTGGCAGTCAGAGGTAGGACACATTGTGATATGGTTCTAATGACACCAGGAACACCCAGGAAGTGTACTAACAATATATACATTTGGTAAAATGAGCTATGATGACAGCCACTAGAGGCGAAATTATGCATCTTGAGGAAAGTGCTTTGACATATAATTAGAACCACATGATTATTATTTGTTCCTAACTTTGGCAGTAAGTGTAAGTCGTATTAAAATGATAAGTTAAGTTAGATACTAGCAATTGATGAAGAAAAGAATATGGCAGGTATAGTATAGCGTGTTGAAGACCTCATACGCTGAATACAAGAAGATAGAATAGAAAATAGTCAATACAAATACTTATTATATTGCCAAAGGTTGAAATGCAGCTTATTTTTCTCAATCTTAAAGAGGATCCAAGCCTTGGAAAATAAATGATTATTCTTGTGTGTCATACAATTGCACTGGCCCATTTCACACAGCCCATTTCCACACATAGGGCAGCTGATATTCTAACACATAATCACATACAACATAGCAGAGAGAGATCGAACATTAATACTTTCCATAGTTATTTGAATAGCCTGGTAATGCAAACATGTACATTTCTTTTAATGAATTCCCTTAAAAGATTCTCAGAGGTCTAATAATATTTAAAATGTATAATATACCCATTTCCTGACAACGTTTATCGTCGGAACCTTAGTTCGTGCATGTCGTTGACGAACATCATATAAAACGGACCGGTTTCCTTTACCCACAATCCTCTGCTTCAAGTCCGTCCTTCCGACTTCCGCCTCATCTACGAGCTGCGGTGAGTAATCTTAACGCAGATTATAATTCTACAATCTATGACCATCCTGCTATATTAAAGACATCATCGGCCGTGAATGTCTTCTCAATATGTATATTAATGTTTGGCTGTGCGTTGTATGTGGTTTTGGATGTAGTCTAACGCATTTAAATAGCTTTTATTAACGTCCATCGGTACGGCATTGATTCCGCCAGAGTGGCTTCATTTTCCCGGATCAAAGTGTCCATTTTCTTTGAGTCAGAAAACGTGTTAATGTCATATTTTAGTGTGATTTAAATCCATGGTAATAGTTTATGATTCTGTATTTACTTACGTGCTTTGTATCTTACCATTATTGACTTGCGGTTGGTAACAACACTGGAGCAAGCTAACCTTATGCTAACGCTAAGTTATCTTTTAACTTCAGGTGCCACGTTCAAGTCTGCAAAACGCTTGACAAAAGGAAAACTAATTGGACTGATTGTTTAAATGTTTGTGGATTTAACCTCTGTTTTTGTATAGCAACCATATGCATAAGCAGTAATGAAGTTATGACATATGCAGCTACTGTGCATCTGACAGTAAAGCCTATGAATCTAGTGAATGTATTTTTTCGTCTATCTATACTGCTTTAACAGTGTCAATGTCCTTTATGTTGGACGGGTAAAGTAACTCTGATTCTGAAAGCCTTTGAGTGTTTGAATCTAACTTATGTATATTGTTTTCTAGATGGCCCCAACTAAGAAAGGAGAGAAAAAGAAGGGGCGTTCAGCCATCAATGAGGTGGTGACCAGAGAGTACACCATCAATGTCCACAAGCGCATCCATGGAGTGTGAGTGCTGTACATTTCTTTATCTTGTTTCATTAAGCCATATGGTCTGCTTGTGTAACAGCTTGGATGCTGTGCTAATGTCTGCTATGTCTCAAAGTACAGAGAGATGCATACCAGCTGTTGCATGTGTTTAATAAAACCACAAATCCAATAACAGTCAATAGTTTGAGTTCTTTATGATTAAATGATGTCTTCTCCTTGCAGGGGCTTCAAGAGGAGGGCTCCCCGCGCCATCAAGGAGATCCGCAAGTTCGCCATGAAGGAGATGGGAACTCCCGATGTCCGCATTGACACTCGCCTCAACAAGGCAGTGTGGAGCAAGGGTGTCAGGTGACATTACACGCTGTTATACTCATGTTTGAGCTAAATGCACTGCTTGTCCATGTTTCAGTTAAATACACGGCTTTCTCTGAATGGTGTTATACTCTATCAAATCTGTGACGAGACATGTTTGTTTTTTAATCATACCAAAGTAATGGCCACAAGTACATACTCAATGTTCTGCTTGTGCTACTGTGTGCTGTAGAGAGATGGCACGGTTTGTAAAGCAATTTTGAGATATGTCCAAGCATAGCAAATGGATGTTTTTCTTACGGTCATCACTCAAACTGGAAAAAGATCAAAGTAGTTACTGCTGCCAGCTTGATTTTAGAGTCTGTCTGTCAGCTCACATGAAGTGTCTTCTGTCGGCACATGACTAAGAAGGAACTGATGCAACCAAACAATTTGGGCATGCCACAAGAAAGTTCGATTTTTAAAGCAGTTCTCCAAGCGCAATATCCCAGTCTAAAATTGATGTGGACTTTGTTTCACATCTTGTTTACGCTTATGAGACAGTTGCACTTACATTGCACTAATGCTGTCTAAACTGGAGACCTACACATCTGCTGGCAATGTACTTGTACTGTTTTTATCAAAGATAGTAACCATCCTAATGTGGTTTGTTGTGCAGGAACGTGCCGTACAGGATGCGCGTACGACTTTCCAGGAAGCGTAATGAGGATGAGGATTCTCCCAACAAACTCTACACCCTGGTTACATACGTTCCCGTCACAACAACAAAAGGTAAGTCTTTCACCAACTGGCTGTTGTTCCTATACTTAAGCAACAAAGACATTTTATTAATCTTTCCCTCTTTTTCCCCGACAGGTCTGCAGACAGTCAATGTTGATGAAAACTAAACTCTGCGAGTCGAATAAATAAAATCAAAGAACCTCTCTTGTGTTGTCTTTCATTTCTATTTTTGCACTCAATTGAATTATATTTGGGGAATTATTGGATTAAGCTGTATACAGATTGTGTATAGAGATGCTGTCTTTAACCCTTATTGGCTATTTCATTCGAGCAGAACATTGCTTCTTGCTTTTCAGTGTGAACATATATCATTCAGGCCTTGTCCATTTCTAGAATATAGGAGTAATTAAAAGTAGGAGCAGGTTGAAAAAAACCCTCACCCCCGAGCTCGGCAGAATCTGCACCTGGCTCGCCGATAATAAATTATCATTACACCTGGGTAAAACAGAGTCCATTCTCTTCGGTTCAAAACATCATCTCAGCAAATCCGACGACTTCTCAGTTGCAGTGGGCGACATTATTGTCACAAGTAAGAAGGAAATTACATACCTAGGATCTATTCTTGAGGCAAACCTCTCCTGTGACAAAATGGCATCCAATGTAATAAAAAAAGTCAATCAAAGAACTAGATTCCTATACCGGATCTCCTCTCTGGTAAACAACAACACCCTGAAGACTCTGGCAGGAGCCCTCATTCAAGGGTACTATGACTATGCTTGCACGTCATGGTACCATAGCACCTCCAAGGCGCTAAAAATAAAACTTCAAACATCACAAAATAAACTGGTCAGACTACTGCTTGACCTTTCCTCTAGAACCCACCTCACCTCTGCCCACTTTGACAACCTAGGATGGCTTAGAGTAGATGACAGAGTACAGCTACTTGCAATGGGCCTGGTCTACAAGATCCACGACACCTCTATGGTACCCATGTACATGTCAAAGTTCTTCCCAAAGGTCAAGGAATACCATGATCATAACACCAGCTCCACAAATCATGTGAAACCCAGATTTGGCACAAAAAAGGGGGAATACACGTTTCGCAATTTTGCCACATCAAGGTGGAACGCTCTTCCCACACCTGTAAAGGAAAGTAAAACTGTACTTACCTTCAAAACCTCTCTGAAAGAGCAGCTTCGGGGGAGCGCATTGCAAAACTGGCCCCGGTAATGGTACAAATCTCAACCTGTCATACAATGGACAGCTTCCCCCCCCCATCTATGTATGTACTCGCATTTTAGACTCTGTTACTAACTGTATATCTGTAGACTTGGTATGTCTTAAATGTCCGGTTAGGATGTATTGGAACGAAATCTAAAATGAAAATTGTAAATAAGAAATCTGTATGTAAAAAACCACCTGTATGTAAATTGTAAATAAGCCATCTGTTTGTCAAATATGTCTTACATGTCTTAAATTATATGATGAATTGGAGATGGGGGACCCTGATGTAAACAAGACGAAAGTCTTTCTCTGGTCTGCATCCCCTTAACAATTGTATGTTTTGAGCTGTACTGTACTGTACCCAATATACAAGCTGTTAATAAACTTTTCAATCAATCAATCAATCAATCAACGATTATCAAATCGGATCACTCTTGAGAACATGTGGAAAGTCCCCGGAGACATTGTGGCTCGAAATATATTCCTGCCTGTGTCTGCTTCCCACAGGCTGGCTGTCGATTCATCCTTGGATTTGTAGACCCCAGCCAGGATGAGGAGACCCAAATACGCATGTAAGCATTTCATCCAACTCCTTCCACTCCTCCCCATATACACGTCTCCCTTCCAGATTGGTCATATCCAGAACGATCTTCAGCACTGTGTTCGAAATTACCAGCTCAAAAGCAGACTTGATGTCTGTGACACGAGAGACTGGTGGGCCCTGGCACTGCCTTCATTATGTTTGCTGCCAATAGTGTTGCCTGGCGTCCATTAGGGGATGAGGACCTTAAGGGGATGACCTTAAACTTTTTGATGTTAAACACGACCAAAACTGAAGTTATTGTACTTGGCCCGAAGAATCTACGAAACAAATTATCTAAAGATATACTAACCATGGATGGCATTAATGTGGCCTCCAGTGAGACTGTCAGGAATCTTGGTGTTATATTTGATCAGGATTTATCCTTTAACGCCCACATAAAATCAATTTCAAGGACCGCCTACTTCCATCTACGTAACATTGCAAAAATCAGGCATATCTTGCCTCAAAACGATGCAGAGAAACTAGTCCATGCATTTGTTACTTCAAGGCTGGATTATTGTAACTCTTTATTATCAGGGTGTACCAAGAAGTCAGTCAAGTCGCTTCAGCTGATTCAAAATGCTGCAGCTCGTGTACTAACTAGAGTTAGGAAAAGGGACCACATTACTCCTGTTCTGGCTGCCTTACACTGGCTCCCTATAGAACACAGGATAGAATTTAAAATTCTTCTTCTCGCCTACAAAGCCCTTAATGGGCAGGCGCCATCTTACCTTAAAGTACTCATTATACCCTACTGTCCTACTAGGGCATTGCGTTCCAAGAATGCAGGGTTGTTGGTTGTTCCTAGAGTCTCTAAAAGTACAATGAGAGCCAGAGCCTTTTCTTATCAAGCTCCACATTTGTGGAATCAGCTTCCAGTTTGTGTTCGGGCGGCAGACAGACTATCCGTTTTTAAGAGTGCGCTTAAGACCTTCCTTTTTGATAAAGCTTATAGTTAGGGCTGATTAGATTCAGCCCCTAGTTTTGCTGATACAGGCTTAGTTTGTCGGGGGACATCTTACTTCTTCCTTCTCTCTGTCTATACCTGTGTACTCCCATGTTCCGATTAACCCAGCTTCCCCAAATGTCTTTCTTTTTGGTGTCTATATACGCCGGGATCCGGAGTCATGGATGATCCTGCGGTCCTGTGTCCTGCATCGCGAGCCCTGGATCTTTAGTCGTGGCTGTGGTCCTGGATCATAGGTCCTGGATGGATATCCTCGTGGATTCATCTTCCTATTATACACACATGCATTTCCAAACATTTGGACTACCTATGTTGCAAATGTATTATCTTTTCAATTTACACACGGCATCTATTGCACGTCTGTCCGTCCTGGGAGAGAGATCCCTCCTCTGTTGCTCTCCCTGAGGTTTCTCCCATGTTCCCTTTAAACTGTGGGTTTTCTTCGGAAGTTTTTCCTTGTACGATGTGAGGCTCTAAGGACAGAGGGTCTAAGGACAGAGGGTGTCGTATTGTCATACTGATATTTTGTACAAACTGTGAAGTCCACTGAGACAAATGTAACATTTGTGATATTGGGCTATATAAATAAACATTGATTGATTGATTGATTGAGGACCACTGAATTTCACAATTTCTGGGCATGAATGTCGCATCTGGGCGAATATCAGTTTCCTCATCTGATTGATCATAATCAGAATCTTCATCGTTTACCTCAAGGTAGTCTTCATCCTCGGAAACATTCTTCTCTATCTCGCTGTCGTGATCCTCCTCAAGGATGTATTCCATATAGCCCAGGGCTGTCCTCTCTTCACTTGCGTTGCTCATTTTGTCTGATGTTGTGAGTATGTATCCCAGTGTGGGAGAAGCTTACCCATTACACATTTGAGACTTGCACCCTCTGACCCCCACTTTCACTAACACGTGCGGTGTGTATTTGTGTATATCTGTCTGTCTGTCTCTCTGTCTTTTTGTGGGTGGAAAATTACGATATATATATATATATATATATATATATATATATACTGTATATCGCATTTGAACCCTCTGACCCCTTCTAGCCTCCACTTTCCTGTGTGTGTGTATATTTCTGACCCATTTTAGCCTCCACTTTCACTGTCTGTGTGTGTGTGTGTGTGTGTGTGTGTGTGTGTGTGTGTGTGCGTGTGTGTCGTGGCAGGTTACCTCTCATCCCGTCAGACTGGTTTTCCCAGCCCATGTCGTTTGATTGTTTAGGGTTAGGGTTGAATGTGTTTGTTTAACCAAAAGCTTAGCGCTGTCTGGTTGTGTATATAATGATAAATAAGTGGATTTCTGCAGCTGAACATTATTCTGAACATTGTTTATTATGGGTAAGTAGAAGAAGTTTCATAAAAACCCGTTGACCCGTTTGAAAGTTTGAAAATCGTATTTTTCGTAGATTTTCAAATTTTCAAACGGGTCAATTTGACCCTGAATGTAACAGGAGGGTGACGAATTGAGAGTATGGTGTTGTTGATGGCATAGTGGGGCTTTCTTTACACATTTTGATGGTGTTAAACTGCTCTGCTCGTAATACTTTTTTCTTAGTCAAACCATGATGTATTCACTATCCTGATCCACTCTGCATGAAGAAGCTTTATTGGTTGACTTTAGATGCCATCTACCTTATTCAAAATAATTTCATAAACAATTACACATAAAAACCATATATACAGACTTCCGGTTTACACATGAGGCGATAAGCGGCTAAGAAGAGGAGCTCCCGGCCAAATAAGTTAAAAAAGGAAGAAAACCCCGATAAATGTGATTCGAAGTTGGAAGAATAGGTCATGAGCAAATTAGTAAATAAGAAAGGAACGGAGAAAAAGACGAAAGCCGAAAAACAGCTGGGAGAGATGCAGGTCCAGACGGAACACAGTCAGCCGCTAATGGCTAACGCTATAGCTAGCAACGACGAGCAACCTAGCTGGGTGTCGGCGCTGCAGACTTCCTTAGATGCCATGCGGGATAAACTCGAGAAAGCCCAGCACAACATGGATGCTAAACTGGATCAAATTGGCAGCCGGATGGAAGAAAATCTAAGAGGAGTACGTGAAGAAATGGGACAACTGAGAGAACATATGGACAAACACGGAGAAGATATGAAGCAAGGGCTTGATAGCTTCAGAGAGGAAACAAATAGAAAATTCGAGACCGCTGAGGCGGAGATGCGGGCCCAAAAGAAGGATATGGAGATCCTAGAAGAGCGTACGGCTGGGGTCGAGGAGTGGAGTACCGACGTCCAGGACATTATTATGGCCTCTCTTGAACAACAAACCAAGCTCCAAGATAAGCTGTCCAACATAGAAGGGAGGTCGAGAAGAAATAATATACGAATCTGGGGGTTGAAGGAGGGAATAGAGGGAGACTCGGTCTCCGAGTACGTCGACAGGTTCATTCACAAGGAGCTGGGAATGTCGGAGGATATTAAATTGGAGATTCAAACGGCGCACAGGGCACCTGCTCCAAAACCACAACCAGACAAACCCCCAAGAGCCATTATTGTCAACTTCTTGAGGTTCGAGGTCAAGGAGAACGTCATTAAGACGGCCTGGCGAACGAAGATGGAAGTGAAGGGACGGAGAGTGACATTCGACCAAGATTATTCTTCTGAGGTGGCGGTTAAACGTCGGAAATATGCGGGGCTCAAGAGAATTCTCAAAGATAAGGGGTTTCGTTTTCAATCTCCAATGGACACACTGAGGGTTTACTGGAACGAAGGAACAATAGTGTATAAGAGTGCTCAGGACGCGGCGAGGGCGATGCGGCAGAGAGGCTGGCAGGTGCCGGACCCGGGAGTAGAGAGACCTACGCTGCTGCAGAGACTGGAGGCAGCGCGCAAGTGGACCAGACTTCGGAGACGAGAGCGGGGAGACAACAACGAGATGGGAGTGAGGGAAGACCGGCACCGTATCGAGGGTGTTGATGAGTAGTCTATGAGGGAACAAGATACGGCGTTGAAAAGACAGAAGGATGAGAGGTGACGGGCCACGGCGATCAGAAAAGGACAGAGCACAGACACAAACAGATTTAACCAAATTACTTATAATTTAAATGCTATAGCCTTTTATTTTGTGCCCCGAAAAGACCTTTGAAACACTGCAGTGGGTGAGTAAGAAGGATTGTTATATGTTTGTATTAAAGGACATGTATGCAGGCTGGGGAATTATTTATCTATAACATTTTACGATTTGATTCGGACTAATTTAAAGAAGTGCTAATTCACTAGAAACATAGAATCACCTCCATCGCCAATACAGAGACCAGGGGTTTAAAGACTATATGGAAAATGTTCACAAAGTTCCGGCCGGGAGCTCCGGAGTTTAAACCACACGCTGGACAATTATAGTGAGCTTGGGAGATCAGCCACAGGAGAGATCTCCGCCACTAGGGGGGGCCCTCTCACTAGGAGAGGCCTTACCTTCCACCCACCAGCGGGGGAAAGGGGGATATCTTTGAAACCCCCGAAAACCTTGGAAGACCAAGTTCTGGTGTTTAATTTGTATTTGTTTAGCTTAGCGGTTGCTGCTACTATATATATTGTGTTTTGTGACATGGAGGGAACGAAAAGATGCTTTGAAGGGAAATATAATGCAACGTAGGGGAATCAAAATGGTGTCGTTAAATGTCAATGGTTTGAACAATCCGATTAAAAGGGGGAAAGTATTAACCAAATTTAGAAAGGAGGAGATGCAGGTTATCTTATTACAAGAAACTCATCTATCAGTACAAGAACATGAAAAACTGAAAAGGTATGGATATAACAACACATTTTATAGTTCATTTAAACAAGGTAGGAGAGGGGTGGCTACACTAATTGGGAACTCAGTAAAATTTGAAATAAACAAAGAAATATATGACAGAGAGGGGAGGTATGTGGTGATCAAGGGGAAAATGGAAGGACAAATGGTTACACTAATTAATGTTTACGCCCCACCGGACAGCGATAAGACTTTTTTTAAGGAATTGTTTGATATCATAGCTGTGGAAATGGAAGGAATCCTGATTTGCGGGGGGGACTTCAATGTGGTACTAAACTATGATTTAGATACAACAAGTACAAGGAAGGCTAGGACGCATATTGTCAGATACATGAACATACAACTGAAGGAACTAGGAATCACAGATATATGGAGAGATATACACACACTAGATAGAGACTACACACACTACTCACACGCACACTCAGTCTATTCTAGGATAGATTACTTTTTTATGTCAAAGGGAGATAAATATAGAGTAGAAGACTGTAGAATAGGTGTTACAGACCTGTCTGACCATAGTGCAATATATCTAACATTGAATCTAAATGGTAGGAAGAAGAACACCGTCTGGAGATTGAATGTGGGTCTATTAAACAATAAGGGGTTAGTGGAAGAAATAAAGAGAGAGATAATCAGATATAAGGAGGAAAATGATAATGGGGAAGTAGACCCAACAATTCTGTGGGATGCACTAAAGGCAGTATTAAGGGGGAAACTAATAGCACAAACGGCACACCTTAAGAGAACCAGACTGGAACTCTATCAAAATTTAACTGGGCAACTAAAAGAATTAGAGAGGCAACATAAAAATACAAATGACCCAGAGACACTTAGGAAGGTTAAGGACATTAGAGGGAAGATAGAAAATATATTATTAATAGAGGTAGAGAAGAAAGCTAGGTTTGTAAAGCAGGCATATTATGAAGGGGGGCCCAAAGCAACTAGATTATTGGCTAGAAAGATAAGGGCACAACAAACATTAAACACTATACATAAGATTAGGAATCCTAAAACCAATGAGTTACTAAGAGAGCCGGAGGACATAGAGAGAGCATTTGAGGATTATTATAGGACACTATACGCACAACCAACTGCAGCAGAGGAAGAGAGTATGAAGGCATTTTTAGAGGGGCTGGACCTACCATCGATAGGAGAAGAACAGAATAGGTTATTGAACTCAGATATTACAGAAAAAGAGATGGGGGATGCAATTAGTAGAATGAAAAATAGCAAGTCACCAGGCAGCGACGGGCTGCCATCCGAATTTTACAAGATATTCAAATCGGAATTAAGCCCCTTACTGTGGGCATCATTTAACTATACTATGAAAGAGAACAAAACTCCCCCGTCATGGAAAGAGGCTATCATTACTACAATTCCCAAGGAAGGCAAGGATAAAGAATTATGTAGTAGCTTTAGACCAATATCCATACTTAATGTAGACTACAAGATGTATACGTCCATCATTTCGAAAAGATTTGAGACATTCATGCCCGACATTATAGATGAGGACCAGACTGGTTTTATTAGAGGGAGACAGACACAAGATAATATAAGGAAAACAATTCATATAGTGGAGGAGGCCCAAAGGAGGGGAGACAGTGCAATTTTAGTGAGTATAGATGCAGAAAAAGCTTTTGATAGTGTGAACTGGGTCTATTTGTATAATGTCTTAGAAAAGTTTGGATTTAATGAAAAGTCAATCAAATGTATAAAATCATTGTATCATGAACCAACAGCTAGAGTGAAAGTGAACGGTAGTCTGACGGATCGGATTAAATTAGAGAGGTCGACAAGACAGGGCTGCTGTCTCTCCCCAACACTTTTTGATATCTTCATCGAACCATTGGCCCAAGCAATTAGACAGAACCAGAATATAAAGGGGGTTGAGGCAGGAGGTTTAGAACACAAATTGGGACTATTTGCGGACGACTTGATAGCATATATGGGGCAACCAGACGTGGGCTTCCCGATACTGATGGATTTACTGGAGGAATATGGACAATACTCGGGGTACAAACTAAACGTGACAAAGACACAGATTTTAGCACTAAACTACACACCAACACCAGAGATCAAAGACAAATACAGAATTAGATGGGACATGGATACAATTACATATTTAGGGGTTAACATCACAAAAGGATTAGACAAATTATACAATGCAAATTATACGCAGATCAATCAGAATATCAAGAGGGATTTATGTAGGTGGACAATACAGACCTTAGACCTTAGTTCAAGGATTGAAATAGTTAAAATGAATATACTGCCTAGGCTACTGTACCTTTACCAATCACTACCTATATCTATTCCACAAAGTCAATTTATGGAATGGGATAAATGGATTTCAAGGTTTATTTGGGGGGGGGAAAGGCCCAGGATTAGGCTTGCAACACTGCAGCTACCCAAAGGGAGAGGAGGATTGGCAGTGCCGAGTTTCCAGGATTATTATTATGCAGCACAAATCAGAACAGTGGCATGCTGGTGTAATATGGAATACGTAGCTAAATGGAAGGACATCGAAACAAATGGGGAAAACAACCAGATTCAAAAACTACTCGGGGATAAAGAATTATTCAGGACACAGGAAAACGTATTAGACCCAATCACAAAATTCACTTTAAACACTTGGAACACGGTAATAAAGAGATACAAAATAGGAAAACAGACAAAGATTTTGAGATGGATAACAAATGATAATAAATTCCAGCCGGGAAAAGAAGATGCAGGTTTTAAGCGATGGGCCCGAGGGGGCATCACAGCAATATGTAGGATGGTGGAAAAAGGGGAAATGCAGAGTTTTCAATATCTAAGAGATAAGTTCGATCTGGAAAGGGGTGACCATTTTAGATACTTACAGGTGAGAGACTATTATATAAAGGAAATAAAAATGGATAAAAACACTAAACAAAATGGGGTAATTAAGGTCATGATTGAAGCATATGAAGGGAAGAAAGGCAGGGTGATTTCAGCTCTATATCAAGCTCTGTTGGAGAGTAGGGGGAATTCAACTCTATATATAAAAGAAAAGTGGGAGAAAGAACTCGGGATTGATATGACAGAGGAAGAATGGTATAATGTATGTAGAGTGCAGCATTCAACTACTGGGTCAAGGGTATGGAGGGAATTTGGGTGGAAAAACATAATCAGATACTTCATAACCCCAAAGATAAAAGGGAGGTATGCCCCGGAACAGAACGCATGTTGGAGGCAATGCGGCGAGGTGGGGGCAGACCACACACACATTTTTTTTAAATGCCAAAAGATGAAGGGATACTGGGAGGAAGTGTGGGGAGTGTTGAAGGAGATATTAGGTTATGAGGTTCCTAAGACCGGCCTGATGTTATACTTGGGGAATCTGGTGCAGGAAAACACACAGGGTGGGGACAGATACCTGATTAAGGTGCTGCTGGCTGCCAGCAAGAAAACAATTACCAGAGCATGGTACAAAGCAGATCCACCTACGAAGGAGCAATGGCTGGGAGTAATACAGGAAATATTTGATATGGAGAGATTCACACACATATTGAAGATCCAGGAAGGGAAATTTGAGTCCAAATGGGAAAAATGGGTTGAATATAAAAGAAAAATGAACGACACCACAAATTGAGAGTTGGAACCAGACCATGATGTTGCATTAAAATAGGATAGAAAGCTTCCATGTCACTGTTTGCTTGTTTTTATTATTATTTGTATTTTCTTTTTTCTTCTTCAATGAGTCTCTAATTCAAGTGTATACTGAACTGTATGTGGTTATGTATGTTTATAAAAATGTCAATAAAAATGTAAGTGAAAAAAAAAAAAAAAAACCATATATACAGTCTATGATAAAAATGTAGGAAATGTAATAAACTGCTGAAGGGGGTGTTGCATGTCAGCAGTAAACATGCATTGCTGCTTCTAGTGTATTTTATTTTGTAGGCAATGCATTTGTTAGTATGCCCATATCAAATCATGTCTTCAGTATCCTGTCCCCCTGTAGCAGATTTATTGATAGACTTTAGATGGCTTAATTATACACTGAACATGCACTGCCACCAGAGGGCGCTGCTTGCTTGTTAGCACTCGGATGTTGTGAAGAACAGACGCAGAAAGCTACAGCTATGGCTCCATCATCACATCCTGCAGAGTTTGTGCAGCCGTGAAGTTGTTGTAACTCAAAAAGAAGGTGAGACAAAACTGCCCTGCGGCTCTGTGTGTTATTTTTTAACATTTAACTAACAGTGGGAAATAGCCGGTAAATCAAGTTGGCTGGGAGGGACAGGTGTGGCTAACTGGTTGGCTAACTAACTGATAATGTATGTATAG
The DNA here is from genome assembly GCA_902827135.1 of Harpagifer antarcticus. Lineage (NCBI taxonomy): Eukaryota > Metazoa > Chordata > Actinopteri > Perciformes > Harpagiferidae > Harpagifer > Harpagifer antarcticus. The sequence continues at coordinate 6,177,777 of CADEHL010001020.1, forward strand.
CTAACCATAACATACTATACCATTTGAATAGCTAATAACAATGACTTCTTATGATTTGTCACTGTTAGTCTAGCTTATATGGTTCGTTTACATCAAAATGTTAGTATTAAACAGTCTTGCGAATATGTATCACAGCTAACATGTGTACAGTCTTCAGCTAGCTGTCTGTCATCCATTGAGATTTGCATTTTATTCTAAAAACAAATGAGTTAAAATGACATTGTGCAATTAGTATTTTTTAAATAATGCTTATTTTTGTAATGCTTTGTTGAAATCTGTTTGAGAGGTTAAGCAAGGAACATTTCATCTGTTAGAATCAGAAACAAGTAGGTATACACATACGAGGAATTTTCCTTGGTGTGCATATTAAACACAGTTAAAGAAGATACATTGCAAGAAAAGGAAGCTATTACAGCATTAAAATATAGCTATTTTTACATACATTTTACATATTTGTATATAGATGAAATATAGATTTACCTGTAAAAGTAAAATATGTGCAGTATTGATATGACAAGTGGTAAGCCATGCAGCTATAAGAGGAAGATTTGTGTACAATGTGCACAATTCTCAGGGTTGTGCAGGACTGCCAGAACATATAATAATTGTGCAATGCGAATGTTCTGAACTGAATCTTTCTTATACTTAAGCATGCCATCATTCAGATTAAATAAAACATTCTTGAACTAAGATGTGCTGTCTGTGTGCAGGGAGCCCAGTGCTGTGTTTCCATGGCCGGCGGCTGATGTGGGGAGCGATGCGGCACCACTGGCTGCTCCTCGGGGCCTGCGGTTGGATGCTGCTCTTCTTCATGTTTGTCACCAAGTTCATCACCTTCAGAGCTGTGGATGGTAAGCTGCTGGGTCTAACGCTGACTTATTAGTGTTAGCTAAAGGGCTAAATGTGATCAGCCCACTCTATTGTGTGTTGTCAGACTATGGAGAGAGGGTTGGTGGTCAGAGCTGGACCGTGCCAGGCACCAAGATGATAAGACCAGTTCCTGTTCCCAGTCTACAGAAAACAGCTCCAAAGCCATCTGATCAGGTGACTATTAACTGTACTCCATCACTCACCCCATTAAAACAATGCCATTCACTTCTCTGCAACACCAACATATTAAAAGGCAATCCGTGACATTACTGTTGTGCCTCAGTCCTCAGTGGTGCCCCCAGTGACAGGTTGGCAGTCGGAGGTTGAGAGGCGGAGCGAGCTGCTCTCCTCTGTGTGTAAGAACAGCAGTCTCAGGAATCTGACTCACGTCTCCATCAGCAAATTCGTCCTGGACCGCATCTTTGTCTGCGACAAGCGCAAGATCCTGTTCTGCCAGACGCCTAAAGTGGGCAACACACAGTGGAAGAAGGTCCTCATTGTGCTCAATGGTAAGTACGGGTTAGTAGAATGTAATAACAATGTCTAGCAGTCTTTCACATGATGACTTATGTTGTGAATATTGACAGGAGCATTCCCCACCGTGGAGGAGATCCCAGAAAACCTTGTCCATGACCATGAGAAGAACGGCCTGCCACGCCTATCATCACTCAAGCCACAGGAAATTACTCACAGGTTTGTTAAGACTTAATGTTAATAATGTAGCAGCCACCAGGGTGGGCCAACGCTTACTTGCTGAGTTTATTCAATCAATCAATGTTTATTTATATAGCCCAATATCACAAATGTTACATTTGTCTCAGTGGACTTCACAGTTTGTACAAAATATCAGTATGACAATAGGACACCCTCTGTCCTTAGACCCTCACATCGTACAAGGAAAAACTTAAAGGGAAAAATGGGAGAAACCTCAGGGAGAGCAACAGAGGAGGGATCCCTCTCCCAGGACGGACAGACGTGCAATAGATGCCGTGTGTGAATTGAAAAAATAATACATTTGCAAATAGGTAGTCCAAATGTTTGGAAATGCATGTGTGTATAATAGGAAAATGAATCCACGAGGATATCCATCCAGGACCTATGATCCAGGACCACAGCCACGACTCAAGATCCAGGGCTCGCGATGCAGGATACAGGACCGCAGGATCATCCATGACTCCGGATCCCAGCGTATATAGACACCAAAAAGAAAGACACTTGGGGAAGCTGGGTTAATCGGAACATGAGAGTACACAGGTACAGACAGAGAGAAGGAAGAAGTAAGATGTCCCCCGACAAACTAAGCCTATATCAGCAAAACTAGGGGCTGAATCTAATCAGCCCTAACTATAAGCTTTATCAAAAAGGAAGGTCTTAAGCGCACTCTTAAAAACGGATAGGGTGTCTGCCGCCCGAACACAAACTGGAAGCTGATTCCACAAATGTGGAGCTTGATAAGAAAAGGCTCTGGCTCCCATTGTACTTTTAGAGACTCTAGGAACAACCAACAACCCTGCATTCTTGGAACGCAATGCCCTAGTAGGACAGTAGGGTATAATGAGTACTTTAAGGTAAGATGGCGCCTGCCCATTAAGGGCTTTGGAGGCGAGAAGAAGAATTTTAAATTCTATCCTGTGTTCTATAGGGAGCCAGTGTAAGGCAGCCAGAACAGGAGTAATGTGGTCCCTTTTCCTAACTCTGGTTAGTACACGAGCTGCAGCATTTTGAATCAGCTGAAGCGACTTGACTGACTTCTTGGTACATCCTGATAATAAAGAGTTACAATAATCCAGCCTTGAAGTAACAAATGCATGGACTAGTTTCTCTGCATCGTTTTGAGGCAAGATATGCCTGATTTTTGCAATGTTACGTAGATGGAAGTAGGCGGTCCTTGAAATTGATTTTATGTGGGCGTTAAAGGATAAATCCTGATCAAATATAAGACCAAGATTCCTTACAGTCTCACTGGAGGCCAAATTAATGCCATCCATGGTTAGTATATCTTTAGATAATTTGTTTCGTAGATTCTTCGGGCCAAGTACAATAACTTCAGTTTTGGTCGTGTTTAACATCAAAAAGTTTAAGGTCATCCACGTTTTTAAGTCCTTGAGGCAGTCTTGAATTTTATTTAGATGATTAATTTCATCAGGCTCGATTGATAAATATAGTTGAGTATCATCCGCATAACAATGAAAATGTACAGAATGATTCCTTATAATATTGCCTAACGGAAGCATATATAATGTGAACAAAATAGGTCCGAGCACTGAGCCCTGTGGCACTCCGTGGCTAACTTTGGTTTGCGTGGAAGATTCATCATTGACACGTACAAACTGAGAGCGTTCAGATAGATAGGACCTAAACCAGCCTAAAGCAGTTCCCTGTATGTCAACTAAGTGCTCTAGTCTTTGCAATAAGATATCATGATCGATAGAATCAAATGCAGCACTGAGATCGAGCAAAACAAGAATAGAGACAAGTCCCTTGTCAGAGGCTATTAGAATGTAATTTGTGACTTTAACCAGAGCTGTCTCTGTGCTATGATGTGTTCTAAAGCCAGACTGAAAATCTTCGAATAAATCATTGTTTTTTTAAGTAATCACACAGCTGTTTTGCGACTGCTTTCTCAAGAATTTTTGAGAGGAACGGAAGATTAGAAATAGGTCTATAATTGGCTAAAACCTCTGGATCGAGGTTGTGCTTTTTAAGAAGCGGTTTTATCACTGCTACTTTGAATGATTGTGGAACATAGCCTGATAATAAAGACATATTCATAATATTTAATAAAGAAGTGCTAATTAATGGAAAAACTTCCTTCAACAGCTTAGTTGGAATTGGGTCTAACATACACGTTGATGGTTTAGAAGAGAGAATCATTGAATTTAATTGTTCAAGGTTTATGGCTGAAAAGCATTCTAGTTTACTATCTAGTGTAATATTAGAACTTACGTTTCCAGGAGTTGAACACAATTCTTCTTTGGCTGGAGGATAAAAATGCTATAAGTCTTGCACCTTGCATCCACAAATAAATGCACAAATCGTGCAAAAAGACCAGCAAGTGTATATTTAAGTGTTTATGATAGTCAACAGTATTGCAGAATTGCCTGCTGGGAAAGTCCAAATAAATAATAATATCATCATTTACAGCTGTTTTCTCATAAACCTGTATTTGCCTCAACAGATTAAGTACTTACTTCAAGTTTTTCATCGTGAGAGACCCCTTTGAGCGGCTGATCTCTGCGTTCAAAGACAAGTTTGTGAAGAACCCACGCTTCGAGCCTTGGTACAAGCATGACATCGCCCCGGCCATCATCCGGAAGTACCGCAAGAGCCACCGCGACAACGAGCTCTCCGCCTCCGGCCTGCACTTTGAGGACTTTGTCCGTTACCTGGGTGACGCAGACGGCCGCAACCGCATGGACCGTCAGTTTGGTGAGCGCATTATTCACTGGGTGACTTACGCAGAGTTGTGCGCGCCGTGCGAAATACACTACAACGTGGTGGGCCACCATGAGACACTGGAGCAAGACGCCCCTCACATCCTCAAAGCAGCGGGCATCGACCAGATGGTGTCCTACCCCGCCATCCCTCCAGGCATCACACGCTACAACAGGACCAAGGTGGAGCGCTACTTCTCAGGCATCAGTCAACGCGACATCAGGCGTCTGTACGCACGTTACCAGGGAGACTTCAGCCTGTTTGGTTACCCGGGCCCAGACTTTCTACTGAACTGAAATGATTAACACTGACTAAAATACATGTTTGCATATATCCTCCCAACATCTTGAGACAGAGGTGTATTGTAGCGGATGATGTGCCACTGGCAGACCTCAAAGGCTGGTAGGTGGCACACTGTAATATTTTTATTTTAGGAATGACTGACAGGTTTTGGCTGTATTTGCAATGACCGGCAAAAGAAGCAGCAGGATTTATCGTTTTGTGCAGGAGGTAAGAAGTGGATACAAAGAACATACACAGGTACAGAACACATATTATCTTATATTTAATACTCATGAATGATTTGTCCTCATATGTCAAAGAGAGGTACTCTGTAATGCTGGGGATACAGGCCCCCCGTTACCCTGTAATGTAGCTACTATATACTGCACTGTTTGGATCACCAGTTACAATGGTGTGCGTTTAACTTGCTGTGTCTTTTCTGTACTTCTTGCTGGACATCGGAGACGGTCTATTTCAGGGACGCTAGCATGTTTGGAAAAGGAGAGTAAACTGCAAAAATATAATAGGAAGTTATTGGACATCTTTCATTTATGTTTTTAGGAGTTACGAATTTCCATTAACTATTTTTGTAACTATTGTTTTTTGCTTTATGCAAGGCCTATTATTGCCTTGTGATTCAGTCATAGGAAGACCTTGGTCCCGCCCTCATACTCTAGCCATCGTTCTGCCTTTACTGAAACTGACATGCTTCTGACTCCATTTACTCAGCTGTTTACTACACTGGATTTAAAAGGATCCGTTTTCTATCAGAATTGTACCGTGTAAATGTTCTTAACATGACTTGCAACTCAACATTTGTATTACATGTTGCTATTTATATTATTATTAACCTGACACCAACAGTGTCTAAATTGTAAGACAGCGCTGTCTCCCTGCATCCACCTGGTGACTTTTTGGACAGGCGGTCATAATACAAGGACAGCACTAGTTAGTAATAAAGGTTGTATTTAAAAAAAAAAATCAGTTCCTTCTTTATTTTGGAGAAAATACATGATTTGTGTGTGTGCTCCCTTATGTCTGTACTGTATGCTGCTTCAGTAGTATAAAACATCCACAAGATGGCAGTAAACTATTATAATTGTTAGGTAGAAAGCAACCAACTCTGTTGAACCCTTGAACCAAATGTCAACACACGCACGCTGTTGATAGACAATGACTTCAGAGCAACAAACACTTCCAGGCAGTGCGGGCGGAACAGAATTATCATTATCAGTGTCATCTGCACAAGCTTACCTTACCACAGATGGATTTAACTCCTCTTAAGCGTTGGTTAAGTGTCTTAAGTGAGTGCCATACGTTAAGGCTTTGTGATTGTGTGTGTATGCAGGGGCGCCGTAAGGGGGTGAAAAGTTAGGACGATTCTAAGGGCCCGTGACTGACAGGGGCCCAAACTATTTTAGAACATTAAGAAAAAAATGTTTAAGTAACGTGTGTGTGTGTGTGCGACCGACCGACCGACCCCCGTGGCAGGTTACCTCTCATCCCGTCAGACTGGTTTTCCCAGCCCTGTCGTTTGATTGTTTAGTTGAATGTGTTTGTTTAACCAAAAGCTTAGCGCTGTCTGGTTGAATATGTCATTGTGTATATAATGATAAATAAGTGGATTTCTGCAGCTGAACATTATTCCTCTCTGAAGTTACACAACCCTTTCAGCAGAATGTAACCTCAACATCCTACACATTAACCCCCCGTGATGGGGAGCTGAAGCAGGCAGAGTGCCTTTTTGGGCTCAAAGTTCCTATAATTAATGAGGTTATTATCAGAAATCATTAAGCATGCAACACCCCACTAACAAACTGTCAATTAGGAAACATGATGTGATGCAATACTAGTAATTGCTCATACAATAAGTCACTATTATGGAAAAGGTATTGGAGGGAGTCAAAACGAAACAAATAGCACAAGGCCAATGTGCAAATATTAGAGTCTAATACTTGCACATTGGCCTGTAACTTCATAATTAACTACGTCTGAAAGCAGAAGTCTAGGGCAAAGAATTGCAAGTCTCTTCAGTGCGCATGTCACAAAATGATTTAAAAAGAAAAGCCAAATTCTGGAAAGAAAAGAAAAGTGAATTTGATAAGAAAGTAACATTTTGAAAAAAAAAGTCAAGATGCATTGTGGGACATGTAGTTTATGAGCAATGTGCTTCTGTAAAGCGGCATGTAACTGTGTAATAAACATATTATATTCTTTGCAAGCTCTTGTGGGGCCACATGAAATGAAGTCGCGGGCCGGATTTGGCCCCCGGGCCTTGAGTTTGACACCCCTGAACCTGTCATGGAAAAATTCATCATCATACATTTGGCTTGAGTAATGATGAAATATAATGTTATTGGTTCTCATTGCTGCTTGAGCAACCACTGCACTATAATACTCAGCATCACTCATGAGATTGTTCACTTGCCACACCCATGATTACCAATATTGACAGTGGGAAACGCGCATGTCCATAAGGATGCTGTGCGGTGGGGGGTCCGGCTCTGTCTGCATCCATGTTTCTCACAAGCACTGTCGCTAATATCAATTGTTTGTGTCCTAGCATGCAGGTATAAACGTGCTAAGGTGACTGTGTGAGGATATATCTCGGTATCCATGCTTTAATATATCGAGGCCCAGCCCTTTTCTGTCTGTGTGGAGCCGACCGGCTTCCTGTGTTGGTGCGGTTCTCCATCAAAGCTGCATCAAGTCACACAGAAGCAGGAGGAGTACAAGCGGAAATGAAGTGATGTTGCTTTCAAAATAAAATATATTGAGAAGAACAATTTGACATTCAGGCAATCAAAATAAGAAATTCTATAGAACAAAACGGGGTAAATGTTTGATATAATAAAAGCTATGTTTACATATTAATGCAGCCTTAACTGTCATCTAATAATACAAACTACCTAAACTGGTCATTGTCTTTACTGATACAAAAAACATGGCCCTGCATATTTATTCTCATGTTTACACAAATAACTATTTAAAACAAGTACAAAAGACAATAACAGAATAGAAGAAAATACAATAAATATTTATGACATATCTGAAAATTAATGAACAAAAGTTCAAGGGGAATAAACTGCAATACAATAATACAGTAAATCTGAATATAAGATGTTGTGTCATTTAAATGTATGTGTACGTCAGTGTCTTTAATCATAAACAGTGAACATGTAATGAACATGATGGTCCAGTGAAACTTTTATTTTGAAAGCCCCTAAGCGGAAGTGTGTGTTTTCCGCCTGGCTTGTCTCCAGTGCTCCGGCAGGGAGAGAGCGCACAGGGAGCCGCTGCTGCCACCTCAACATGGAGTAGCGATACCCAGCTTTTAGTGCTAAAAAGCGGATCCCACAGAGAGGAATACACCCCGGCTTCTGTCTAATACATCCTGCAGAAGTCCCCGCAAATGATACAGCGGCCACTATTTCTTTTAAACGCACAGGGAAGCTCGGCTTTTATTTGAAAGATGGCGAACGACTCTCCGGCTAAAAGTCTAGTAGACATAGACTTGGCTTCATTGCGGGTGAGTGCTGCAAAACCGAGCCTATGTTTTTTTGGTTGTTTCGCTGCCTTTTATTTCACTGGGCTCGATAAAACACACCTCCCCAAGTCTGCCTAATATTACCAAGTGTTAGCATGTGCTGAAATGTGCTTTGTGTTGGAGCTGGAGCATTAAAAATGACCGCTGAGCCAAAGCGAGGTGTTGCCAGTGTCTGGTTTTCCTTTGTTCGAGATGCATTTGGCATGTAGGGGAGACCAGTGCGCAACAGCTGGCTCACACTGGACCATGTTGTGCATAAATGACAAACATATCAACATTGCTATTTATTTACATTGAATCGTCTTTGTGTCTTTTCTTTTCAGGATCCAGCTGGGATATTTGAATTGGTGGAGGTGGTTGGAAATGGCACCTATGGACAAGTATACAAGGTTGGTGAGGCGCAGTGCATGGCCTGTCCTGTTTTCACTGTCAATGCTTAGAATACATGTTTTTTGTTCTTCTTATGAAGCCTGGGAACAACAGGAAATTCATTTGAAAAAAATCACATTTTCAGATGTTGCAATCAGACCACATCATGGATGGTTGAGCTGAAAAATACTGGAGCAGGCTGTTAGATTTTGCAGTTAAGATTGTGTGTTTTGCTATCTGTCTGATCGTAGGTAATTGTTCAGCAGGGAGGTGTGTGTAAAGAGTGAATCAGACAGTCTGATGCATCACACATCTTACATCACCTGTCTTACTGAAAACTAGGTGAGGAGGCAAGGATGGAGAAACAGTGTCTGTCATAACACTAATCCTGTTGGCCTCACATCTCTGTCTGCAGCTTATTCATTTGTTATCTTTTTTTACACAAAACCAAATTTCATATCCTGTTTAAATCAGGACTTTTCCCCTTCACTGGATGGGAATCCCACTCTCCGGGCCATCTGCTCTTGGTGTCACATTTCTCTGTTGGAAATTAACATTGCGGCTGTTGAAAGACATTGCCAAGGAGGGAGAGAGAGACAGCAGAGTAGAAGTGAAGGATGTGGTGTATGATGGAGGGATGGCCTTGGATTGGAGACTCATCCGGCGTCCTAGTGTTGCATCGGGCCTCCTTGTGTTGTTATTGCTGCAGCTAGCAAGCCAGGAGGCTCCATTTTGTTCCCCACTGTTGGATGACATTTAACCACATGCCTACATGCAAAGCAGACATCTAGTTTGCCTAGTCTGTTAATAGGCTAGCCCGGGGAAAAAACATCAATTTGCTTGTGCACTAAGCAGCAAGCTTAGCCGAGTATTTAATTCTGACAGCCCTCAGTGCTCCAGTGACCTGCATTCAATCCCTTAGTGCTGGCAACTTCCGGGACCCCCCCCCCCCACACACACACACACATCTGTACTCATGATCGCCACACCTGAAATCAGGGCCTCATGCTCGTCATGAGGAAGTGTGATGCTCGCATGCTATCTCGACACCAGATGTGTTTTTAAAGCGGGGCATATGGGACAGAGAATTACTGCTGCTGCCTCTTTTTGTCCCCTTTAATCTCTCGCTCCATTCACTGTCCACTGCTAATTCTATTTGCGAGTGCTGCTGTTTGGGAATGGATTCTGTGCGAGAGGGGGCTGTCAGATTAGCCTGCAGTTTACACAAAGACATGGTCCTAACAGCCTGCATGGGAAAGTGTCTATAGCACAGTCATAGCTAACTGTAGCCTCATGCAACAGTAGCCTGCTTTTCGATCAGCTGTCGGTCACTGTATTGACTGTCATGTTAACCAGTTGAATGAGCATGTGGTGGTGGAGGGGGGTGAGGGGGGCTGCAACTGGTAGAGGAGCAGCTGTCCAGATCCAGACAGAAGCTGCCCCAACGCCCTCACAAAGCTGAGTTTGTGTCCCGGCTCTCTGGGTCTCTCTGGCTGTCCGTTGAGATCCACAGAAAGGAGGAGTTTGTCCGCAGGGTTTCAAACACCAACCGGCTGAATAATCACAACAGCCCCCAAAACCGAAACAGGGGTGGAGTTTCTTCTCCCTCTGAGACCTTTTCTGCTTTGTCAAGCACTTGGTCACAGATTGCAAGGCCCTTTTTAGCTCGCACAATGTGACCAAGCTTCTTGATTTGTGGTGACTCTTGATTCCTTTCAGTCCTCTTTCCTTTGGCTGCTTTTGTTTTTCAAGGCAGGCAATAGGGAGTGGAGTGTGTGATCTTGATTGGGTGTTGCATTTGAAGTTGGATTTCGAAACTAATGTCCATTATAACTGCATTTATTCCATAGGGGGAATATTTGTTTCTGCTGACTTGTGCTCGGAGTAGTTTTTGGTGCATTGCTGTCTATAGTAAGGAAACATGTCCCTGCCTCTTGAACCTGGAGAGGGTCAGATTTGTAGTCTTGTCCAGTTATTATTTGATCATAAATCTTAATTCTGACCATTTTAGAAAAAGAGGTTTAATGAAAGACAGATTTCTCTGTAATGCACCTGATTAAAAGGCCTCGGGTCCTATACCAGAGAGATGGACTTTTTATTAATCCCCATGGGGAAATTGTTTCTCTGCATTTGACCCATCCTAGTGTTAGGAGCAGTGTGCTGCCATTTTGAACGGCGCCCGGGGAGCAGACCACCACAGTCTTATCTCTATACCCCTGCTGTATACCCCTACTTTACCCAAAGGAAAATAAAGAAGCAAGCTGTTCTGTAAGACCCGAAATGCCATGTCAAGCTTTGTGCGGCCATGCTGTGCTGCCTGCTCTGGAGCTGCTCTCTCTGCCAGGAGGGCAGCCGTTGCCCCTGGAGAGGAGCCAGAGTACAGTCAACCTCTGAAAACACAGCACTGCAGAATCTGACTGACGGCCATGATGAGAATTACGTTATGGCTAAAAAGCCCTTTTCCAAATCACTCAACTCTTTCTGCTTACTGGAAAGCAGGCCCAGATCTATAGATAGCTGTGCAGTATTATGAGCAATGCATCAAGTACAAAAAGTCATGTAGTTCTCAAAATGCATGCTTTCTATCTGGTGTTTTTAACTAAAACTGCTGGAAGCTAGTCGACCCCTCCATGTATGCATTACATTTGCCACACATGCTTGTTATCTCGTCATTTTAAAGTCATGCATATACCTCCACACTCTCCCTCCTCCGCTCTTTATCAGTTGGCTCTGAACCAGCTGCCTCGGCAGATTATCTCAGGTGCCCCACTCTGCACGGGATATAGGAATAAAAAGAGTAATGATAACATAGAAAAGACACAATTCCTCAAATTGAGCGTGGCATGCAGGGAAGACTCCCCCTGCTCTACAGAACAGCCATATATAGCCAGGCCTGAGGCTTTACAGAGCCCCCGCTGACCTGCCCCCCGCATGCTGTGCATCCATGGGACGTGCCAACACTATTTCCATACCATACAGTAATGTGCATGCGTGTGTTTGGCTGAAATCTATGGTGAATTGACTTTGAAGAGGCTATTTGGTTCACTCAGTATCACCAGCAAGGTCACGTGGCTGTATACTCCCCATGGCCCCAAATGGAAAGATGATTTAATTATTCATGTGCACATTTACAACTCATAACAGGCTTTTTAAGGAGGCATTCTTGACATCCAGTGGTATCATTTGCTAATTCAGAAGCAGCTTGTCATATTTTCAGTAGCTCCTCCTCTCCCAGCACCTTCTCCCTTTTGTTTACTCCCCCCACCTTAAGGGGCAGCCTCGCCCCTGCCCTCCGGACGGGCACATGGGGTGGGAACTAAACCTCTCATACAATCTGTCAAACACCCAGCAGTGCCATGGAGAGGGGAGGGGGAGTGCCTCAGGCCTCAGTCATGTGACACAGCAAAGGCTATTGACTCATACTGGATTAATGTCGTGTTAATTACGCATTATTGGGCAATCACTACCAATATTTGAAGAAGTTGACAGTATGGCGGCGCTGCCAACACTGCTTTATTTGTCACACTCCCAAGCTGTGTGATTATTATTACTTAATATGTAGGAATGTTTGGCAGATTAAATTAACTTGAATAATTATGACACCAATAATGACTTGTTACTTGCACATATATGGTTAAGACCCCTTGAAAATGTCTCTTGTGTTAAGCTCATTGGTATATCCATTGGATCTGATTTGCCCTGCAGCTTAAACAATTAAAGCGTCCCCCAAGCTGCATCAGGGGCCCATATTGAGACACACGCCCTCCCTTTCTTATTACCAATACACTGCATTAGCACACATGCTAGCAAGAACATTAGTTTGTGATCTTTCTAGATGGCTGAAAAGGCTTGTCCTCTCTAACTGACACAGTATGCATCTCTTTTGTCCCCATCTCCCCCACACTGACGCTCTCCCTAATGGGTGTCACAAGACCCACAGCGTCCCCTGACTGACACGCTGCCTGAACAGAACTCCCAGTGTCTGTCTGTCCGTGTGTGTGTGAGAGTGTGTGTTCATGCCACTGTCTGTGTGAAGCTCATTGAGAAACCTCATTACTGAGTGGTGTTGAGATGAGACACAAAGGCGCTGGTGGAGCAGACAGACTCCTGCCTGTCTTTCTTCAGCGCCTTCGCTCGACAGCAACACTCTTCTCGTTTTAATTCACCCGGACAAATAGTTCTTCAAACTCCAAATTGGGCTTTTTATTTATTCAAGACTAAATTCCTTTTCTCTTTAATTAAGGCCCACTCAACTTGCTTCCATTCGTACCACATGCAGCTCTAAACTATTTCCTGAACAACAGCTCTTCCTCTAGTTTTCATGCTAATGTAATGACCACATACCAGGGCCTGGGATGCGTCCTCCTCACAGTTGGGAATCCGGATCTTTCCCCTGCTTTAAAAAGCTGTTAGTGAAGTAGACATACCTATCAATTACGGATATAATTCACTGCGTGTCGTTGCCGGCTGATTTTCACTCCGACACGCTTCAGGTGTAATATTCAAATTCCTGTTTAGACCTGATGAAAGTCTCCTGCAGGCGTCTTTGATCGCTTGCAGCAGCCGAGCACTGCACTGGGATCAATAGAGTCACATCAGCTGGCCTCCTCATCTCCCTGCTCACTTCCTGTATTCTCTGTCCGCTCTCATTTCTGTCTTTGTCTCCGCAACCTCTTCCATCCTTGCTTCTCTAGAGAGCGCTGGATTTGAGACTGTGTGTGTGAGAATTGGGTCAGTGTGCTGGTATGCAGTTGAAGTTAAAGAACCCAGAGAGGCAGGGGCAAGGCACAGTCCTGGATGTCATGTGCTCACTGCTGATTGATCATTTCTTCCCCCAGCAAAGTTCAGAGGCTTTATTGTCAAATGCACAGCTACAGTGTAAGCATTAGCATGCATCTGATGCGGCAGAAGTGTGTGCTCAAGAGTGTGTGACGGTGACCTGCCTGTTTATCACCTTCTGTCCACCCACTCTACCAGTTCAAATGTCACCTTAGATCTTCACACGACCATGCACGTGGGGGTCATCCGTCCCTCATTACCACAGCTTTACCAACACACACTCACAGACACACACACACACACTTTCACTAGTGACCTTTTAAAGAACCAAACTAACGCCCCCAGTGGTGCTCTCCCTCCCTCTCTGTGTGAACTCATAACATGAAACCCAGTTTGTTTTGCAGCTACACGGCCGGTTAAAAGCATGTCGCTCAATTCCAGCACTGTGTTGTGCAATGGGAACGTGAGCCAAGTGTTACCGGCGTGGAAACAAGTCGGTAGAAGCCAGCAAGCATTCTGAAGTGTGATTGATCTTACATTAATGTACACAATGTAGGAAGGGAGAGGTTGTTTCTGTTCTAGTCCATCAGGATGCAGAGGATACGAGCCTTGTGACAACACCTGGCGTGTATTTTCTTCACAGTGGACATCATGAACAAAAAGCTCATTAAACGGTAACATTCTAGAGCAGCTTCAATTATGGAGTTTCCGGAGATTTCTTCACCACAGTTTGATGTATTTGGTTTTAGTGTAGATTTGAACCCTCTGGCTCTGAAGGCAGTCAGTAAGTCAGTCGGAGGTTTAGTGCTGCGCTGGAGAGAGGCCAGCAGCACATCTGGCCGTGGTTAAGAGGAGCAGCGATGGAGGCCAGGAGCTGAGTGATAGCTTGGTGCTTCAGATAACCTCCACAGCCACGCCCCGCTGGCTGCTGCAGGGCCGAACACAGGGGCCGAACACGGGGCCGAACACGGGGCCGAACACAGGGGCCGAACACGAGGGCCGAACACGGGGGCGAAACACGGGGCCGAACACGGGGGCCGAACACGGGGCCGAACACGGGGCCGAACACGGGGCCGAACACGGGGGCCGAACACGGTGACCGAACACGGGGCCGAACACGGGGGCCAAACACGAGGGCCGAACACGGGGGCGAACACAGGACTAGAGCTGAAACCATTGACAACTGTCAACAGTAAAACGTGCCTGATTCACATGGTTTGTTCTAACATGTGTTGTTCAGGTCAATGCATTGATGAAATCAGGGGATTGAGCGTGCCAAGAAACGGCCATCTCATTACTCGTATGCTTATGTCGTGTAACCCAGTTGTTTTGTGGTATCGAGATGCAATAACCTTGTGGCCTAGATAACCCTACCCACAAGATGAAGGAAGTTGTGTGACGACTCTCAGAGAAAGATGTACTGCTCACATCCTAGTATCTCTTCCAATCCACATAACTTTAAATCATCAATACACCACCTGTAAACAGCTAGTTTTCTTAGGTTTGTATACATTTAACTCGGCACTATCAACCTTAATGAGTAAACATTGGTTTAGTAACAACTCTGGGAGGGTTGATTGAGTGCATGGACACAAAGGCTTCTTGATTTTCAAAGTCCCTGCCTCCTTTTTTATTCTACCGATCGTTAAGGAAGAGAAAGAAAAAGCAGTCTTCTGGTGTTGACACCATCTAACCTGTGCAGTGTTTCCACCTGGTGTTGGGCATGGGCTGGAGGGCATTTAGCAAAACAAGTGGTGGCAGTGAGTGAGTCATTGTTGACTCTCTGTTTGGGGTTTGTAGTTGCCACCAAAATGTTATCATGCAGTGACATTATTCATCAAATATGCAGTCGGTTTTCATAATAGAAATTCTTCTTTTGACAGTAAGTGAGAAACTAGCAAAGGAGAGTTTCATTGCACATGAGATCTTATTCATAGCATGTTAACAAGGCTCATAATATAAATACATACACAGTTTTAAGCACCAGCCTTTAAGAGATATCTATGAATGAATTGTAAAAGACCCCCATCGCCCCAGCCACAAACTGTTCAGTCTGCAGGCGTTACCGCAGCAACCGGACAAAAACCACCAGACTCAGAGAGTTTCATCCCACAGGCAATAAGACTGTTCAACACTACTTAGTCATTATGTATCTAATATATCATTCCAATAGCTTGCATATAGACTCTTATTTCACTTTTTTTAAACTATTTGTATTTACTTTTTAATATTTACTTGCACTATACTTTTCTGTTAATCTATATTATTGTGTTGCATTGTTGGAGAAGCCTGTGACCTAATTGTCATCGACATAACTCTGTCGCTATGTTCGTATGACAAATAAAGAGCCTTGAACCTTGGTGGAGAAACACTTTATTAATAGTTTAATCCAGAAACCCTATGACTACCAGTTGCACTTAAATCCCAGTGATGAGTGAGTTCCTCCTGGCCCACCTGTGTCCAGTGAACCCAGCACAGCATGCAGCTCAGGAGGCCATAAAGTCGGCTTCACTGTTGTTGTTTCTAGTGGCGACCCCTGGGATCAAAGTGGAGAGGATTAAAGGCATTGTAAAGTGTCCCTCTCATCCGCCCAAAGAGCGGGCCCCTAAGCTTGCATGGCTTTTATTGTCATAATCCATACAGTTTCAATTGCCTATGGAATGCACTGGCTAAGATGGTGATGGTGGTGGAGGTCTGGGCGTCCATATGTGTGTTTGAATCTGCATTTACTGTCCACTTGCTTTATGCAGAGTGCCTGGCTGAGCTGCTGCAGAGACATAGCAGCACGATCACTGCAGTGTCCTTAAGAGTCAGAGAGGGGAATACCCATACTCGATCTGGCCAGCTCCCAAAAATGTCCCATGCTTTATCTCCTGTTGGGGCGGGAGTTAGGGGGGGGTCGAGGAGAGGCCTCTATTTCTGTCCTTTGTTTATGTAAGGAGTGGCAGTATGGTGTTAGGAGAGCAGAGGAGTCTGGGAATGTTGGGGATATATGACTTGGGAATAATATTCTCATCTGTGGTATGCACTGTATATATAGCGTGGGATAAGAGATTGTAATCTGTAATGGGAAAAACGTTTGATAGCAGACCATAACACATATGTTTAATTAACAATGACATAAGACAGAACAAGTTTCAGAAGCTGGAAGGCTGAGGGTTGTGTCAGGTTAAAAGAATTATAATGGTACCACATATTTTATTTCAAGTTCTGGGTACAAAGGCATAGAAATCAGATATTCTTTGGACTAGAGAAATGTGGTCGAAATATGCTTTAAAACTTTGAGCACCAAAACCAGCCCTTAAAATCCACTTCTTCATGTCTCTTCTACATCAACATGTGTCCCCTCTTCTTCATGTCTCTCCTACATCAACATGTGTCCCCTCTTCTTCATGTCTCCTCTACATCAACATGTGTTCCCTCTTCTTCATGTCTCTTCTACATCAACATGTGTCCCCTCTTCTTCATGTCTCTTCTACATCAACATGTGTCCCCTCTTCTTCATGTCTCTTCTACATCAACATGTGTCCCCTCTTCTTCATGTCTCTTCTACATCAACATGTGTCCCCTCTTCTTCATGTCTCTTCTACATCAACATGTGTCCCCTCTTCTTCATGTCTCTTCTACATCAACATGTGTCCCCTCTTCTTCATGTCTCTTCTACATCAACATGTGTCCCCTCTTCTTCATGTCTCTTCTACATCAACATGTGTCCCCTCTTCTCCATGTCTCTTCTACATCAACATGTGTCCCCTCTTCTTCATGTCTCTTCTACATCAACATGTGTCCCCTCTTCTTCATGTCTCTTCTACATCAACATGTGTCCCCTCTTCTTCATGTCTCTTCTACATCAACATGTGTCCCCTCTTCATCATGTCTCTTCTACATCAACATGTGTCCCCTCTTCTTCATGTCTCTTCTACATCAACATGTGTCCCCTCTTCTTCATGTCTCTTCTACATCAACATGTGTCCCCTCTTCTTCATGTCTCTTCTACATCAGCATGTGTCCCCTCTGTGGAAAGAGACTCTGAAAGTTTCAGGAACAAAGATTTTCTCTCTTTTTGATCCATTTCTATAAAAACCTGTCTGAAAATGAGCTGATCAGATTTTGGCCACTTTATGATGTCATAACGATGTGTTGTCTTGTGTAACCATTAGCCAATCAGCAACCAAGGTAACCCCCCCCTCCTCTTATCACCTGAATGTCCTCCTAGAGCACCATTGAGTTCTTTGTAACCAAATCTCTCTCAGAGGGGCGTGGGGAGGGGCTCCTTATTTTCATCTAAAGTAACAGACAGAGAATCAGCACTTTGGAAACAGGGCTGAAACAGAGGGGATTATGGGTAATGCTGCAATGATCTGTTTGGTGTTTCAGCCAATCAGAGACAGGCTCTGGATATATCTGAGACCTATAATAGATTGATGAAAAACAGTATAATAGGGGACCTTTTTAATGTGTCGTGTGTATATTCACCTCGTTTAATCTCTCCACAGGGACGACATGTCAAGACTGGACAGCTGGCTGCCATCAAAGTCATGGACGTCACGGAGGTAAGGCTGAACAACATATTGCTCTGATTTGAACATGTGCAGGAGTAGTGTTGATAGCAAACAAACTCAAAACAAGGTTCTTGTGTAACACAGTTCTTGTGCATGCTATAGTCTGGTTATTATTTAAATCAGGAGACATTCCATTGGATCTGACGTCTACATGCTTTTGAGCTTACAGAGGAGAAATGCCATGCTCTGTAATGAGTCTCCCCCCCCCCCCATAATAAACAGCAGGGGTGGGGTAGGGGCAACAGGATGCTTATTGAGTGAAGTACGTCATTATGCTGCCCTCAGCTGTGGGAGGTCCCGTCATCCGTGCAGATGAGAGAACGCACACAACCACACATGCAGAAACACAAAGCAGGAGGTTTCAGAGTTGCAGCGAATGCCAACAACCCACACACACACACACACACACACACACACACACACACACACACACACACACACACACACACACACACACACACACACACACACACACACACACACACACACACACACACACACACACACACACTAATGATTTGTAATCATAGACACACAAATAACAAGCTGTTGTGGTGAATGAGTTGTTCATCATCCTCCCTGGGGTCATCTTAATCGCCCTCATGCATCACTTCCTTTAGAAAGACACTTTTTCTCTTCACATATATTATTGCCATCTTTTAGCAAAAGACATTACACAAATATATAACCCTCCGAATGGCACACAATAAATACATTCAACAAAGTTACTATAGCAAAATGAATACATACACAGATGTTGACGGTAAACAATCATTCAAAGTAGAACGAACTGATATTCAGAGCGACGGATAGAAGCTGTGCCCCGACTCGCCGGCGGCACGCCTCACCTGAGCCGACGTCACGCTGAGTCATGACACACTGATTTGTTATCATGTGTTCCCGGTACATTGCCCTGACGCTGCCCAGGTGTGTCTTCTAGACATGTAGTATCTTATGAATCATTTCTATTGCATGCTTTTCTCGTAAAGCCCACGGAGGCGGAACCTGTTTCACTACATGTTGTCTTGAAATGATGAACGTGTGCATGAAATGTGGCTTCAACACTTGCTTGTGCCGTACATGTTCTAGACATTTCTCTGCATCATTAAACTGATAAAGCAGATGTACCTATTTTTAGGTCAGCGTGACTTCACCTACCTGACACCTTTGTTGCCCAATAATTCATTGCGAAAATGTAGTTTTAGACAATTTTAGCTATGAATGAATTGAAAATATATAAATTTCTCCTATAATGAAAATACTTCCTTATTTTAGCCCTCCATCCATGGCCACTAAATAAAAGCAAGTGGCTGGAAAGAATATATTCTTACAGTTAATGCAGTAAGTAATATCCAAACCACATAACTTATCTTTATTTGAACCGTGCTCTAAATATTTCTTCATTACCTGATTGGCGCAGTGTGTGTTAGTCTTCCTTCCTGGCTGTAGAGCTCACCCTGAGTCACTCTGACCCACATTATCAAATCCCAAACACTCCTCTTCTGGGCTGCCAAATACCCTCACAGCTCAAAACCAATTTCTTTCTACTTTAGATTAGTCTTACTTAATACTAATAACATTTCAAATCTTCTGGTAGAAAGTTGACTGGACAGATTGCCTTTAAACACCTTAAACATCCTATATTTGTTTTGTATATTCTGCTTTCCTCACATCTCAGAATGTATTAAGAACATGGCTACTTATCTGGACTGCGCTTTCAACCTTTTTATTATATCCCTTCAGGCATATGATAATGTCTGGATATTAGTGTGACCTAGTACTACAGATGAATAATTCCTTTTGTGTGTGTAATGTATATTCAGATATAGTTAACCGTCATATCCTCCACTCCTCTATCTCTCCCACATCCCCATATGATTGAGTCAGTCTCGGCCTCACCGTGCGACTTGTGGCAGCGAAGCTTTCACAGTCGGCAGTGTGATAATCCAACAGCTGCACGGCAGAGAGGGGGTAGATGGGAGAGGAGGGAGGGGGTGCGCACAACAGAAAGGCTTACGTCAACTCAAACGAGTCATGCAGCAGCAGCATGGCCGCCTGCACAGACAGCCAACTGCCATTTTGCTATAGGTGATGCACAGTTTAGCAATAACACACTTAGCATCACCTTCCTTTCTATTCAATAACATCACTGCTAATATAAAGAGGCACACCTTGTCTGCAGGGATGATGCTGTCCAACCCCCCCCACCTTTGGTTTCCGTCCCCCCTCCTCCCACTGTACTCTCTATAGGAGCGGCGATGCGACCGTGAAGCAGAGCGGGCTGACCCCTGCATGTGTTCAATTAGTGCGTCACTGTTAATCATTGTCACGTTGCTATTGGGTGCAAGCAGGGAGAGTTCACACTGCAGCTAGCTCTGACCTTTTATTCAAGAGCAGGTTCGCTAATAATATTCAAAATCACTTGACGGCAGAATTAAAGCAACATCTGGGAGTGGATATAGCTTTTCTTAAACGTATAGATGTCCCTATGGTGTCTACAGCTTTTAAAGGATGTGTTTGATTTTTAAAAGTCATCCATTTCTGGTTGATTAATAATAATTTATTCAGCGATCCTAAACCCACTTTGCATAATATTTATTGTGTTTTTGGCTTTTTAAACTTTCACAAGTTTCATTGATAACGCTTTAGTGTATTGTGATCAAACTATTGCAACTATTTTTTACGTTTTTATTTTCAAAAATGACTATTTATATTTGTTATTATTTATTTGTGTGCAGATGAATAGGAGGCAGGATTCCTAGCTCTCTACCCAGCTATAAGCAAGTGCACTCAGGATGTGTCCCTGATGCTAATGGAGGCCATCGATCTAATGTAGTAGTTCTCTTAACAGTAGTAGTAGTGTATAGGGATGCATATCGTTGACTTTTTTACGATACCGATACCACTGAACGATACTGATACTCAACCGATACATATCGTGATACTTTGAAAATGTATCATCCCATGAAGCGCTTTACGATATAGTTAACATGTCAAATGAATATTAAATTCAATTGTGGGACTTCTTGGACCTTTTAGTTCTGAACAAACAATGAAAAATACATAAAAAATATGAAGAAAACCGATTATGGAATATCTTTTATAACACATCAGGTGTGCCGCGTGAATAGCACATCTCGTCAATGCAAACAGACCGTTATAGCTCCGTTGTAATTAATGTTAAACCTGAGATTCGACTAGAGAACAAATACATAATAGAATAAAGGTCATGAGATCACAACAAATCTCATCTTTAAAATCAACATTTACCTTCACTGGGGAGAGAAAACAAATCCCATCACAGTTCATTTGTGGGACTTACTTTTCTAGTCCTGATCAAACAACGAGAAATACATAAAATATGAAAAAAAACGATTATGCAATCTAATTTATAACACCCGCATCACGGACCACGGACTCACTTTTTTTTTTTAAAGTATCGAAACCGGATCTGATTTCGGTACGGTATACCGTAGCCACCAGTAACCACCGGTATGCATCCCTAGTAGTGTAGTAGTTCTCTTAACGAGGGATTACTGATAATGGCTACTGTACACATCACCTCACATTGAGACTCGCTCATGCATCATTAATCCCTAAACAAAGGAATCATTCGCCAGTAGAAGGACGACTCCTGCTGCATTGTTATAAAGCAGAGTCCCAGATATTCGATGGACGAGGCCCGGCTGAAGTGAAACCACCGGGGCGTTGTCACATATCTTGACACTGTGCTACGACCCTCAGTATGAAAGTGAATTGATTTGGATCTGAAATTAAATGTCCAAATGATGATTAAAGTCCCGCACAGTAGGGCTGCACGATTTGGTGAAATAATGTAATTGCGATTTTTCTGACAGATATTGCGATTCGCGATATATTTTTTTTGTTTTTAAGCGACCCAACGGAAGTTTATTGTAAAATGCGGCCATATCTCCGGCTAGGAAGGTTGCATCAACATGCTCCCGTCTCTAGCACCCGAGCTACGAGTGAAAGAACTAAACTTACATGAAACTTCCGTTGGGTTGCTTTAAAGTCAAGCTTCGGTTTAAGATTCACCCTGTGATAGAAACATGTGATGGAGCATTACTAACCTGACTCAGATGGTTTCACCAAACCATCTAAAGCCCATTTGGAAAGGGCAGGCACTTTCAAAAATACTTGGCAGGTGATTCGATCAATCTGTCTATCACCTTTTATCATGGGCCACTTCTGATTGGTTAACAATGGCTGGTACATGTGGAGCACAGCACTTCTGATTGGTGTGAATGACGCAGGCTTTGCGATTTGATAATCACATAATTTAAAATCGATTATTCGTTCAGCCTTACCGCACAGTGATTATTTATAAATGTAGATTTTCCAGTGGAAGGACAAACCCCCTCTTGTCTGTTCCCCCCCTCTGTAACGTGTCGTTGTGTGTCTAGGATGAAGAGGAGGAAATTAAACTGGAGATCAATATGCTGAAGAAGTATTCCCACCACCGAAACATAGCCACCTACTACGGTGCTTTCATTAAGAAGAGCCCCCCGGGACACGATGACCAGCTCTGGGTAAGTCCTCAAATCCACTCCAGATATTAAGGCTCAGGACGCAGTATGGGAAATATGTAGCGGCCATGATCGTTTCCTTTACAAACCTAGGTATCTTAATCTCCATGATCCATAACTTATCTACTGTGGTCTCCTTTAAATATTATTACGAGGGTCAAGTCATTATTCTTTTGGATTCTCTAGACCAGGGATGGGCAACTTTGATGGTGGTGGGGGCCACATCATTGATGTACTGGCCACCAGGGGGCCGCAGATTCACGGAACACACACACACACACAACAATTCTATGTGTTGTATGTAATTATTAACAAATATACTAAATCTGACATCTTCATTGACATTTTACAATCAAAGGGAACATCCCCAAAAAATGGGAACATCCTCTGATAAGCTCACTAAACTAATATCAGTTCACAGAAATGTTATTTCATTTTTACAAGTGGCATGTTTGTATTGAACAGGTTATTAAACAGTGGAATAAAGCCATTTTAAACTATTGGAAAGCACGGAAAATGTGTGTGTATTTAGACTAACCATTAAGATGACATAAACATGAAGTCATGAACCCTAACCCAGACATTAGTCACTAACTTGAACCTAAAACACTTTAGCCAGTCTCTGCATTCCCCTTATTCCACAATAAGGGGAATGTCAACACGCCCGCACTCTGCTGTTCCTCAGCGCCGCTCCCTCTCCCTCCCGCTGAAATTATGAATGAAAAGCGTAGTAATCATAGATAACACGGCAGGGTCAAAGGACAAAGTCTTGGTTTTAAGAATATTAAACTTGTTTCGCCAAATTCAGATGATAAAAACAACTTTGAAGCTTCAGCATAAAGACAAGAGGCAACTTAACGTCACAGCAGGCATAACAACAGCCGGTGTTTCTTGTGAGGGTTTCCCCGGGAAACAAACACAATACACACAAATGCGTCACAGATTAGTTTGCGGTATTTGAAATCATGTACGCAGCTCGCGACGTAACTAGGAGTCTAGTGGACGGTATCAGTATTACAAGTACACATTTTTTTAAAAAGGTTAAAAAAAAAAATAATTAATTAATTACGTTGATTATAAATTTATCTGAGGGCCGCAAAAAGAGGAGGTGGGGGCCGCCATTTGCCCATCCCTGCTCTAGACGTATCTTCTGATGCTTGTTTTTGATTGTAGTTGGTGATGGAGTTCTGTGGAGCTGGTTCCATCACAGACCTGGTGAAGAACACGAAGGGGAACCAGCTGAAGGAAGACTGGATCGCCTACATCTCCAGAGAGATCCTTAGGGTGAGTGCATCCTCCTCTCCTCTCCTCCTCTCCTCTTTCCTCTTCCTCACTCATTTCCTCCCCTTTCTCCACCTCAGGGTCTGGCCCACCTTCACGCCCACCACGTCATCCACCGTGACATCAAGGGTCAAAACGTCCTGTTGACTGAGAATGCAGAAGTGAAACTGGGTAAGTGGCAGGCTCTAAATGTTTCCCTACCTTTCCTCTCATCTGTGCACAGCACCTTGTTGACTGTCATGTCTTTCTGTAGTGGACTTTGGTGTCAGTGCTCAGCTGGATCGGACCGTGGGGAGGAGGAACACCTTCATCGGGACGCCTTACTGGATGGCCCCTGAGGTCATCGCTTGTGACGAGAACCCAGACGCGACATACGACTACAGAGTAAGAGCCTCAACACCCACAACTCGACATAAGAGCTGCAACGAGTACATTTTCATATGGCAGGAAATGGTGTTTCCAGCTTCCCAAATATGGACTTGCTGCTTTTCTTATATCATATGAAGCTTTTTTACTAGGTATACTGTTTTGGACTTACAAAACAGACATTTGAAAACATCAGCTTTAAAAATGTGTACGTGTGCTTGCTGCAGTTTTGCTTAATTTGCGCCTCCTTGTCTCGCAGAGTGATCTGTGGTCTACTGGTATCACAGCTATTGAAATGGCTGAAGGAGCTCCACGTGAGTACCTGTTATTTCCTAATATGAGTTTTGTGTCGGTCACATTTTGTATTGATGTTCTGTATTTGTTCGTCTTCTTCCAGCACTTTGCGACATGCACCCAATGCGTGCGCTCTTCCTCATTCCAAGAAACCCTCCCCCCAGGCTCAAGTCTAAAAAATGGTAGGTAAACACCCAGAAGATGTGGTTTGTTATGCATTTACATCCTTTCAATCCTCATTGCACCCATAAAATCCACACACACAAGGTTTGAATCAGATTTTATGTATAGATTTCCTACTTGGCCTCTCCATTTGTACTCTTGTGCATTTAGATGTTATCTCTGACCTCAGCCCAGGCAGCTACAGAGGCTTGAATCCAGAGCTTGTGCTCTGCTGCTGAGTTGAACATCTGTGGTACACCTGCTCTGAGGCTCAGCCTCTCCTGGCACGCACTGCAGCGCTGCTCTGGACGCACTGCAGACACAAGGTTTCTTTAGCTAGCACTAGATCTAAGATGAACTACTTCCTGTTTTTACAGACAAATGTAGCCTGGCTTTGCTTTTACATTAATATAATCCTGTGTGGCATTAAAAATACTTTATTTAGCTTTAAGGTGATTTGATTTCTTAAATGGTTTCATTAAAACCCTTTAATGGCAGCAGGTGCAATTGTGATGAGAATTGAATTGCAGTGCTGCACCCCGTATTTCAGTGTTTTCATGGTATACATGTGACCGATGCTACCTGTCCACATGTATAAGCCTCAATGTTTCAGAGACATGGAGGGAAGATGTGTTGCTAGGGCTGATGGGTAATCTGTAATCTCAAGCTTGTTTGCAGGAGTGTCCGTTTTACTTAGCATCCCTGGATGTGCTCCATGCTTTGGTGGCTGAAGCATCTGTCTGGCAGCCGCTGTCTCCTTGTATCTGTCACCCTCTCGGTCCTGCATCGTTCCTCCCTGCTGACTCTCCTCCGCTCACTACAGGTCCAAAAAGTTCATCAGTTTCATCGAGGGCTCTCTGGTGAAGAACTACACGCAGCGGCCCCCCACAGAGCAGCTGCTGAAGCACCCCTTCATCCGAGACCAGCCCAACGAGAGGCAAGTCCGCATCCAGCTCAAAGACCACATCGACCGCACCAAGAAGAAGAGGGGGGAGAAAGGTGCGTCTGGCTCTTAACTTGTCTGCCTTTAGTTATCTCTTAAAGTGTCTGGTTCTAACTTGTTCCTTCTTGTACAGATGAGACAGAGTACGAGTACAGTGGCAGTGAGGAGGAGGAAGAGGATCCCCCAGAGCAGGAGGGAGAGCCCAGGTGAAAACAAAACAGGTTTACCTACTTATTAGAAGTCATACAATCGAACCCCACTGTCTTTAATCGATGCCATCTCTCCTCTTATCGTCTAGCTCCATTGTCAATCAGCCAGGGGAATCCACGCTGCGCCGCGACTTCATCCGCCTGCAGCAGGAGAACAAGGAGCGCTCAGAGGCGCTGCGCCGCCAGCAGCACCTCCAGGAGCAGCAGCTCCGAGAGCAGGAGGAGTACAAGCGCCAGCTGCTGGCCGAGAGGCAGAAACGCATCGAGCAGCAGAAGGAGCAGAGGAGGCGGCTGGAAGAGGTTGGATGATTTGATGATTTGTTCTTCTGTTATGCAGCTCTGAGAGAAGAGACTGATCTGGGTGCTAAAGCATTTGTTGACATTATTGTCTTGTGGCTCCACAGCAACAGCGTCGCGAGCGCGAGATGAGGAGGCAGCAGGAGCGAGAGCAGCGCCGGCGTGAGCAGGAGGACAAGAGGCGTGTCGAGGAGATGGATCGTAGACGTAAAGAAGAGGAAGAGCGCCGGCGGGCTGACGACGAGAAGAGGAGGAATGATCGGGAACAGGTCAGTCTCATCATATTTGTGACCCGCTCTATCGAAATCAGTCGGACGTCGCAACGGCAAAATATTGTTTCGGGGTTCGGCTGTTTTGTTTGATTTTAAACAAAGTCTTGGCTTTCAGAATATGAAACTTTTATTTCCAAAATCACACGATAAATACATGTTTGAAGCTCGTAAAGGGAAGAAGACAGCTCTCCCTCGCACCCTGCTGTTCCGCAGCGCAGCCCCCCTCCCTCCGCTGACATTATGAATGTAAGGCGTCATAGATAACACGGCAGGGTCCGTTACAGTTTGTTTTCATCTGATTTCAATTAAACAAAGTCTTGGCTTTCAGAATATTAAACTTGTTTCGGCAAATTCAGAAGATAAAAACACCTTTGAAGCTTCGGCATAATTACAAGTGGAGAACGGAGTAACTTGACGTCACAGCAGGCATAACAACAGCCGCTGTTTTCCCCGGGAAACAAACACAATACACACACGTATACACACACACACTCGCGAGCTTCCACCAGACCAGTAACCCAAACGAAAATATCTTCCCTCCGTAATATTTTGATCATTTGCTAATAACCAATCAGATCGATGGATTCCAGAGAAGAGGAAACTTTAAAGGCCTTTTTCTCAAAATGATGACTCGTGACAGTCATTATATAATGCGACATATTTTGCTTAATATTTGGAGCACAACAACAATCTTGATATCATTAGAAAGCTGGGACTCGCCTCTTTCCAACAGTGTATACAACTCAAAATGTGTGTTCGGGTCAATGCGACTGATTTCGATAGAGCCGGTCACATTTGTACTTGTATTGTCTTTGATGTAGGGGGCAGAATGAACTAGTCCTGGTGAAAGTGAGAATGTTCATCAAAGTTCTTGTGCATTCGGGAAGCTGAGTGAGAGGATATATTGTTGCTACATTGAAGTGACAATGAACCAAATTAGATGTTGATTGCTGGCTTAAAAGGCTCCGGTCTGTCCAGAAAGGAAGTTACAGAACGTGGAGCTGGACACCGTATTCTTCCCTGAAATGTTACTCTCTAACCTGCTTTGCTCTGATTGACAGGATTACATCAGGCGCCAGCTGGAGGAGGAGCAGAGACACCTGGAGATGCTGCAGGAGCAGCTGCTGCGGGAACAGGCCATGCTGCTGGTCAGTCACACACACACACACACACACACACACACACACACACACACACACACACACACACACACACACACACACACACACACACACACACACACACACACCTCTCATGCAGCCTGGTATAGTTATTTTAATATCTTTGGCTTTATTGAGTCATCTTGTGATCGTGAAATTGGTAAATGGTTTATTTGAATACGAAATGTTGTGTAACGTTTCCTCTTTTTTTGTATTTTGCAAGTTGTCCGAATCAATTATTTGCTAAATGGTTGGAACTCCGAACTCCTCCTCTCTATTTTATATAATCTATTAGATTTATTCAGTTACAGTGTACCGTTAAAAGTGAGTTCCCGTTGTGTAAAATCTGCAATAAAACAGGCTGCCAAAGCCTGACTGTATAAATGTGTTTTAAGGAAAGCATTTAACAGTTGGCACAGGTTTGTCCGGCCGACAGCAGCTCTCTTCTCACCCCCTTGCATCGACCCCACGCTCTGCAACAGGAGTTCAAGTGGCGGGAGCTGGAGGAGCAGCGCAAGGCCGAGCGTCTCCACCAGCGGCTGCAGCAGGAGCAGGCCTACCTGCTGTCGCTGCAGCACCTACCCAACAAGACCAAGCCTCCACAGACCTCCACCCTGCCCCCTGACAGAGCCCTCCCCTCACCCCCTCACGCTCAGGTCCTCGACGCTGCTGTTTCGGTAGCAAAAGGCTCCTATGAGTCCTCCAGAGAACTTGACACAATCCCCTCAGACAAATCCCAGAGCACCGACTCAGATGAGACTTGTCCAAACCAGCTCTCAAACCCCCCCACCCCCTCTCAGACTGAACTCCCTGACTCTGAACCTCCCCAGGCAGAAAGTCTGGAGCCCGATAGGCCGGTCAGTCTTCCTCCTCAGCCAATCAGAGAGGTGAACCTCGTCCTCGGCTCTGCCTGCTCTTTCCAGCTTCTTCTTGCTTGTCTCCACACAGCCTCACTGACCAAGCAGCAGCAAATACTGCTTTCTTTTTGCACAAATAGTTGCATTTAATTGTCTTTTTTGAATGCTGTGGCGATAGTCCAGAGCACTTTGTTACAACATGGGTCCTCTCAGCCAGGCCCTTTCAATGAAACAATCGGGGGGGGCGGGGGGGGGGATGGAGAATAGAAACCCACAGCAACCAGGCGTTTTGTGTCCTGAATAAAACGGAGCTGCTATCCTCCACCCTCTCTTGGCACTGTTGCTAGTCTCCTTGACTACTAAAACCGTCTGGACGTCTGAATTTATACGTCTTCATTTTTACTTGAAGCAGTCTGAGCGAGAGAAAGATAAATCATTATTTAAAGTGGAAATCTAAGCAGGAGTCCCCCCCCAAAAATGCTGTATTACTTCCCACATAATTAATTGATTTTAGCTGAAGCCACTTTTCATTAGACGTCCTTTCCCCTGCGTGGGTTTCCTCCTCCTCAGAATAAGGAGGTTTCAGTACGTGAATCTCTTCACTCTGTTCTGACTCCGTGTGTGGGCCGTTGCATGATGGTGGCTGAGGCCCAGACTAACATGCAGGACCCCATCACCAGAGCTGTTCCGTGTCATTAACAACCATCTTTCCCTCCTTTGATCCAACACAAGGATGTATCTGTTTGAAAGCGTCCTGTCTCCACCTCTACCTGTGTCTGTACGGCTGCCTTGATTGGGCTTCAAGCATGTTTAATGTGATATCCACAAAATGTTGGCGTTTGTCTGTGAAGGTTTCTGAGTATGAGAAAGACTATTAAGGTTCCTTACCCTGTCCTGTTGGATTCCCTCAGGCAGACGAGAGGTACCGTAAGAACATTCAGGGCTCCCCTCAAGTCGCCCCCCCTCCCAAGCAGCCCCCTCTGCCTCCCCGATCCTCTGAACCTTTCTCCAACGGCGGCCCCTCCTCCTCCGAGGCCGTGGCCATGCAACGACCCATGGAGCCTCAGGTAACTCCTCCTCTCCTCGCCTCCTCCACTTCCTCCCTCACTCCTGGGTTTCTGTACTAGGTTTTTTGGTCAATCAGCGAAGCAACAAGGACAAGAAGGGTTTTAAAGTGAATATGGAGACCCTTATATCTTCCTTCTGTGCTGAAACAGTAGAACGTAATCTGCACTTACACTTATATCGAACTATCCTTTAAGCATTTGCATCAATTAAAATCCCAAACTATGAATCCCATCATCATGTCGTGTCGTGCTGCATGCATGTGTATTTACATATAAGCATGTTGGTGAAAATCCACACATCTCCCTTCATGTCTCACTGTGTTGTCTGCTTGTTCCACCTTCCCTTCCTCCTCCCCTCCTCCCCCCCTCCTCCCTCCATCAAAGGTCCAGTGGTCCCACCTGGCTGCGTTAAAAAGCAGCATCAGCGCCGCCCCCTCTCCTCCTCTTCCTCCTCCTCCTCCGCCCGTGACGGTCTCTCGCTCGCAGTCCTTCAGCGAGCCCGCCGGCGTGAACTCTAGCTTTGCACAACTCCAGCTGCGCTCCCAGGACCCCCAGCTGCACCCATCGCCCGCACGCACTGACCCCCAGCCCCAACCTCCCCTCCACCACCCTCAGGGTCTTAGTAGGGCCGAACCCCAGGTCAGCGGAGAGGAAGTTCCTCCCAAGGTAAGGAGCTGATGAGGGACCCCTTACCCCCCGTCCCTTTCCTGCCTTCCCCCACCTCCATTCACCTCCTCTCATGATGTCTGTGTGTTTGCCTTGATGTTTCTGCCTCATCTCGAACATCAGCTAGACATTCTCCATATTTGGGCGTATAAAGCATATTCAAAATCCGGTGTTGATTTAACTTGATATATAAAAGAAAATAACCTCCAACCTACGCTTGTTCTGAATTTTTGATGGGGACTCTAGAGGTTCAGATTCCTCTAAATGCTCAGTTGCATTGGATATGTCTCTTGTCTCTCACTTGTTTTCTCATATGCCACTTCATGAGGATGTGTAAATCTGTTTGCTCCAGGTACCAGTAAGGACCACCTCCAGGTCTCCAGTGCTGTCGCGCCGAGAGTCCCCTCTGCCCCAGCAGCCCGGGGTCGCTGCCGGACCGAGGATCGCTGCCGGTGAGCTGAGAGACCTCTGGATTTGATAGGATCGTGGATTTGGGTTGTGTGTTAGTGTTAATGTGGTGTCGTTCCGTGTCAGTAGTGTGGAGCAGCGGCCTCTGTGGGACCGGGTGGAGAAGCTGCAGCCGCGACCCGGCAGCGGCAGCTCCTCCGGATCCTCCAACTCCAGCTCTCAGGCCAGCCCTGGGGACCGCTTCAGGCCACGCTGTGAGTCCCCTGGTACTGTACTTTCACTGCCTATTAGCACATTACCATTATTACTATAATAACACCATTACCATTCTGTGCTCCCCGCTCCGGTACGCTTTTCTGCTGTTTCTATTCAGCCGATTAAAGATGGCTTCAGAGCCAGCTCTCCCTGCCAAACTCTGTTTCCCCTCACTAACTCGACTTCCTTTTGTTCTCTCAAAGCTTCCTCCAAATCTGAAGGATCGCCTCTCCAGCGGCCTGAAAATGTTCCAAAGAAACCAGATGAAAAGAACCTGGCCCGGCCGACTCGACCAGCTGTAAGTCCCGTTTCTAAAGTGCCGGTTAAACTTGTTTGATGCTGAATAGGTGAAAACGGTTTTGTGTTTTTCTCTTATTTTCCACTACTCTAATTATTCAACCACCTGGTGAATCCAATGGTTGTTGGGGAACCTTAGGGCGATGCGGTAAGCCAGTTACATGAGATGACATAACCACACCTTTGCTCTGCTTGCACCATTGCCCCTCTCATTGCATTATATGATAATGGCCTTTTCTCCTTGGATGGTTGCGATCTTCCCTGCCTGTGATCGATAGCCTCCTGCTGGCGTCTTCCCTCTTGCCTGCACAGTTCCTTATCACTTTACACGGCAGTAAAAGAGTTAACCCTCTGCCGCAGCTTCCTGATTTGAATGCAAACCCACTCCTCCTGTTTCCTTGCTCCTGCCAGAATGCTCCTAATCTCACCTGGTTTGTTGTGCGATAAACTGTGTCACACTCTTTGTTGAGCATGTCTGGGAAGTGTCCTTCCTCCCTTTTCTCTCTCGCCCCTGACCTTACAAGATTCCATTATTAAAAATCTGCAAGGTATAAGCCCAGGGCAACAAAACATTGACCTTAGCGGGTACAAAACTAATGACTGAATAAGAAACAATTATAATCCGATGACATGATTTCCAAAACACAACTTAATTCTGGACTAACGGGAGGAACAAGGTCTTAAGATGGGATGTTGGCCTATTTATGAAACATGCTGACTCAAGGACAGGTGTTTAGTTGGAGGAAAATGTACTGCCTGACCAAAATAGGTTTTCAAAATCACCTAAGACTGCAAAATATTCTTCTATAAGAACCCAGAGACCTGAGACTGTAGGTATATTTAAGTTTAATAGAAACAAAGGTGTATATAAGTAAGGAGGGATGACTTTAAAACTTCAGATTGTCTAGAAATCAAGAGCCACAAAATAAGGCTTTTGGATTTGTCTCTGCACACATTTTGAAATAGCAAGCTTTGTTCTAGACAAAGAGTCCCTCCTAAGACTTCCTCACTGTTCCTCTCAGGATCTGACAGCTCTTGCCAAGGAGCTTCGAGCAGTGGACGACCCGAGGCCTCCCCACAAGGTCACCGACTATTCCTCCTCCAGCGAGGACTCGGGCACCACCGACGAGGAAGACGATGAGGAGGTGGACCAGGAGGCGGGAGAGGAGTCCACCTCAGGACCCGAGGACTCCAGGGCTGGGTGGGTGGAGCTGTGTTTGTGTGTCGACGTTATTACTGTCCGTCTTTCATTGATTTCAGCAATGAGATATTCCAGATGATATTAAACATATTGCTCATAGACCGTATAATGACTGCTGCATGGCTGTTAACGCTGGTCTGGTTATGGACGTCAGATTTTCCCATGGCTTCCGCAGGAGGATGAGCAACGGGGAGACGGAGTCGGCTAAGACGATGCTGGTGGAGGACTCGGAGAACGAGAAAGGCATGACGTCCTCCAAGGACGGCACGCTGGTCATCAGACAGGTAGGAGGAGCAGGAGATAGATTGAACATCCGGATAGATGGTTGATAGACATGTCATGTTTCTTTGTCCAGTTTCAGTGTTGTTTATCCGCTCATCCTCCACCATTACCTCTGTGTTCCTTTATATAACCTTATATGTTTTTATTCATCATACATTAAGAGACGGTATTCTAATACCTTGATATAGATGACATACACAGCCAAGTTTAACTGTTGTGAACGGGAGTAAATCATGACAGGAATTAGCATCTCCACCTGCTTGCTCGAGCCCAAAGTGTGCCTGTTCTTGCTTCCAGAGCACCGCTGACATTAAGCGGTTGGTCAATCTCTCCTCTTCCTCATCTTCCTCACCCTCGGCTGGTCACGGCCAGCCCCAGACCCCCGGCCTCGCAGAGAAAAACGGCTTTGCCGGCCGCATTCACCACCTACCAGACCTTATCCAGCAGAGCCATCACTCCCCTTCCTCCACCACAACCATCCCTTCCTCCCCCTCCTCCTCTCCCTCCTTCCCCTCATCATCGAGCTATGCCAGTCCTGCCATGTCCCCACAGACCCCCCTGGACACGCTCACTGCCATGGAGGTATGTCGCCCTCACATCAGCGGAGCTAACAGCCGAGGAGTGGGCGCTCGTGGTGCAGGCGTTGATATTTTCAGGAGGACTGGGTCTTATTGACATGTTTTGACCTCAAACACCTCCATCTCCATCTCCAAGCCTGCACACACCTGCCGCCCAGTCCTCGGCTGTTGTTGGGAGCCTCTTTGCCTCTCCAGCCTCCCCCCTCCTGTTCCCTTCACTCTGGCTCTAATCTGCCCCCTTCTGGCTACATCCTTCTTCCCTCCTGCATTGCTCTGTCTGTGCTGCTGACTCTCCTGGTGGTAGAGCATGGGTACTGCACTAAACTGGAGCTGTGAACCACTAACAGTACTAAGTAACCATTTTCTTAGCGGTGTTGGGTGATGGCATGCCTGGTGTGATGGTAGTGGTGAGATGGGGCTTTATATTTGACTTGAACAAAGGTGCAAGCACACGCGACCTACTTGCAGAGCATTTACCTTTAACGCTTTATTTTAGATTAGCGCCTCTTCTGTGGTGTGACAACAACACTCTCTGGTGGTGGAATAACGACTCCTCTGTGCTTCAGTAGAGCAGCTCTCTCCTCTAACACTTCACAGCAGCCCGAACATTTTCTCATTTCCCTCACAACACGTTTCTTCTTGTCGCACATGTTGTTGTTGTCTCGTTGGCTTCATAACAAATAACATAACTGCACGTCATCTTTTTCACTTGATTTGTTGTTAACTTGAATTGCAGTGTTGGCTATGTAGTCCCAGTGGTTCCCAGTTAGGCGGTTTTACGAGCCCCCAGAGGTGGAACTGTAACTCATGTGTGTAAAACTGAAAGGGCTCTTGTTATTGTAGTTAAATTCAACAGTTTTATAATTAACAATGGATCAAATGCCTGATCTCTAACCAGCTGTTTCCTGCCTGGTTGTAAATTACTTTAATGATTAAATCCAGTTTCTCTACAATCATGAATTGCCGAACCTTTTCTAACTGTCCATAAATCTCTCTCAGTCCCAGTCAGAAAGCAACTCCATGTCCAAACACAAGTCTTCCTCTTCCTTCACTCCGTTCATCGACCCTCGTCTTCTCCAGATCTCTCCATCCAGCGGCAGCTCCCTCAACAACATTGGTACGTCAACAATAACCCAAGACAATCTGTTAAATACATGAAAATGTGTTTCCATTCAGGGAGTAAGGTAAATCAACTGAGTGAAGTTAAACCCACAGCGGCATGCGTTCAAACCAAGCACCAGGTTGTTCATTAATATTTGAATACACAACGGCATCCAGCCTGACCTCTGTGTGCCCCCTCCAGCAGCATTTGGGCCTGATGGACGCCTGGCAGACCCGCTGAAGGCCGACCCGTCCCGTAAAGGCTCCGTTGTCAACGTCAACCCGGTCAACACGCGCCCGCCCAGCGACACGCCGGAGATCCGCAAGTACAAGAAGAGGTTCAACTCTGAGATCCTGTGTGCTGCTCTCTGGGGTGAGTGCAGGGTTTATAAACATGCCACCGTCAGGGACTCGGAAACACCTCCTTAGGGCCATGGCATTTTAAATCTCACCATTATACGCTTGTCTGTCCGTGTTCCAGGAGTGAACCTGCTGGTGGGGACAGAGAGCGGGCTGATGCTGCTGGACCGGAGCGGACAGGGGAAGGTCTACCCTCTGATCAACAGGAGACGCATCCAGCAGATGGACGTCCTGGAGGGACTCAATGTCCTGGTCACTATATCAGGTACAGTGCATGTGCTGTCTGAACACTAATCCATATTTTGTTGCCTACATTCCAGTGGAAACGTTCTCTCAATCAAACTCCACTTCCTGCAGGTAAAAAGAACAAGCTGAGAGTGTACTACCTGTCGTGGCTGAGGAACAAGATTTTGCACAACGACCCCGAGGTGGAGAAGAAGCAGGGCTGGGTGAATGTGGGCGAGCTGGAGGGCTGCGTCCACTACAAAGTCGGTAAGTCTGTCAGCCTTCCTGAAGAGGGTACAGTTGACCAGGATTTGCACCAAAAGAAAACTATAACTCACAAATGACTCCTTTTTGTCTGCAGTGAAGTATGAGAGGATTAAGTTCTTGGTGCTGGCTCTGAAGAACGCTGTGGAGGTGTACGCCTGGGCCCCCAAACCCTACCACAAGTTCATGGCGTTTAAGGTAAGCCTTGCTCTTCTGCAGGTATCATTCAGCCGAAGAAAGATGCAAGTTGACTGACTTTATTTTCTCTGTGTTTTAGTCTTTTGGTGATCTGGTGCACAAGCCTCTGCTGGTGGACCTGACTGTGGAGGAAGGTCAGAGGTTAAAGGTCATCTACGGCTCCTGTTCAGGCTTCCATGCTGTGGATGTGGACTCTGGTGCCGTCTACGACATCTACCTGCCCACACATGTAGGCGCCGAGCACAGTCTGACCATAGCGTGCTTTGAATCGCTCTCTACACACCTAACCCTTCCTCCTTTTCCCCTCCAGATCCAGACCAGCATTCAGTGCCATGCCATCATCATCCTGCCCAACACGGACGGCATCGAGCTGCTGGTGTGCTACGAGGACGAGGGCGTCTACGTCAACACCTACGGCCGCATCACCAAGGACGTGGTGCTGCAGTGGGGAGAAATGCCAACTTCAGTGGGTGAGTGGGGCAAAAAAAGGGATCTTAAATACTTTATTCTTAATTTCTAGTTTGATGTCCTTGTTCAACATGTATTTCCAATGTCCTGTGTTCTCTCACAGCCTACATTAGGTCAAACCAGATCATGGGTTGGGGTGAGAAGGCCATAGAGATCCGCTCCGTGGAGACGGGTCACCTGGACGGCGTCTTCATGCACAAGAGAGCCCAGAGACTCAAGTTCCTGTGTGAGAGGAACGACAAGGTGAGGAGCTATCCCATCCTCACTGCCCGCTGCTTCTCTAAAGGCTCAGACTATCTTAACAGATGTTCTCTTTGTCACAGGTCTTCTTTGCCTCTGTGCGCACTGGAGGTGCCAGCCAGGTGTATTTCATGACCCTGGGTCGCTCCTCCCTCATGAGCTGGTAGTCGATATTTCCAGCATGACGACCACAGCTAGGCAGTGACAAACAGATGACGATTGTGACCATGACCAACGACGACGAAGAAGAAGAGAACCGCCTCGACGGAGGGAACAGCTTCCTCTCGCTTGCTCGGGCAAACAAACCAACGGATTGGACTGTAATCATGACAAGACGCGAGGGACGGGTGTGTGTGTTTTGAGGGCGTTTTCTGTTAGTTTAACTATATGACACCTACAGAAGCCCCCACGAGCCACCAGGTTACCCTCCCTTTGAGCCGATCCCCTCCCCCTCGTCCCCTGCAGGGCGTGGGATCTGTTGCCTGTTGATGGTAAATCTTTATGTGTCATAGTAAAACTTTGCATCGTGTACGTGTGTGTGAATGGAGGAAACACTGAGCATGAGAATGACTGAAGGGACGATGAGCGCGGCCGTTACTGTATCGAAGGTTCTTTCTGCGCCGTTAGTAGCTGTGTTTAGTCCTGGTTCTGTTCAGGTGAAACTACTCCCACCACCACGGTAGATTTCCACGTCAAGCATGTCATTTCACTTCACAGCCACATTAATAACGCTTGACCTGTAAATCTGCCTCTGTATCTTCACTTTTTTTGCCTTCTCTTCCTTAAAGTGAAGATTTTTTTAAGGGACCTTCTTGATATATCCATTGAATACAGGGTACTGGATATCAGCGTGTACATACTAACTACATCCACCTTGTAGTCTTCAGACTCTCCCAGGTTTTACAGACACTATCTCGACTTTTACCACATTGCCTCAGTAGGTTATGTTGGACAGAAAAACAGAATTAGCCCTGTTTATGACGGCATGTTGCGTTGGTGTTAAATTAGCTCCAGTTTTTCATACACTGTATATTTTATATGTGGCTCGCTGCACATAAATAAAGCGTGAGAATCAAGACACACCCATAGATGAGTTTTAAAGGAGAAACCCATCAGCTCAACTGGAAGAAAACTCAACCAAAAACCACAAATGGACCCAGAAATATGAGATGCATTACCGAAAGCTGTTGGGTGGATTTCCCTTTAACATCAGTCATAAGTAGGGCTAGGGTAAACTGTGAATTAGACATGCAGAGGAAGCAAGTGGCCATTAAGGTAGCATGGAGGCCAGTGGGCAGAAGTGACGCGAAGGGAATGAAGGCATTCGATCTCGAGGGCTGAGAAGAAGATTTTGAATATCACACTCTACAAAAAAAAGGGGGAGGAAATCAGGATCAGCTGATTGTCCTCCATCTGCACGACGTTTGAATTTCACAAAACTGTATTTTAAAGGAGACTTTGGCTTAATGTTCAGGATCTCCAGCTGAGTAAAACGGCTCCGCAGCTTTTGACAAGTTAAATAAAGATGTTTGGATTTTATGTACTGTAGAAACACTTTCATGTGATTAAATATTGGACCTCTTTTTGCCATTTTAGGCTTCAGACAGGAGAGTCCAACACTTTAACTGGATCATTACTGTTTCCCAGAATTGAATAACCTTCATTTGACCTTCTCATCCTCTAAAAACAAGGAACGACTTGTGTGTCACTTCCTGTTCACATATAGAATCCATCCTGCAAGCTGTGTGTATGTATGAATGAGAAAACTATATAACGAGACTCATGGACCCCCTTTCTTCACCCACTTTTTTGACCCCGCTCTCAGTAAAGGTGGTGCCTTCACTGTCCAAGGTGGGACGTGCTGAGAGCTGCAGAACATGAGATGCTTTCACTGTCCCCATCCTCTGTGAAAAAGCAAACCAGTCACGTTCTAATAGCAGTGTTACAAAACCACTTCAGGCGGCGTGAACTAAGCGGCATATTTTTAACTCTGACTTAGTTTTTAGTCTTGTTTCTGCAAATTTTATTATGTAACCCTTCAGATAAGTATGCGACTGCAGTGGTTTTTAAATTGTAATGCACACCTTATGTTGAAAATGTTTACAGAAGCAATTGTTTTGTTAAACCAATGTGCATCGATATGAATATTTATGGTTTATTTTGAGGGCCGTTTCTCCCTGTTTTGTATTTTGTATTATTCCCTTTTTGTACTATCATTTAGACGTTTGTGTACAGGAAGATCAACTATTCGCTCGCCTTCTGGATTACACCAATCTGAAGTGGGATTTCACCGATTATTTTACACCGTGCACAGTGGGCTGTGTGGCAGCGTGGATCAAATGTTTTCTACCACCCAGGTGCCAGGTGACATGTCCCCCCCCCCCCCTTCAAACGTCTCTCTGCCATGCCTCTCTAATTTATGTCCTCTCTGTGTGTACTATGGGAATTACTGTATTTTCCTGAAGGTCTTTTTTTTCCATTGAATAAAATCAGAAGTAATTTACAGTGTGGTGTCGTTCTTTAAAAAAAAAACACAATTACAAGGAAAAGTCCTGTGTTAAAATTAAAGATGTAACTTTAAAGTAGTGTTGCGACCCCTCCCTCTCTGCTCTGTGTGTCAGTCAGGGAGAGTCAAAGTGGGGACACCTGTGAGAGTCTCCACACCTGTGAGTCTCTCCACACCTGTGAGTGTCTCCACAGAGGTTACAATACAGGCCTCAACCCTCAATGTTTCTTTTCTGTTCCAGGAGCAGCTCGGTTCGTCACTTGCTGCTACACACAAGCACACACACCTTATATTCACCCTTACCGTGATCCCTTTAACTAATGTA
The DNA here is from genome assembly GCA_902827135.1 of Harpagifer antarcticus. Taxonomy (NCBI): domain Eukaryota; kingdom Metazoa; phylum Chordata; class Actinopteri; order Perciformes; family Harpagiferidae; genus Harpagifer; species Harpagifer antarcticus. Next base: position 6,216,450 of record CADEHL010001020.1, read on the forward strand.
TGCCTTTGTGTATTATTATTCCTTTTGACTTTGGGGTTAAATAAGTACATTTGTTTTGCATTTGAAATTAGAATTTGTGAACTACTTAACTAAAGCTTTCAGTAATGCACAAAAGTAGAAACCTTATTTGATTATTTTTCTAGTGTGAAGTCGATGTAACCTTATTAATTAACCTATTTCTTAGCATGTCAATATTACCCTTCTATAAAACAACTTCTAGTGTGAGAGTTAAAACATATGAAAGCTCCTATTAACACTGCATTATCAAAATTGGTCCTGAAAATATTTTGAAAAGCGATTTACTGCGAGGAAAAACTGTCTATTTAAATGTAAGTACCGTATTTGACCAGCAGAGGGCGCCATTGCGCAGCCCATCCCACTTAATATTGCTTCCTAATTTCTTGCCACATTAGTAAAGTTAGCTTTCATACTGCACTATATAGTTTCCTCTTGATGCCAAACTATTATCCTCAAGTCTTTAAGAGACATGATCCATTTACAAATAAGAAATTATTTGCAGGAGGATTTAAGATTACAGTGAATATAGCAACCGGAAGCAGGTAAGAGTTACCTTGATGCATTAGAAATGTAAATGATTGTGTATGTAATAATGGTTACTTTTGTTAAAATAGCTCAATGATTGCGAAGTATATTGTTATTATAATGAAATAGTATAATATAATGATCTTTTTTAAACCCAAGATTCATTGTTGTGACCTTTTAGTTTCCTTATAGATGAACTTCCTATCTAATGAATCATAGGTAAGATGTATTGGGAATTTAATAAACATTACAAGACAAGTTATATCTCTATTTCCATGCTCTAAAAACTAAGCATGCATTGGCTTTTATTCTGAGAATCCCTCAGAGCGGAAGTGGCCTGTCTCCCAGCAGCTTGACGCGGGTTGGCTGGGTCACGCTGCAGCCAGCCGGATGTTTTGCGTCGCCAGTATGTGACGGGAACATTTGCTCATTTCTCCGAAGAACATAATCCTGCGGCTCCAGGGCAGCTCTGGTCAGGTGAGTAGCCGACCACAGTGTTAGTTTATAGGCCTGGTTTGCTCCAGGACCTGTGGGAAGGTGTGGGTGAAAGCTGCAGAGAGGTCGTGACGGTGTGGTTTGCAGTGACCGTGCACGCTACTTGCGCGCTCCCAAACACCCACCATGTAGTTTCTGTGGCTTGTAAACCCCTTCAACAGGCGGATGCATGCTGTTGTTTATCACCTGTTTGACTCCTAATGCAGGGTTTAAAAGAGAGTAATGAGCAAACACAAGCTTCCACTAGTTCCGATGCATGCATCTGTCCCCCCACACCTAGTGTTCATCTGTCCCCCCCACCTAGTGTTCATCTGTCCCCCCCCCCCACCTAGTGTTCATCTGTATGTGTCAGCTGTGGCTTTGTTGCAATCAGCAGTGATTGGCAGGAGGTGATGTGAGCATGCACAAGCCCCAGCAGCTGTTTTATTTTACTACATTTACCCTTTAACTTCTGTACACCCCCCACTGATTGCAAGTACTCAAATATTGTACTTTAAAGTAGCAGTACCATTGTAGGAATACTACAAGTAAAAGTCCTGCGATCAAAATGTTACAAAAGTATTGGCATCAAAATATACTTAAAGTAACAACATTAAAAGTAGTTTTTATTATAATTATTGATCAGTAAAGTGTTCTCAAAGCTGGTAAAGGTGCAGCTAGTTTTAATGAATGTGTATACTGTAGGGTAGCTTGGGAATTTACTTACTTTAAAATCATTAATCACATTATTAAATAAATGGTTTTATAACTCTTAATTTGATCAGGCCCTTATGAGTATTGATTTAGAAACACTGACATGGTGACCTTTGCCATGATATCCTTAATCCATACTGATTTGATGAGTATTCAGTGGTTTGTAAAGGGGGTCAGAGGACAGGTCAGAGGGGACAGGGGGGTCTCCTGCTGCTGGTAGGACTATGCAGGGTCAGATTATGCATGCAACTCATGTATTTATTTAAACCTGCCACATGGTTTCAATACTTAAAAACATACACTATAATTAATCTAAGGTCAAATAGACCAACATTCCCTGGTCCAAAGTGTTTTAATGCTTTTGGTAAACTTACCATGTTTGGGTTAGACAATGACAATAGTCACCTTGAGTTTTAAGAAGTTATTACTGATCATATTTCAGTTTCCCAGTGATCAGAATAACAAGCCGAGAGCAGACATGTGCTCTCCTCTCGTTGCTCTGCTGTTGAACTGCAGCTTACATGAGTTGTGTGCACTCGGTGTCGTCTGTCTGGAAAACGATCACGCTGCAGTTGTTGGAGCAGCTCACACACCTGCTTGTTTGGACAGATGGTGCACAGAGCGCTCCTCTGTGCAGCGGGTCAGCTGCTGTTTCCTCTCATCGCCCTTATCTCACTGGACAAGCCGACCCAGAACACACTCTTATTTAATCAGGCACTTTCCTGTTGAGCCACAAAGCTGCATTTTATTTGGAGAACACACTCACACCACAGACTGCTTCTTTGCTTTAGATTAATACCAATTTAGATGCCAAGATAAATAATGTGTTATCTTGCTGAACTAATATCTGCTCTTGTGTAAAAACTAAGGAGCTGGATCATACTGCAACTATTTTGATAATTACTTTTCTCTGCCTTTTATAATAGCAAACTGCATGTCCTTGGGCTGTGGGACATTTGTTCATACAAAATAATAAATGGGGATATTCCAGAAGGCTCTTGAGAGCGCGGGCCTCGTCCAAGGTGTTTATCTGCAATGTGATTCAGATACACTCCGAATGAAATGGGTTCTTTAATCCTCCATGCTCCGTCCTTTCCCCCCAGAGAATACGGCCAGTACTTTTGACATAATCACACAAACAGAACTCATAACCTCCTTGTCGGTGGTATAATTAACTTGTGAGATTGGCCGTGGGTGGAACAAAGATCAGCATTTATTTACAGGTTTGTTCAGACCCTATGATCCCTTTCGCTGATTGCACCGATAGAGAAACATTTATTCATTAATACGACCCAAACTCTCCCCGTCCATTTGCTCAGACTTCACCTGTAAGCAGCTCCGCATGTAGGCTTCTACATATTCTCCTTTGCCGTGCCGGGTGCACTTCCTCCTTATCGTATCTTGAGTGCCACATTGCGTGCACGGTCTGGTTAGTACAATTAGTAGAGTGGTGCAAAGTGTCTCTCAAAAGTAGTTCAGTGCAACAATGTTTTTATATTTTCCCATCCACGTTTAAAGTGCATACAGGACATTTATCAGAGCAAGTCAACTGTCTCCATGATGTTCGGGTCGGATGCCTCTTTCTCTGTTTCATATATATTTAGGTTTCGACTGACAATACAAGCCATTTAAAGCCAGCGCTTTGAACTTTCAGAAATCTGGATGGACAATTGTATGGACTTATTGACTAATCGGCAGAAGATTGATGAAAGACAGAGGCAGAGATTTGCCCTAAGTGTGCTGCAACAAAGAGAAGCATGTCCCCCCCTCATACTCATTGGGACATAACACTTTTTGATGTCCCTCGCCCCCCCAGCACTTGTCCCTTTTCCCTTTCAGGCCGGCCACACTCTCCTCTTTCCTCCTGCACTCTCTTAAAGGCCAGGCCAGTCTTTCAGCCAGCCTTGGTCTTTTCTCCCCCTTTTGAACCCCCCACCCCGGGACAAAGAGTGGAGAGTGACTGCTCTGTAGCCAGGTGTTCTCCAGTGCTGCCCCGGGCCCTAATAGCCCCGGCCTTCACCCTGCAGCTGCCCTCCCCAGCCTCCCATTGTGTGGCTCTATTGTTCCTCCGCCCGCCTCTCGTTGATTCATCGGCCACACAGGGGAGTGTGTGTGCCGGTGAACGTTGACTACGCGTGCCTTGGGGAAACTGTGTTGCAGGCATTTGCCCAAAGCCACTCCCCTCTTCCTCCTCTTCCTCCCCCCCCCCCGCCTCTGTACCTCATTGTAAGGCCGCTGCGCTCTGATTGGTGGAAAATCAGCCACTCTAAATGAGGGAATGGCAGACATTGTTGCTCCATCTGTTCTGCCACTCATTGTCCAACTTGCCTGCTGTGAAAGGAAAGAAAACAAGGCAGCGCTGGGAGGCTCAGACAGGAGGACAGAGGTGCTCTGGATGTGGCCGCTGCAGGAACTTTAGGACTTTCACCTGCAGTGTTTACCCAAATCTGGTTCTCCAAGGACTTCAATGTGTGGAAATGAGCTGAAAAACGTCCCTTTCTTCTGTGTTTGTTAATCTTTTAAGCTCTGGTAAGTGTTTTGCTTTTAACCTCACTCTCATTCTGAAACATTTTTTGGCTTTACATTTTGGCTGTTTTATAAACGCAATGAGACTCTTACCCTCCCTGTCACCTCACTGGGGCTATCGAGGTGATAAAATGCAATACCTGCTTTAGGGAATTTTTAATATGCCTGTCGCGTTAATTGCACGTTGTTAAGTTCAGAATTAAGAAACTAAGGTGCAGTCCAGCTTGTCTTCGTGTTGATGGTGTTGGATGTGAAGCATTATAAATGTTTTAATGTGCAGCCCAAAGTCATAGGAGTTTTAGCACAGGATAACACCTGCCTAACTTCTATCTGCAGTCGCTTGAATTTCCAACAGTGGGATCTGTGTTGATATGAGATCTTGACGGGGGTGGGGGGGGGGGGGTGGTGGTGACTTTTTTTTTGGTTTAAAAAGCTGTTATGTGGGTCACATGAGGCTGGAGGAAAGAAATAGTGCGGTAGCTGGAGATGTTATCCTCAGAGGTGTGTGTGTGTGCTACTTTCACATTTGATGTAGTGTGTGTCAAAGACAGTCTGTCCTGCTGCGTCTTTATCCTCGCTCTATTGGCTGTGTGGAGACAGGGGTGTGTGTGTGTGTCAAGATGAGACACCAGTTGCGCTCAGCAGACATCTGTTACCCTGCTGCAGGTGGGGATAGCCTAGCGCGCCATCTAGATGCACACACACACACACACTCGGCTGATTATCCTAGGACCGCCCCCTTTTTTACAATAACTTTTTCACAGTATCAGACATGCAGCGGTATATTGCCAGACAACCCCCGAACTCCCCCCTCCGCCCCCTTTAAAGCCCAAACCCTTTGCCCCCTCTCTCACCCCCTGCACACACACTTCTTTTTCTTACACAAAGCTCCCACATACAAAGCGCTGTAAGGACTGTTACATATTCATTACTGCCTCCATCAAAGCCTCGGTGCTGCTGTGTGTGGGATGTTTGAAAGATGCTCCCCCTGAGATGGAGAGGTGGCTCTGCCGTTGGTCCGCTAACTCTAAGCCTCATTTGGGAATTCCTCAATTCACCACATGCATTATTCTGCAGCGCTCGGACCACACCAGAAGACTTTTTCAATCCAAAGGCTGTTCAGATGTTGCAACAGGATTATTATCAGATTTGTGAAAACACAATCGAATGAGGTTAATGTGATGCAGCAGATAACCTGCCATATGTTTCACAGATCAGGGTGTTTACGATACGATATTACTTTATTTGTCAGATCAAGTCTGAAATTCGACTAGCGTCACAGCAGCTCCGTGTCCAACATCAACAGACAAGTATCCAGACACGATACATGAAACACAAACATTTAACATAACAGCACAATCAGTGAGAGAAACGCTGCTCAGAGCCTTCAGCTGCATTTAGATCTGTGTACTGTGAGGATTGACTGATGCACAAAGGATGCTTCAGTCTGACCTTATTGAATGGTGGGACCCTGTATCTCTGATCAGATGGCAGCAGTTCATATTCACTGTTCAGAACATGGTTTGGGTCAGAGATGATGTGGTTGGACGGCCTGCTATGATAGGCTGAGTCTCTGACAGGGTTGACCAACAATCTTTGAGCAGATTTTTGATTTGATTTTAAAAGCTGCTGACAAACCCTTGTACCAGGTAGTATTGCAGTACTGTAGAATAGTTGTGTGTGTGTGTGTGTGTGTGTGTGTGTGTGTGTGTGTGTGTGTGTGTGTGTGTGTGTGTGTGTGTGTGTGTGTGTGTGTGTGTGTGTGTGTGTGTGTGTGTGTGTGTGTGTGTGTGTGTGTGTGTGTGTGTGTGTGTGTGTGTGTGTGTGTGTGTGTGTGTGTGTGTGTGTGTGTGTGTGTGTGTGTGTGTGTGTGTGTGTGTGTGTGTGTGTGTGTGTGTGTGTGTGTGTGTGTGTGTGTGTGTGTGTGTGTGTGTGTGTGTGTGTGTGTGGTGTGTGTGTGTGTGTGTGTCCAAGGTCCCGGTCCTAATCACTCCTGCAGGTCTATTGTTGTCCCGGTTTGGGGTTGCCAGTGAGGCACACTTAAGCCCCTCCCTCCCCCACACTGGATCTGTGTGTGTGGTAGTAGGCGGGTCACCGACTGAACGCCGCAGCCTCTGTCTTGGCATTTGGAAAGGGGGAGAATGCTTTCAACAGCTGTAGCTTAGCAACAGTAGCTGAGACGAGTTGCTAGGCAGCGCTTTTTCATAAAATGCAAACTCACTCCACCCAGCCCCCCCCCCCCCAACCACCGTCTACAAGTCACTTCCCCTTCCATCATCTGTGTTGTCCTGGGCTTCATGGGTTGAATCCCAACAGGATATATTATTTATGCAATTTCTAACTGACCATTTGCATTATCAGTAACATTTACATCCGAAATGCTGCAGATACTTAAACTAGATTTCCTCTACTTAAGTAAACATAGTAAAACCATTCAATTAAGCAAATAGGACTTGTTATTACCATCCTTTCTTGTGATTGGCCCTTAAAACACGTCCCTGTACAATAAGTACAAGTATTTAATAGCCTCAAGATGTATTTAAAGTAGGCTTACAGCAAGTATACAACTGCACACTTCAGAGTAACATGCAGTTATTTATGCATTAATGTGTTCATCTCTTAAACGTCACAGCTGGTAAATAAGGAGCTTATGTTTTACTACAAACACTGGCAGATATCTTTTTAATTTCACCAAGGGATTAAAAATGTGCCTTAGCCTAAAGTAATACATGAGTATGTGTTCATTGTATTTTGTATAATTAATCTTTAAAGAAACTAAAGCTGTCAGATAAATATAGTGGATTAGAAAGTACAGTCTTCTGAGAGATAATGGAGCAGAAGTATACACCAGCAAGAAATAGAAAATACTCTGAAACTACAAATACCTCAAAGTATGTATTCGAGTTACTTTCCAATGCTGGAGGTATCAGTGTCCTGATCTCAGATCAACTCTCCAAAGCGCTCCCTGTAGATAAACCTTTACATTACATTTATACAGTCAATATTTATTATTTATTTTTCCCCTTTCCCCCCCCGTCCCGGTCCTAGCTAGTAAATTAAATAACTAACTAAATAAAATAGATACCTATATAGGTTAAAGTAATATAGAAGATAATATTAAAAGAAAATGTATAGATAAGGGAATAAAGAATAGTAACCGTAATACTTGTACCCATATACTCATATGTACACATACATACACGTACCTACATACATACATGTATATAAAGACAGAACAAATAAATAAAAATTAATTAATATTAAAAAAATACATTCGTAGTCCCCCCTCTTTCTTCTTAATTGAATGTCTTAAGTTCAGCTATGTCGGCTATCATAGAGCCCCAGACAGATTCAAATAGTTTTGAGGAGCCCCTCAGGTTATATTTAATCTTCTCCATGTTCAGGTACAACATTAAATCTTTAAGCCATAGAGATGCTTTAGGTGGTATAGAAGATTTCCATTCCAGGAGTATTCTTCTACGTGCTAAGATAGATGCAAAGGCTATAGTGTCTTTAGTTTTCCTCTTCAACATTCGGTGGCCAGGTAGTACTCCAACAATGGCAGTTTCTGCACATGGTGTCAATACCACGTCCAAGGCCTCAGTGAGGTGTTTCAAAACGCTTGTCCAGTATCCTTGTAGGCGATATTAGATAACATATGAGTCATGTTTGCTGGTGACATGTGGCATCTGTTACAGGTGTCCGTAACATTTGGGTATATTTTGGAGAGATTAGAGTTGGTGTAATAGATACGGTGGGCAACTTTTAGTTGTGTAAGATTGAGCCTGGCACAGGACGTACTATTGTTCACTCTCGCTAATGCGCCATCCCAGACCTCATCATTTATAGCTTGGACTAGTTCCTCTTCCCAATGTTGTTTGATTTTACCAAGAGATGTTTCTGTGAGACGGAATTGTAAATTCTTGAAATCAGACCTTTTTCAATTGTTAGAGTCCAGAATTGAGTGAATTATTGAATCCGGAGGGATATTGGGGAAGGAAGGGTTGTGTAGTTTAACCCAGTTTCAGACCTGGAAGTAGCGAAATAGATGAGTGCTTGGAAGGCAACATGTGTCAGAGAGTTGGCTAAAGCTACCGAAAACATTGTTAATGTAAAGGTCCCTTACTCTGATAAGACCTAATCTCTGCCACGTAGAGAAGGCCCCATCAGTGTGAGGGGGGAGAAAGAGATGGTTGTTGCGAATGGGACTATGAATTGAGGATCCACAGAGTCCATGAGCCTTTCTGAATTGGGACCAAATTCTTAGGGTTGAAACAACAATCGGGTTATTCGAATATTGAGTTGGCCGGCTGGGTAATGTAGATGTAAGCAAAGCCAAGAGTGAGGTATTAGGACAGGCTTTGGCTTCAAGCTCACACCAACTCAATGTTGGTTCCTTAGTCCATAGAATTACTTTGTGGATATTGGCTGCCCAATAGTAGTGTCTTATATTTGGATAAACCTTTGACACCAATCAGATTACCCTAACCAGATGTAATGTCCGCGGTGCTAGAATGCTGCGTGTTGATTGGCTCGGTGGCATCGGAGCCCCTCCGTGTTTTAATGAGTGACTCCACCACCCCAGTGGGAAGAAGCATATGGACCTTAATTACCAGGTAGAATGTGGGGGGAGGGGAGGGTCTGTCGTCCCCAGCGCTAACGTCTTTTTTTGCAACAGTTCACCCTCTGTTCCCTTCGATTAATGTGCTGTGGCGTGGCTCTGTTGTAGCACGCTGGGGCCAGTCTTTAAAAATGCGGGAGTCCCTAAATTAGGGTGGGGGGGCCCCCCATTGTGTCAGCCAGCTGAGTCCCCAACTGCTCAGAGACAGTGTTTCGGCAAAATGTTTCAGAGAAATAAACATGAAAAGTCAGATTTAGCTAAAAGAAACTGTGCTGATTGTCATTATAATTAATAAAGCAAATATTCAGACTCCGCCTTTCATGGTTTTATCATCATGAAAATATATTTTGTCCACTGGTGGGACTTCTTCTTTTTAGAAATATGTATTTGATTCTCCTTTTTTAAGGTGAGGTTTATAGGTTTCCACCTCTCTTTATTTATAATATCTTTTTCTCAGTTTGTGCATTACCTTAAGAACAGTGTAGACAATGTAACACAAAGTCATTCTAAAGTAATACAACATGTTATTTGGGAGAACATTTCCTAAATATATCTCACTCGTCCTGTCTGTTTTCTTCAGGCACCAATGACTCGATCTTTGTGAGAGGGCAGCAGTGGGCCCGCGGTGCTGGATGTCTGTGACGGTTCCATGGGCCAGAAGGACCATGAGGAGGCAGGAGCGGGACTCATCCTGGACCTGGGGCTGGATCTGGAGTACCTCCACGTAGCAGGGGCCGAGCGGCAGGCTGGCTGCTCTGACGGGCCCCCTGCCATGGAGGAGCAGGGGGAGAGCCCCGGCAGCTGTGGCCCCACCAACGACCCGGAGGAAAATGGAGGGTCGGATGCAGAGTGCGAGCCGGCGCCTTCTCCCAGCGACCCAGACGGAGGCTTGACTCTCAGTAAGAACACGCACCAGCCGCTCTGTCGGACCCAGTGTGTGGACTTGGGCACCGACGGCCCTCCTGAGCTCCCATCAGAAGTTGAAGGTGACACCCCAGCCCAGCCTTCACCCAGCTCCCCCTGTACGCTCCCCCCACCTGAGCCTCCGTGCGCCGCCTCCTCATCAGAGCCGGCCCTCGAGGGCGGAGGAAAGGAGTACCAGGCCAAGCTGGAGTTCGCCCTGAAGCTGGGATACTCGGAGGAGACGGTGCGCCTGGTGCTGTCCAAGCTCGGCCCCGACACCCTCATCAACGACATCCTGGGAGAGCTGGTCAAACTGGGCACCAAGTCAGAGGCAGAGCAGCCGGTCGGATCGTTAGCCTCTACCTCCTCCTCTTCATCCTCCTCTTCCTCTTGTGGCTGTTCTGATCTGCTGGAGAGCCAGAGGTCGGACTCGCCCTGTCCGTCAGATTCTCTGGGCGACCAGGACAACCTGCGGCCCGTGGTGCTGGACGGCAGTAATGTAGCCATGAGGTGAGCAGGCAATGGAAACATTGTAATGCATGTCTATTCAGTGTGTTTAAATCCTGCACAGTTACAGATAACTGCAACAAAACTATTAGAATTCAAATATTTGTATAATTAGATTCCAGTGTCAGTTGCATAGTATTGCCCCTGAGTCATGTGATCCAAACATCTATTGAAAAATGTTAAATGTACATTTTAAAGACATCTAACAAAATATTCCGGTTTAATCCATATTTGTTGGTGTTCAGGTTTTCAAAACATCATCTTCACTGGGGTTAAATTCAAGTAATTTAATTAAAAAAGGACCTTCCTTACACCCCTAATTCAATCGTTGTAAAATATCCTTTAGTGATCCACAGCCGACTTTAACATCACAGCATTACCTACGTCTCCATTGCATTCATCTGCATTCTCACCCTTTATTATGTCCTACAGCCATGGCAACAAGGAAGTGTTTTCCTGTCAAGGCATCCAGCTGGCGGTTGATTGGTTCCTCGAACGTGGCCATCATGACATCACAGTGTTTGTGCCAGCGTGGAGGAAAGAGCAGTCACGCCCCGACGCCCCAATAACAGGTCGGTGCAAGAGGCTGATCGATAGACACACTGCAGTCGATACGTTGTGAGTATTTTTCTCATACCTCCCTCCATCCACAGATCAGGAGACCCTGCGGCGCCTGGAAAAGGAGAAGATCCTGGTCTTCACTCCTTCTCGGCGCGTCCAAGGCCGGCGCGTGGTTTGCTATGACGACCGCTTCATCGTCAAGCTGGCCTATGAGTCAGACGGCATCATCGTCTCCAATGACAACTACCGAGACCTGGCTAATGAGAAGCCGGAGTGGAAGAAGTTCATCGATGAGCGGCTGCTCATGTACTCCTTTGTCAATGACAAGTAAGTGGAGGTGGATTAGGGAGGGGCTGATTGTGATAGAAGTGAATTAATTGGTGTCATAAGAATTGAGGCATTTATAGTTTGTCTCTAATTTTAAACTTTCATATCTCGTTCCCTTTTATCACTCTATCACATTTGACATTTAGTTTGACAAATGCCAAGACAGCTGACATTTTCACTTTGTTTTCAAAGGAGAATTACAGCTTATTTCACTAAGAGATGCACCCAGTGCTTCCTGTCATATCTAATCCTGCCCTCCCTCCTCTCAGATTCATGCCCCCAGATGACCCTCTTGGTCGTCACGGCCCCAGTTTAGACAACTTCCTGCGGAAAAGACCTGTCATGCCTGAGCAGAAGAAACAGCCTTGCCCCTACGGTGAGAACACAGAGCATAAGAGTGACCTCAACTCAGATCACATATATACACTTGTCTTGCATAATGTTCATTGTGATTTCCTTTTAAATAATCGTTCCTTTTGTCTCCAGGAAAGAAGTGCACTTACGGCCACAAATGTAAGTACTACCACCCAGAGAGAGGTGCTCAGCCTCAGCGTGCCGTAGCTGATGAGCTGCGTGCCATTGCCAAATCTTGTGTCACCACAAAGAACCAGGGGGACACTGGGTTGGTTAAGAGCCACAGTGTGCCAGCTGGCAGCCTTGATGCTAAAAAAGGCGCCCAGAAAAGGCAGTCAGACCCTAGCATCCGAGCCCTGTCGTACAGCGACGCGGAGGAGAAGTTGGCCAGAGGGAGGGCGGAAAGCCAGAAGAGCAGTATGTGTGGCAGTGGGAGTGTAACCATGTCTACGGCTCCAGGGGGCCCTCCGTCCTGTTTTAGCCTTCCCCAGGAGCAGCAGTCCAGATCTGTGACTCCTCATAGTCTCCCACCCCCGAGCCACGACCTTTACCCTCACTGTGAGTCTCCAGACTTGAGCTACTACTCTGTGACTCGCGCTTACTCCGGCCTGAGCCTCTCCTCCAGACGCAGCCCTGACTGTCGCTTCCCCGCCGACTCAGACCTGCGTCTGGGCTCCATGGGCTCCGCTGGCTCTGAATGCGGCAGTGAAAGCAGCGTGAGTTGCGGCAGCAGCTGCGACTCGTACAGCGAGAGGCCGTGTCCTGCCTGCCCCGCAGACACATTAATGGAAGACAACGTCCATTTTGCTAACCCTCACAGCCGATTGTATCCCCATCATGCCGCGTCAAACCACGAGCTGTGCGGCCTTCATCCTGCAGATTACGCCAACATCCAGCACGGCTACCACCTGGCCCGCGGGCAGAGCTGTGCTCACGACCAGCCCCCCCCCGAGGCTCCCCCAAAGCGCCCCCTCTACCCGCTGCCTCCTCACCTCCAGCACCAGCCGCTGACCGCTCGCTCCAGCTGCCCGGGCGACTACCACTCTCTGCCCCAGTCCAGCCCTCACCCCCCCGGCTCTCCTCTCGGACGCTGCCTGGCTCCGACGCGAGGGGAAAGCGTGTCAGACTCGCATCTTTACGAACACCACTCTACATCACACCATCACCCCCGGACAAAAGCACTGCCCGGCTGGGACTCTTACTACAGACAGCCTCCATTGCCGCCGTCCAGGTACGAGCCGTCGGCCTATCAGAGCCTGCCGGACACCCGCCAATCATCCTGGCACGCCCGTCCCTGGGCCCAGGAAGGCTACACCCAGCACCACTCCTCCCACCCAGCGCTCCACCCATCCTCCACACATTACTTGAACCACCCCCCGCCTCCAGCCCACTCTCCTCACCCCCCTCATCCATCCAGCGCTCCTCTCCCACCGTACCCGCCTCACCTAACAATGCCCTCCCACGCTACTTCCTCCTACATGCCGCAGCACCCAGAATCCCCTGCACACAGCCGCTACGGGGACATGAGGGAGAAGGTGTACGTCAACCTGTGCAACATCTTCCCCTCGGAGCTGGTGAGCCGGGTGATGGCCAGGAGCCCCCACATCACAGACCCCCAGCAGCTGGCAGCCGCTATACTTGCAGAGAAAGCCCAAACAGGCTACTGAAACACAAGGGAAATGTGTTGTGTAGCCACATGTGGGTGGTTAGCACCAGCAGAGCAACCTGTGGTATTTCTTTGCAACACTTGAAAGCGCGTTGGGTTTTCATGGTGGAATTTGCTATGTTATTTAATTGTCTGAAAGTGGAGATTAAATCTATTAAGCTCTGATCACTTAACTCAACTTTCATAAATGTGGGGAGAATTCTATTGGTGTGTGACGTGGAGAGTTTTTTCAGACCCAGTGAGACATTTTATTTATTTACTAGCTTATCATGAGTCTTTCACGTGCACAACTTATTATGCATTCAATTCAACAAGCACTCAGTTAGTTGGCATCCCGTACATCAAATCTGAGTAATATGAAGGATTATTTAAACATTTCCACCACCTGTACGACCAGGTTTTCTTTGAGATGGACTGCACATTTTCATAATGTGCATTGTAGGCCCTCGAGAGTTAAGTCACAAATAACTATTTTAATGTGATTTGTTATGTGGCAAATCCACATCTAGTACGCCATGGTCACATGAGTTTCAAACAGCTACCTGACCAAGGCTTGTGTATGATATCAATATATTTGTGTGTGTGTGTGTTGTGCGGCCACTTGAGGGGCTTTTTTCATGTTGGTAAAAATGGGTGAATGCTGGTTGTCTTATTTGAGATAACGTCAGTATTTGGTCAGAGTTGTAGCTGTAGAGATGGGTGACCCTGTCGTGTGTACCTTAGTTTTAGTAAGGGACATCTCTCTTTCTCTCTATCTGTCTCTCTCTATCTCTCTGGCCCTGTCATTTGGGTCAACTCTGGTATCTGCTACAGACCGAAAACATCCGGACCTCAGTACATCCAACATGTAAATATATTTAACAGACTACCCTTGCTGTGTTTTTGGCTAAGCGCGTCTCCTGTTGTCTGTAGCAGATCCCAGCTGAATCCATGCGAGACGGAGAAAACCTTGTTTGATACAAATTGTATCATTACCTAAGTCGCTGATATATACAGTACATGGAATTGTTGATCTGTATCTATCAAACACTCTTGATGTATTGCTATATTATAAAATGCATTGACAACAGTTCCAATCGAGATCCAACTTATAATCTTGTGGAAATTGCCTTGAGACAATTATGTTTTGAAACAAAAGGGGTTGTCTGCCTACTATGTTTAGGTTTCACAACGTCTTCTTTATCCGAGTGTTTGGGTTTGAAGCTGGCTTATCTTCTACAGGAGCTCCAATGAAATCACATGTGAGAATTATGCTTTGGTTAACTGGCCCAATAAAAAAAACAGAAGTCAACTAGTCTGTTATTTCACTGTGAGGTTGGGGTCCGTTCATTTTAAGCTCTTTTTTTTTGCCTGTAAAAATGGTATCCTTGAAATAATGGGATGTTTTATCAGTAACTTATCTCTTAAATTAAACATTAAGTGGACAGACCCCAACCGTGTTTAATTACTAACGGTTTTTTATATTGTAGTCAGTCCCAGATCCCATGGCGGCCATTCTGAAAGTCTGTAACACTCTACTTCTACTTTGACAAAAAGGACGAGGTCTTCATTCAAAAACAAAAGTCAGTAAAGAAATATTGAGAAGAACAACTAATAATAAAGCTAGCTTATAAGACATAGGTGCATCACAGTATGGCAGTATAAAAGAACTTCTCCACACACAGGAAGTCACCTGAGCACTAACTAAACTGATGCTAACTACTTAATACACACCTGACATGCTTGAAAGGTCCTGAAAGGCTAATTTGGATGCACTGCTGCTAGTTGGCCATTATATTCTGAATGAAGCATAACCCTATCAAGTTTAGTTGCACTTGACGCAAGTTCATAATGGCCGCCAAGGAATTGAAGTCTACCGAGTGAGCTCCTCACCAAAAGCCAGCTCCATGAAGCCCACTGGTTTCTTTCCTGTCTTACGTGTCAGTTGTGCAAATGATGAATAATTGTACAACGACATGTGCTGTTGATGAGAGAACTTGTGTGTATTGAAGAAGCGCCTTCTCTCTGGCCTCCTGGCACTGTGTGTCAGTGTGGCCCCTGAGAGTGGGCCCAAAGTAATGCCTCTTCGTGGCATTGTGCTAATGACACATCCAATTCTCTGAACTATGTTCAGCTAACTGTTATGCATGTTTTTCTTTCTGCATGTTTTCTGGTGTTTTTAATTTGTGTGTATACATAGACGTGTTTCTGTCCCGGAAGCTTTGTCTTGCCGTTATTGTGACATGGTTGTAGCTGTTGAGATGAACTTATACTCAAAATCTGGCTTGTTTTTCTGCTTTTAAATGTTTTATCTCATATATTAGTTAGTATTCAGAACAGCAACCCCTTTGACATATAGTCTAAAGTCCATTACCTCTTCCATAAGGCTTGACATTACTCCAAAGAAGCATGTTTTAAATACATCTGACTTTCCCCCACCATCATTTTCTTTGGAGGTGCACACTGTAATAGATAGTGATCATTGAGAATATTGTGATGCATTTTCTGTGTTGCAAATATTACAATACAGGCCACAATAATATAACACAATACGAATAAAATGTCTCTTTTCTAATTTATATTTGCATTTTGCTAGTAGTACGTGTAACTGATTGATTATTGTAACATTCTCAACTGTAACTGTGATTGTATAATAAACAGAATACTGCTATAAAACATTAGGACAGTAGGACATACTCTGAGCTATTGTTGGTGTTTTCTAGATTTTGTCACAAAAAGAAAATGTGTGAAAAACAAGTCATAGTCCAAACAGAGTGATACAACACTGCTCAGGTAAGCTGAAGGCTTGGGTTCGATCCTCATGAGGCGCAGGAGTTTTCAAAATCTCCAACCCAAAGTTGAGAATGAATTTACCAAATGAAAGGTTTACCTCTCAGGTCAGATGGCTCAGAGGGATAGAAGACTGACTGTGAGACTACAGGTTGTGGGTTCAAGGCTCATCAGGTGCAGTCATCTTGAAGGTCCACAAACCCGAATGAACAAGACATAAGCTCTACGAAACAATAATGTCTCAGGTCAAATAAGAGGTGCACTGTGATAAGAACCCGTCTTGGAGACCAGAGAACGTGAGTTCGAACCTCGGGTGGTCCACTGGGTTTAAAGATCCCAGGAGTTTGAGTCTTGTGCCATGCAGAGTTTTAATGTGTCTTTCCTTTGATGAAGAAGTCGAATACAAGTAAAAGCAAAGAACTGTCATCAGGTCTCATAGCTCAAGGAGATAGAAGGGTGGTTGGTAGACCAGAGGTTGCTGGTTCGAGACATATACGTTGCAGAGAGTAGGTAGTAAGGATAAGGGGGTAATGAATATGTTAATAGGGTGAATAGAACAATGTTAATAGGATGCTAATTAAGGAAATAGAAGAAAGTAGGGTAAGAGTGAATAGGATACTATCTTAGGAACTAGAAAGGAGACAACTGTATTTACAGTCCTAATAAGCGGCCGATAGGTGGCGGCCGGCTCTCAATGCACTCCTGTGCAGGGCCCTGCAGTCACAGATCGTCTGCTAAATCGGGGTGGCTGGGGAGGGCCGCTGGGGAGGGCCGCTGGGGAGGGCCGCTGGGGGAGGGGCCGCTGGGGGAGGGCCGCTGGGGGAGGGCCGCTGGGGAGGGCCGCGGGGGAGGGCACGATCGGCGCTGGGGAGGGCAGATAGGCGCGGGGGAGGGCGCTCGGCGCTGGGGGAGGGCCCGCTCGGCGATTGGGAGGGACGCTCGGCCCCTGGGGGCGGGCCGCTCGGCGCTGGGGGAGGGGGCGCTCGGAGGCTTGGGGTGTGAGGCCGCTGGCGCGGTGGTGAGGGCCGATCCGGCGTGGGGGAGGCAGATCGGCGGCTGGGGGAGGGCCGCCTGGTGGGAGGGTCCAGCTCGGAGCGTGGGGGAGGGCCGCTCGCGCTGGGGGAGGGGCCGCTGAGGGGAGGGCCGGCTGGGGGGGAGGGCCGCTCGGCGCTGGGGGAGGGCCGCTCGGCGCTGGGGGAGGGCCGCTCGGCGCTGGGGGAGGGCCGCTGGGGGAGGGCCGCTCGCCGCTGGGGGAGGGCCGCTCGGCGCTGGGGGAGGGCCGCTCGGCGCTCGGGGAGGGCCGCTCGGCGCTCGGGGAGGGCCGCTCGGCGCTGGGGGAGGGCCGCCCCAAGTCGGCTAAGTGGCTGTGGGCTCTCACTGCAGCCACATCGATAGTCTGCTATACGTCCCTCATGCTGCTAAGTCTGCTATACTTCCCCAAGGCGGAAAACGTCCACAGGTTTTTCAGAAACATAGGCAGCCGGGGTCTTAATTGGTGGTGGTCCTCTCTTCACTCTCTGTGGGAAGAAAAAGACACCATGAAGTCAGTATAGCTAACCCATGAAAACATCGTATTTAACGTGGAAATAAGGCACGGTTTAGTGCGTAGAAACAAGGCGTAGTATAGTATGTCGATGACAGAAAAGTCATAATATAGCATTTTAAAAAATTGAACATTTTGAAACGACTAACCAAATGTCGGAGAAATGCTAAAAGAAAACATTGTACAGTATGTCGAAAATATCATAAAAGTCATAGTATAGTACCGTAAGTCCTTCAGAAACTCCAGAAGCCACCGTATTCATTGATGTCAGATGAATGTCCTCGCAGTCCTGTGGGGAGAAGAGAAGAAAAAGACACCATGAAGTCTGTATAGTAGGTCTAAAATGTCAGTAAAAACTACAAAGTATAGTAGTTTTAGAAAAAAAACGAATAATATATTAGGATGAAAAATGTTAATAAAAAATGACATAGTATAATATAGTTCAATCAGACATTTTGAAATTAACGACATAGTATAGTATGTCGGAAATATCAGAAAAGTCATAGTATAGTACCGTAAGTCCTTCAGAAACTCCAGAAGCCACCGTCTTCATTGATGTCAGGTGAATGTCCTCGCAGTCCTGTGGGGAGAAGAGAAGAAAAAGACACCAGGAAGTCAGTTTAGTAGAATGAAAATATATACAGTGGGGCAAACAAGTATTTAATCAGGCACCAATTGTGCAAGTTCTCTCACTTAAAAAGATAAGAGAGGCCTGTAATTTTCATCCTAGCTACACTTCAACTATGAGAGACAGAATGGGGGGAAAGAATCCAGGAAATCACATTGGAGGATTTTTAATGAATTAATTGGTAGATTCCTCGGTAAAATAAGTATTTGGTCACCTACAAACAAACAAGATTTCTGGCTCTCACAGACCTGTACCTTCTTCTTTAAGAGCCTCCTCTGTCCTCCACTCGTTAACTGTATTAATGGCACCTCTTTGAACTCGTTATCTTTGATTATTGATTTGATATACTTTATTAATCCCCGTGGGGAAATTGTTTCTCTGCATTTGACCCATCCTAGTGTTAGGAGCAGTGGGCTGCCATTTTGAACAGCGCCCGGGGAAGTATCAGTATAAAAGACACCTGTCCACAACCTCAAACAGTCACACTCCAAACTCCACTTTGGCCAAGACCAAAGAGCTGTCAAAGGACACCAGAAACTAAATTGTAGACCTGCACCAGGCTGGGAAGACTGCATCTGCAATAGGTAAGCAGCTTGGTGTGAAGAAATCAACTGTGGGAGCCATTATTAGAAAATGGAAGACATACAAGACCACTGATAATCTCCCTCGATCTGGGGCTCCACGCAAGATCTCACCCCGTGGGGTCAAAATGATCACAAGAACGGTGAGCAAAAATCCACGAACCACACGGGGGGACCTAGTCAATGACCTGCAGAGAGCTGGGACCAAAGTAACAAAGGCTACCATCAGTAACACACTACGCCGCCAGGGACTCAAACCCTGCAGTGCCAGACGTGTCCCCCTGCTTAAGCCAGTACATGTCCAGGCCCCTCTGAAGTTTGCTCGAGAGCATTTAGATGATCCAGAAGAGGATTGGGAGAATGTCATATGGTCAGATGAAACCAAAAAAGAACTTTTTGGTAAAAACTCAACGAGACGTGTTTGGAGGAGAAAGAATGCTGAGTTGCATCCAAAGAACACCATACCTACTGTGAAACATGGGGGGGGGACATCATGCTTTGGGGCTGTTTCTCTGCAAAGGGACCAGGATGACTGATCCGTGTAAAGGAAAGAATGAATGGGGCCATGTATCGTGAGATTTTGAGGGACAACCTCCTTCCATCGGCAAGGGCATTGAAGATGAAACGTGGCTGGGTCTTTCAGCATGACAATGATCCCAAACACACCGCCCGGGCAACGAAGGAGTCGCTTCGTAAGAAGCATTTCAAGGTCCTGGAGTGGCCTAGCCAGTCTCCAGATCTCAACCCCATAGAAAATCTTTGGAGGGAGTTGAAAGTCTGTGTTGCCCAGCGACAGCCCCAAAACATCACTGCTCTAGAGGAGATCTGCATGGAGGAATGGGCCAAAATACCAGCAACAGTGAAAACCTTGTGAAGACTTACAGAAAACGTTTGACCTCTGGCATTGCCAACAAAGGGTATATAACAAAGTATTGAGATGAACTTTTGTTATTGACCAAAAACTTATTTTCCACCATAATTTGCAAATAAGTTCTTTAAAAATCAGACAATGAGATTTTCGGGATTTTTCTAATTTTGTCTCTCATAGTTGAAGTGTACCTAGGATGAAAATTACAGGCCTCTCTCAGCTTTTTAAGTGGGAGAACTTGCACAATTGGTGGCTGACTAAATACTTTTTTGCCCCACTATATATATATATATATATATCATCATATATATACGATTCTGAAATGGGCCATTATGCATAAGGAGTATTTTTACTTTTGGTACTTTAAGTATATTTTGATGCAGGAGATAAAGTCATTTTAAAATGTAGTATTGCTACTTATAGCATGTGCAGTTAGTGACCACCAGCTGGAGCTATACACACACATCATAGCTACAAGAAAGGCGCATTATGAATTAAAACTGCACCCTAACACCACTGCAGACAGAGTATAACTGCTGCTAAACATACAACACAAATGGATTAAATACCTCGACAAACCATGTTTAAGCTAGAGAAAATGTATTAAGAGATTCATGTATTTAGTGATGTGTGTACATTATCAGAGCCTGTAAACCGGAAGTGCTCATCCACTGACAACTACAGTAGCAACATATCACACAGTCCATTAAAAAAAAGTATGAAATGTCATCATACTTCTCACAGTATTTTATTATTTCGAAGTGACCATGACTCGGGTGAATTTGACAATGAGCAGTTTGTTTATTCTGCCGGACTGTAGCAACTGTACCGGCGTTAGCATAGCTGTAAGCTAACACAGCGGACACGTGTTTGTTTGATTATTTGTTTGCTTATGTGTTTGTTTGCTTATATTTTTCGCGTATGTGTTAGTTTGCTTATTTGTTAAGTTTGTGTGGACGTTTGGCGATTGACTGACCTTTTAAATCACAGGAAAGTCTAGTTATCGCTGTTTATTCCCTCCAGTCACTCTTCCGTGTGCATCTCGTGAGCTGGCGAAGTTGTTGTGAGCTGTTGCCATTGCGTCATCCGTATGGGTCAGCTGACCTTGGCTATGTGGCGTCTCTGGCCAGCAGGGGGCGGGGCGTCTACGGGTCATACCATCCTGTGGGGGGGGGGGGCCATGGCAGAATAAACCATCTTCATGTTTAGTTTGTTAACAGTGAATTGTGCCTGCTAAAGTTGGGCTATCCATGGCAAATCATTGTTGTCATAGTCTTTGGAAATGGTCTTATTCTCATATAGTATACTTTATATTTATTGTAAACATTTATTTATAGGCAATAAATTGATGCTGATTTTTAAAATAGTTAATAGTTTATCTCACCTTTTCGATATATGCCGTTTTTTTCTTAAATTTTTTCCATGGACGAAACATGTTTAAGCAACAGAAAATGTATTAAAATATTTTACAGTAACCCGGAAGTAAGGCAAGGCAAGTTTATTTATATAGCACCTTTCAACACAAGGCAATTCAAGGTGCTTTACAAAAATGGCATTTAAAAACAGTCATTAAAAAGAAAAGATAATAAAAGACATGAATAAAAAGTACATGAATTAAAAGTTACAGTTTAAGATATGAATAGTTCAATTGAAAGCAGCGGCGAAAAGAAAAGTCTTCAGCCTGGATTTTAATGGTGGAGGTATACACACATATTGATAGATGTCTTGTAATGCACTGTTGAGGAACCTGCGACCCAAGCTCTAAAAGACTCATTCAGCATTGTAATATGAAAGAATATGTACAGTTATAGTATACCAAAACACACTTCTACGATACATCTGTACACATTTTTGAGGATTTATACATGCTATGATTGATAATGAATAAACAAGCGTACTTTTAACGTTGGTACCCAGAACGAGCTGGAAAAGCCAATACACACCTTACCAAACCAAAGTAGATACAACTTCTTATTCAACAACCAAACAACCGATAGGAAGTGGAAAGTAAGTACATTTACGATGTTTTATATAATAAGCTACTGTGAAAAGATCCATTCTGCATAACGAGTACATTTTAATGTTACATATGTATACCGTTAAGTGTAATTGGCTGTACACATTATTCTCACAGCACAGTGTGTACATTCAGTTACAGCCAATGCAGAATCACACTGCTCCCGTTCATGAATGACAACCAAACAGCGGATAATTACATTCTGCAACAGTCACCAAACACTGAAGATAACTTTGTAATGGTGTGTAAATGACCTTTACATCCTAACGTGAATCTGTATTAAAGCACATCACTTAGAGATTACTGAAGCACAGTGACTAATCTACTCCCAGGCATTATTTAGTCAATTTACAACTAGTATGCAATAAGAAAAACTGCCCCTCCTCCTCAGCCACTTCCTTCGGCTCTCCATCAGGGCGAGCGCCACCTGCTGGCCGCTGTGGGGGTTACTGCGGGGTGAGAGGAAAAGTAGTCCTTCACTGCTTTGGTGAAACAGCGGGAGAGGCAGAAATGATTCTGATTCTCTCACACACACAATTATAGAATGTATTGTATCCTATATATTATTGCATTTAAACAACTTCAACATTGTTGACAACACATCTGGATTTCTTGGCCAAAAGAGGTCAATATGGAAAATATATATTTAATAAAATCCTCCAAACACACAGGGCTACTTCCAATCAGTGTGATTCTACACTGAGGTGGGGAAAGGGTTTCTGCCAGAGCAGAGCTCAGAGGGATATTGATTTGTTTAAACAGCACGGAGAGAACAGCACACAGGAAATGCCAAAATCCCACTGAGGCTGTGACTGTCAGCCAGGGTCAGACGTGTGTGCTCCGTAGGATGTGCGGATCCAGGAGGCGCTCGAAATGAAGAGAGGAAAGACGGCATAAGGATGATTCTGGTTTAAGACATCTAAAAAAACTTACTTTTCAGGCATTTATTTTACATTTTTTAAATATTCTTCACCTCGGGGAACGGGAAGGCGTACAGAAGGGTTGTTATCTCAGGGACTGGTGGCTGTTGTTCTTCTGCATGTGGTTATTATTTCCCTTTTAATTATTTATAGAATACTTTAAATGTATTTTTGCTGCATCAATTTTCTGATTAAACATATTTTCTCAGTTCGGTATCTTTCTCAGACAACACTGAAACAATTATTCAATCAGTCGAAAATCATTCCCGAATATCTTTATTACATTCATGGTCAATATCAAAAATAATCACATTTAGAGCATGAAGAGAATTCTAGTTCTTGTAAACAATAAATATGTTTATATTTAGTCCAGTAACATTTATCAGCCGTCTAATACACTCGTTCCCATCTCCCCATCTTCTTTGAATTCAACTGAAACTACTAACAAAAGGAATGCGTTCTATAAAATGCAAAGAGGGATTTCGAGGGTCAATTATTTACAAAAACAACTCGCTAGAAGAGAACACCACATATTTCTATATCTGGATTCTGCCTGACGACGGCGTTTATTTGACTGGTATAGGGCTGGCCTCTGAACTGCATTTAGACATTTAAAAAAGGAATGATTTGAATCCGTCTTTATTCATTTGAGTCAAAAGAAAATAACTTCAGCAGCCCTCTGTGCGAGAGATCAGTCCAACAGTGTGAATGCGGCCGTAAGTGCATCAAAGTAAAGGTGCTCAAAGTGTCAGTATGACATCAACTGTACATGCACACAAGTCCCTCATCGTTCAAGCGTTCCCATCAGAGGCTCCATGGCAGCGAGGAAGCAGGCTTCGAACTCCTGATCTGAGAAGCGAGCCACGGACTGCCGAGCGTTGCTTCTGATGAGCAGCCGAGCGGCGGGGGTTAGAGCCAGGATCCTCACCACGGCCTCCGCGTAACTGTCCTCGTCGTCCGCCAGGAAGCCCGTCTGGGCCCCCTCGAAAGGAACCACAATGTCCATCTTGGGACCGCCGGACTTGTGCGCCAGAATGATATTCCCTGCTGCCATACACTCCACAATGCCTGGGGGGGGAAGGAAGAGCAGATGTTTTGAATTGCACAAGTGCATATTGCATTTAGGGTTATTGCAATGAACACAGATTAATGACCTATTCCAAAGTGTTCGTTCCACATGGTGTGCAGTCCGATGGTGGCGGCTCCCAGCTCTCTCTTCAGCTCCTCGAAGGGGACGTTCAGTTTAAACTCCACCCGGTCGGCCACTCCCAGCTCCTGGCAGAGGCCCCTCAACATGAGCACCCGGTCCTCGTCCTCCTGGTTCCTGCACCCACCGATCAGCACCAGCTTCAGCGGCCCCGCCCTCCCCTGGTCCAGCACCTTCTTGAAGGCTCTGATCTGCAGCCGGTGGTCCTTCTCCGGCCTGAACTGCCCGATGGAGACGATGGAGTGGCACTTCTTGTCCCCATCCTCCTCCAGCGGGATGTCCAGGAAGGCGCTAACGTCGCAGGGCGGGTAAACCACGCTTGTGCGGTTGGGGGCGCGCCACAGGGACAGGATGTGGTCCAGGGTCCAGGAGGAGTTGACCATCACCAGGTCGCTGCAGGAGCCCGCCATGCCGTAGAGCAGGGCCAGCAGGCAGTAGTACACCACCTTGAAGGCACTCAGGAACAGGCTGTTTGAGACGTAGTCAGCGTTGTTGAACCTGGGGTGAACAAGAAGGGTTAGTAAGCAGGTTCCGCATGTCTCTTAACTAAATGCCTCAAACTAATGAATTGGAAAGTGAGAAAGCCCCTTAAATTAATGGCTTTCTTACTCATACTAAGTATGGAAGAAGCTGCCTACTCCCTTTCACATTTTGCAGAATATTTAACTTCTTCATCTAGAGTTAAAAACATGATTACCTGGGGTTCCTCTCTCTCACTACAGACAGCATGTCAGTGCTGATGGTGGGGTAGTGGACGTAGCTCCCCACGCTGCAGCCCCCCAGGTAGCGGAACAGAGGCAGAGTGAAGGCGAAGCCCATGGAGTCGATGTAAAGGTCCGGGACGAACTCCATCAGCGCCTCCCATCCCAGGAAGATGGAGCCCACGCTCTGCCCCAGCAGCGTGAAGTGAGGGAACAGGCTGGGCTCCACCAGCAGCCGGTGCCTCAGGAACACAAACTGCACCGGGCGGGGGAACACGATGTTGAATCTCCGCCTCGCCCCGTCCAGGATCTGCTGACCCGTGACACCCAGGTCCCCCGTGTACACCACGAAGTTGATGTCCACATACCTGTGATTCAAAGTCTTTATTGTCATATGCACAGTAGCTACAGTGAAGTTATCAAAGTCAAATGTATTGTCAATCTTTCAGTTTGTGTGTACAGACAGAGAGATCGAAATACAAAAACAAATATACATAAACAATGAAACATAATATTTATAAGACATAAAACAATAAAAATAATTACATTTGCGCAATAAGAAACAGAGATACACTAAAAACTAGAAATGATGCTTCACCTGCTCTGCAGAGCCCGGATGGCACACCAGAGCACCCTCTCCCCCCCACCACCAGCGTTGCAGTATGGGTGGAAGAAGGCCACGGTGGGACGTCCATCCCTCGCCCGCCGAGCGCTCCTTTTGCTCTGGAGCCAGAAGCGCACGGCCAGCACCAGCAGGACCGCGACCGCGACCACCAGCAGCACCAGAACCACCAGCGGCAGCAGCAGCTTCCACAGCAGCCTGACACACACAGGGACAACACACCTTGTTTATATGGAGCGTTTCAAAGTGAACGTTTCAAAGGGATTCTAGGAGAAGGGTGGCGTGTAAAGCTAATTCATTAGAACACATTGAGGCTTTTTAAAGACATAGATGTGACTTCTCAATCACAATTAAAGACCTGATTAGTAAATACCCTTATCTTTAAACCCCCAGCCTCTCAGGTTGATATTCTGGGCTCCCTCCAACTAAACATCCTCCCCTCGGTCATGAACCTTGGCGTGACCTTGACGAACACTTTTAAATTCGATAAGCAGGTCAGCAGCGTAGTCAAATCCTGCTTTTTTAAAATAAGACTATTGGCCAAAACCAAGTCCTATTTATCTTTTAAAGACATGGAAAGGGTCATCAACGCCTTTGTTACCTCAAGGCTGGACTATTGTAACGCTCTGTATGTGGGTATGGACCACGCGTCAATTAAACGCCTGCAGCTGGTCCAAAATGCAGCTGCACGTTTGCTGACTGGCCACAAAAAGCGTGACCACATCACCCCAATTCTGGCCTCACTACACTGGCTTCCAGTTCAGTTCAGAATTGATTTTAAAATCCTTTTATTTGTTTTTAAAGCTCTAAATGGGCTGGCTCCGGCCTATATAGCTGAACTCCTCCAGCGCTACACCCCAGCCAGAGCTTTAAGGTCTGCTGACCATCTGCTGCTGGTAGTGCCCAAGACCAGGCTCAAAACCCGAGGGCACCGAGCCTTC
The DNA here is from genome assembly GCA_902827135.1 of Harpagifer antarcticus. Taxonomy (NCBI): domain Eukaryota; kingdom Metazoa; phylum Chordata; class Actinopteri; order Perciformes; family Harpagiferidae; genus Harpagifer; species Harpagifer antarcticus. The sequence continues at coordinate 6,242,443 of CADEHL010001020.1, forward strand.
GCAGCAGCTGGCCCCAGGCTCTGGAACACTCTGCCCCTCCACGTGAGGTCGGCCCAGACCCTAGGGGTTTTTAAATCCTCACTAAAGACCCACTTCTTCTCTCTGGCCTTCTAGTCTGAGCGGAGCACGACTCCTGACTATTCCCTGTGTTTGTTATATATCTGTTGTAAATTTGTGTCTTTTATTGTGATTATAAGTGTTTTTTATTGCATGTACAGCACTTTGGCTCGACCAAAAATCGCTTTTAAATGTGCTATATAAATAAAGCTTGATTTGATTTGATTTGATTTAAAGGCTGGGACCATAAAAGATTAAAAGGCCAATATTACAGGCACAATCTGAACTGTTACCAAACTGAGGGAGAATATAAGATAACTATTATTGTGACTTGTGAATTTCTTTTCAAGAAAGTACTACTTCATTCACGTTATTAGTGTTCATAGCGCAACAAATAAAGTCATAATAAGTTCAAATGTAAAGGGATATTACCTTCTGCAACATATAACATTAGTTTACTACTATATAAACACCGTTAGACTACTGTACAACAACAACAACATTAGTCGTAGAAACAGGAGCTATAGCATGTAATGTATTTATCTGAAGACTACAACCAAACAATAAGCCTAATGTCGTCAACATTGTAGCAGTAGCATGGATTGTATTAAAAGCTACCACAACAGCTCTTAACTACACTTTCGAAATTGACAATGAACATCTTATATATAGACATTTGAATTGTTAATTTGAATCCTGATGTGTCTTACCTAGTTAATTCGCACAGACAGAGGACGAGCTGATCGTGGCCCGACATCTTGCCAAATGAACAACACATCACTTTCCTGTTCTAGTCCATTCTACTGTCACTGCTATCTGTGTGGCGCCCCCGTGTGGCGGGGAGGAGGTACTGCACTGAGTTGATGCAGAGTCATTATGTGGAAGTATTTTCAGTATTTGCCTCTGAAATGCAGTGAAGTAGAACTTTAACCCTCCTGTTGTCTTCGGGTCAAATCTGACCGATTTACTACTTTCATCAATCATAACTTTTTTGTTTTACATTCGATTGCATTACGGCTTTATGATATCCTTCACAGGAGACATTTGAACATACAATTGCTGATCATTACATTACATTGTGTCTGATCACCACTTTCATTGCATTTTGGAAGATTTAGTCAACTTTGTAACACAAAAAAACACACACTCTCTAGATGTGTGTGTGTCCCTTATGTGCCCAATCCCCCCATGTGACACACACACACACACACACACACACACACACACACACACACACACACACACACACACACACACACACACACACACACACACACACACACACACACACACACACACACACACACACACACACACACACACACACACACACACACACACACACACACACACACACACACACACACACACACACACACACACACACACACACACACACACACACAGTGTTCCCCCCTTTATGTGCCTTATATCCCCCCACATGGATCACACCTGGCACACGCAATACATGTTCAGTGTCTATTCTTTGTATATTTACTGCAGTTTTTCATGTGTACCAGTACTCTGACACAATATGTACAGTTTGAAAGGGTGTTGAATTACATTTGGTGATGATTAATGGTTTTTGTGTTAATGTAATAGCAGTCAAAACAGGACCAGTCAAATTTGACCGCTAACACCAAAGTAAGAAGACAATAGGAGGGTTAATGCTCTGAATGCCTTTCATTTTTGTAAAGCACTTTGAATTGTCTTGTGTTGAAAGGTGCTATATAAATAAACTTGCCTTGCCTTAAATGTACTTTGTTCATTTCCATCACTAGTATTCTGGTTGAGGTGGGAAGATACAGTGTCATCACTTAAATTATTTTAGTAAAGCTTACTTTGATTTAGGCATCTGTATATCATAGAACAACAACACTTACATACTCCCTCTTTAGGCCATGGCGGCTGATCTATGCCCTCGTCTTTTAAAAGAGTAATGTTTAACTTCTAAATAAATAGTGTACTAATCAATAATGTGTCCCTGGCTGTCCTCACGGTTCTAGTAAACGTCTATCATTTCCAGTCTGATTCCTGACATCATGAAGGCTCTTTGGATTTGGTTTGTTTTAATGAATTTGGACAAACTGCTGAAGACGGCACACTGCACAGAAACACAGTAAGTTGATTTGGTTACATTTACAACGTGTTTCCTATTCATTTCTCATCTGTGAGGCAACTGAATTCCACAAAGAAAACAGGTTGTGACACACTTATGCAAACATGCCTTGTATGCGTGGTCTCTGAAAAGAACGTTTATAAAGTTATAAAAGTGACACCTATATTCTCACATTGTCAATAATACATTGTGAGGTTCTGCATCAGCTGGACTTTACTTTTTAATGCCTTGTTTTCTTTTCATTTAGAGATCAAGTTCTATCAATCACCCCAAACACACAGGAGCAAGTAGACATCTTGAAGAATGTTTCCACTCGATATGAGGTAGGAGTTGGATTTTTCTTCATGTGATTTTATGTAACTTCTGTGAATCACCTTGTTTGCCTGATTTCTCCCAGACAGCCTTGTGGCAGCCTGTTTCCCCTCATTATATTAAAGAAGACACTCAGGTCCACCTGTTTGTCCCTGCAAACAGCTCAGAGACTGTCAAGGACCTGCTGAAGAGACACGCCATAACACACGAGTACGTCCCACACATGATTACATTTCATCCAAGTTGAGCAAGCTGTCTGGAGTTGTTCGTGTGTTTTTTCAGGGTGCTACTGGCGAACCCCAACGAGCTGATTGAAATGCAGACGAGGAATGACTCCACTGACCCGAGGAGCAGCTCGACCTTCTACGAAAGATATCACAGCCTGGAGGATGTATGCTTTCCATCTTTAAATATCAGATTCTAGCTACATAGCGTTTACTTTTTGGTGATTTTATGTTGACATCCAAACACTGTGTCCATTGTAGATTTATTTCTGGATAAACAGGACTCAACAGGACAACCCTGCCACTGTGAAAGTCATTCTCATTGGCTCCTCATTTGAGAAGCGTCCACTCTATGTTCTAAAGGTAATCTGATTAATTACAGTATACGCTGCAATGTGAATAAAGTTGTTTTTATAAGTATGTATTTAAATGAAGCCTTTCTCTTTCAGTTGTCTGTAAATAACAGGCCGAATAAGAAAGCAATGTGGATAGATTGTGGGATCCATGCCAGAGAGTGGATCTCTCCTGCTTTCTGCTTATGGTTTGTACAATATGTGAGTATATTAAAAGTGGGAATGTACTGTATTGTAGAACAAGTTTGTGTTTTGTTTTATACCACGGTTTCAATGTTGCTTTTTTGCACAGTCTCTGTCATTTTACCAGTCAAACGAAGAGATTGCTAACATCCTGGACAACATGGATGTCTACATCCTGCCTGTGTTGAACCCTGATGGATACCATTACACATGGACAACAGTAAGAGTCCATGATGTGTACGTTGATAAGTGCTTGGATGGTTGTTAAGATATTTAAACTGGATTAATTTTGTCTCAGAACAGGATGTGGAGGAAGAACCGCTCGACCAACTTGAGCACCAAATGCATCGGGGTCGACCTCAACAGAAACTTTGATGCCAACTGGTGCAGTGAGTCCTTTCCCATCAACATGATCCATGTTTTAGGAACAATCTGTACTTTACAACAGGACTTTGACATCGGAACACACCCTACACTAAAACGCTTCTTATAGATAAGAATACATCTTGAAAGTGTGTTGTGTGTATAAGTGCTACTGTGTGAAAGCTTGGTGACATGTTATGTGAAGATTTGCAAAGAAGGCATTGTTTCGGAAAACATTTACAGATGCAAATATCCAAAGCTAGTAACACAAAGAAGAAACATTCAAAAACAATGTCTGATATTGCATATGCGAGTCAATGAGGTACTTTTCCACTACATTGACTACAAAGTCTTTGAAGGTCTGGAAAGATTCACCAAAAAAACAAGCGAGTTTTGTTTTGACCAAATAAACAGCAATGTTCAGATGAATTACTTATTCATGTTTTAAATAAAGGTGAATGTATTATTGTATTAATATCACTCTATAACCATAATACGTTACATAGTCCATCTGTTAATTTTGGCTGTCTTTTCAAACTAATATGGTCCCGACGTCCTCTACAGTGGACATACTGTAACATTTTAAAATTAAAAAAGTCTAAATTGCAAGATGTTTTCTTAACCCTAAATAGGTAGGAAATCCTCGGGTCCCAGGATATATAAACTAAAGTGATTGTGTGTCTTCCAGCGGAGGGAGCCTCTGATCAGCCCTGCACTGAGATCTACTGCGGGGCCTTCCCTGAGTCTGAACCAGAGACGCAGGCCGTGGCCGACTTCCTGCGCAGCCACAAGGACATCGTCCAGATCTACTTCAGCATCCACTCCTACTCTCAGATGCTGCTCTTCCCGTACTCCTGCACCTTAGAGAAAGCAGAGAACCATAGCGAGCTGGTGAGTGGTTGCATTTATAGATCTTTCAACATAAAAGCTCAGAAGACATGATAGCTGTCCACTGTTGCAGTAAACCACATTGCCCTCACATCTTGCCACATGTTGTCACTTGAGGTTAAATATGTGTTGTTTTTTGTAAAGCTTGAAATGGTCCAAGAAGCTGCCCAGAGAATCCGAAGACATTACAGAAATATCTACAAATATGGTTCTGGAGCAAATACTATATGTAAGTAGTGCTTTGTTTTCAATCTAAATCAGCTGTAGTGAATTCAGTGACTTTCATATGACTGGTGTTGCTCAACAGACCTGGCTCCTGGAGGTTCGGATGATTGGGCGTACAAACTTGGCATCAAATACTCGTTCACATTTGAGCTCCAGGACCGCGGGCGCTATGGCTTCCTCCTTCCACCATCTCACATCTCCAAAGCCTGCAACGAAGCTCTGCTCGCTGTGAAGACTATTGCTCTAAAAGTCGTTGAGAAAACACAAGCTCCAACAACTCCTGCTTAAACTGTGTGAGCAGTGACATCAGTGACGGTATTAACAACAGAATTAACTGATTTAAGTTACAGATTAGGGGAGCAATAAGGTAACAGTGTGTCACCCAAACGGCGTCATCATGCATATGTCAGATGATAATAGTGATGAAGGCTATTGTGGTGTTAATAATATATTATCTCAACCCCTGTCAGATGTGATGCAAAGGAATACAGCAGCTGTGCATTCAAAATAAATAAAATCAAAAACCTTGCTGTGTGAATGTTTGGCTACTTTCAGTATGGCAGTACCCCTATCAACATATATCCTTCAATTTATCTTTTAATTACCTCAATCTGTGTTTCCTAAAACACTGTTGCTCTTATGCTGATTGGATGGAATCCAAAGTGATGATCTTGGCTTTAAAGTGTCCCCAATTTCATCCTCCTAATGGACTCTAATGGCGCTCAGAATTTGATAAATGCTCGTTGGATCTTTCAGGACCAGAATCAGTAGTAAGTGTTGGCACTAATGGCAGCAGCCGGAGCAGCAAGACGCCTGGCCAGGGAGCGCCGCCGCAGGACTAACATCATGAATCACTGCCACCCAGGCCAAATGGAGCCGGATCAAAAGCAGAGCTGAAAGTTGGAAGGAGGAGCTGTCTTTACAGATTAAAGAAAAATGTAATATGTCTAATGATCATTCAAGGAATAAAAACATGTGATACATATGTGCATAAAGATTTATTTTTGTTGAAAATAAGTGTTTCTCACATTGAACCACTAACATATCTGATGTGAATAAGATAAATGAACTATACATTGACACTGATGTTAACTTCAAACAATGTAACAAGGCATTTGTATCATCCGTAATGTGTAAAGACAAGTGTTCTGTACATTTCAATGATTGTTTGATCAGTTGATTGATACCGTCTCTTTGGGTGAGATTGATTGTACTCAATGTCAGTGTGACAGTACAACGTCATGCACACATCATTCACAGTATGTCAACGTTGGGATCTTCTGAAGGAATTTCCCCAAAGGTGCGGTTTCCTTATTTTAAACATTCGTTCATCTATTCATTCATTCATAGGTAGGCGGGCCTGCTGTGAATTTAACTTCCAGTACGACTCCTTCACAGTGGTGTTACTTGACATCCGTTCAGATACTTGGTGATTGGTCTTGCACTGTCAAATAAGTCCCAAAAGTGCAACAAGAAAAACACAAGCAGACGTAAAAGAGGATCAAAAACATCCCTGCTCGGACCTATGGCTGGTTTCCCAAGAAGCATTTCGCACTATGATCCTCTTTGACGATGGCTTTTTAAGATGGTTTTGGCACCGTGCTGCCTTTGGGAAACCCCGAACATTTACTCCTGTTAACAAGGATGGCGAACGTGGGAGGTCAAGTGTTGCTTTATTCTTTCAAGGGAAAAATCCACCCTGTGTCCGAGGAGTGATGCTATGTCAAAATGTTGCCACCTTTGTCTACTTCTGCTAGATACAGAAAGCAGGTAGAAACCGTTTTTAGAAGGAGTGGATTTTTCCTTTAAACCCCTCCATCTTTAATCTATCTAACATGAATTAATTTGCTTTCTAATTTTCTACCACCCCTCCCATCCATCACCTCCGACAGGCTGCTACTGCACGCTGCAGGCGGGGCAGCACGCCTCCCTCCGGTCCGGCAGGGGGCAGAAGTCCATCTGCCTCACGATCTCAGCGAACAGCTCGTCCACCATGGTCTTGCTCTTGGCCGACGTCTCCATGAAGGGGCAGCCCCAGTCCTCTGCCAGCGCCTGGCCCTCGCTGGGGGACACCTCCCTCTCCTCCTCCAGGTCCACCTTGTTCCCCACCAGCACCACCGGCACCTGCTGATACCTGGAGATGAGAGAGGAACATCAGAGGAGTGTGCATGTGAAATTCTCTGCTTTGTTGCAAGCTGAATTTCTTAAGGGTGACTAAACTCAGTGACATCATGAGTGTGTGTGTGTGTGTGTGTGTGTGTGTGTGTGTGTGTGTGTGTGTGTGTGTGTGTGTGTGCATTGTTGGCCTACATACTGTATTTGTTAGATGCTGAAACAATAAGGGGTTTGAACAATGCACAATGGAGCAAGAGGAGAGGGATAAACAGCTACATTCAGCTCAGCTTCCCAGGAGGCCTGCACCCCCCTGGTGTCTGATATCAGTGGGCGGTCCCATTAGCAAACTGTCACAGCGGAAAGAAATAACTGCAATGCTCTATTTACTCCTGGATGCATGTGCTGCATGCAAGCTGTACATTTAAAGACTTCCAAATTCTTCTTTAAAATGATTGTACGTTCTCCACTTTTCCCAAAACGCACTAAGCATTTCTTGAAAAGCTTTGTTCCCGCAGTGTGTGGCCGACCATCCCACTCATCTCCATCCATCAAAACAAGGAAACCAGGCTGCGGAGAGTAATGGTATAGCGTATTGAATAATTGAATGAGGCTAATGTGCTGCTCTCTGAACATAGGCCTTGTAACTTGGACATAACTATTTTCTCATCATTAAAAAACGGTACAGTATCATTGTAAGAGCATGTCCAGAAGGCACACACTTTACGGCACATGTGACTTGGGATTGCACATAAAAAATAAAACTACCAATGCAGATAAAGTTAGTTTTATAGGAGGAGGTTCTCAGATATAGATTTAAAACAGGGACTATTTCTTCAGTAGAATAAAGTAGTTCCAATGATTGGTTATCCATGTTGCTTGTTCAGGTACTAGATATTTCATTTGACTTAGAAGCCCTTCATGTTTCCTCAAATTAAATAACTACAGCATGTCAATTACAGAGAGGATAGATTCTCACTACAGGTAATGGTGCAGGCCAGCTAATAGCCCAGACCATCAGTCATCCCTAAGTGCATTCAGAGCGCGGCGTATTGATCTGATGGTGCTATCGAGAAATGAGCTCTTATCTACAAATTGGTGGCCTGCTGCCACACTGCTCAGCAGGGAGAAGAGCTGAGGCGTGGAGAAGAGCTGAGGCGTGGAGAAGAGCCACGTCTCACTGAGCCAACGAGGGGCCGAGAGAGGTGGAGGACACCTGAGCACCTGCTGAAGTGTCCTCGAGCAAAACAGAGGCTCTCCTAGCTTCAAGGGGGCTGACCTCCCTCAGGGATTCACATGACTGAAAAAGCATCTTGAAAAGTGCAAATGGAAGTAAAATAAATAAATAATTACAAATGAAGTCAGGGAGTTCTTCCTAATTGGTTACCAGACATGCTTTAACGTATGCACGAGGCTGCTGCAGACGTTCTACCAGTCTGTGGTGGCCAGTGTGCTCTTCTTTGCCGTGGCGTGCTGGGGTGGAAACACACACGCTAGGGACACCGTCAGGCTGAACAAGCTGGTAAGGAAGGCTAGCTCTGTAGTCGGAGTAAAGCTGGACAATCTGGAGGAGGTGGCGGAGGGGAGGACGAGGAAGAAGCTCGACAGCATCCTAGAGAACCCCTCCCACCCACTCCATGCAGAGCTAGTGAAGATGAGGAGCACGTTCAGCCACAGACTCATCCCTCCACAACAACGCACCAAGCGCCTCGGACAGTCCTTTGTGCCTGTAGCCATCAGGCTGCACAACAAGGGGTTGAATATGAAAAATAAATCAAATTAAATCACTGGTCATAAATATACACTGTCTCCACAACCCATGTTAACTTGTCACTTTAACTTATTCCGCACTTTAGATTTTAGATGATGACAAAATATGTATATATGCTGACAGTTATTTTACTCTTATTTTTATTCATCTTCTATTTTCATAGTCTTTTATTATTACTATCATTATTTCCTTGATTTTATGTTATTTATTATTTATTTTAGATTGTATTGATCTGTGTGAATCTTTGCTGTACTGTTTTTTTTTTTCACGCTTACCCTGTTGCTGCTTTGTACAACTGAATTTCCTCTCGGGGATTAATAAAGGTTCATCTTATCTTATCTTTAAGACTGTCAAGGAGAGAAAACTCGCTCAGGAAAAATTCAAATGTCAACAGCTTCCCTGCAGCGTGACATTTCCCCACCGCACTGTACAACACACACAAACACACGCACACACACAGCAGCTGACCTCAGCAGGACGAGCATCTCGCATGGCCGTGGAAAAGATGGAGTCTAGAGGGTGTGAAGTGTGAACAAGGAGAGCACCATGCAGACATGTATGCAATGTGACAGCCTCGCAGGACCAACTCTATATATAACTAAAGAGACACAGGGAGAGCCAGCTTCTCGGTGGGGAGGTTTTACAGAGTGTTTGTTGCAGCATCAAACTACACCTCCCTCCTCGCTAGAATAACTGAATCTGATCAACCCAGCACGAAGGAAAGTGAGCCCGCGGGGACTTGCTGATATCATGCGTGATTGAAGATTATGTCACTCAATGTCTGACATTAAACACGGAGTTTCTTGCCAATGTTTTCATCTGCTTTCTACATTTCGGAAGATATACTTTTTACTCCACTTCATCTATTTGCAGATTCAGGTTTTAAATAATGTCATAATAATGAGATTGTGAATGTGATGCATCGTTATAGATTAACTGACTCAACTGTACATAAAGTCAATCAAATTAGCTCAACCGCGACCAGCTACAACATTTAAATACTGTTTATATTGATAACACTGTCAGAGGCCATTCTTTAATGCTAGTGTTATATAAAAAGGGTTTAAAAGGATGTTTCCAGGCTAACTGTACTGGTTTATTGCATGCAACTTTACTGCTTTGATATGGTATCACTTTACCCACAGCTTTTAAACAGATGTATCTCCATGACACCGTCAAAATGAAATATGTTCTCAGGGTTTTTGGGGGAGATACGGTTGCCAATGCAAAGTACTTTTTTTTAACATACTGAATACAAAGCAGGAGAAAATAACACGTGTTTTGGGTCCAGCACAAGAGTTGGCAGTGATGCATCCTGGGAATTATCAGCACAGTTGGAATGTGTTTGGATTGCTTGGCTGTACGAATCTGCAGCTTTTTTGTTTTGCAGTGGGAGCGGAGTCACGTTGCATTCAGGGAACAGGCAACAGCAGGTGGTTGACAGGAAATGAAATAATAAGGAGATATGGATGTTAAAAGTCTGTATCCATTTCCACAATATTGCTGTGAAAACACTCTTTCAGAACGAGACTCCGGAGAGTGTTATCAGCCGCGGGGCTTTTCACAGGAAAGTGCTGATGTCCACTTTTTCTGACGCAATCATCTGTATGTCAATTTGTAAAAAGCTGCTGCTGCATCCTCATCAGTGGAAACAGAAAGCTAAATAACTAGCTGATATACATTTGGCCTTTAAAGCACAGTTAACACCCTTTGCCTCTGCAGGGTGTTATTCCTACTGTGGTGGAAAAGGCAAACAAAGAGAGTCAGTGTTTATACCTCACAACAAAGATGGATTCCTACATTTTCCACTTAGCTTTAGGGTACACAGCCTTATTGCTGCTACCTGCTGTGCCAAGTAGCAGAAGTGACTTCACTTACTCGTTTTTACAAGCCCCACAGCGCCGGGCAAACACATGCAAATTACAGAAAACACATGCCTTTCCAACCTGAAGGCCTCCAACCCTCTTTGCTCTCTGCATCTGCTGTTAATTAGCAGTTAGAGGAGCCACACGGGGTGACAACCAGCCATGTATCTGCGATTAGGAAGGGACACAGTATTCACAGAAACCTATAGCGCCTACGCTGAGTTAACTCCCAAAGGGGGTTACTGCTGGAGAACAAAGCTAATGTCTCCGAAGCATCCCATACTCGAAGAGGAAACAACACATTCCTGTGATAAACACAGCAGATGGAAAACATCTTCAGATTCTTTCTTTTATGATGAAACCCCCAAGCTTCATTTCCATCTTTAATGGTGCAGCCCAGCTCCTACAGATCATGTTATTATCTTTACTGAAGATGCCAAGGCAGTAAAGGCAGTATGGGAGTAGAGAAGAAATAATTAGTTTTATTATTCCCGTTGTTCTGTGCAGAACGATAACTCCAAGTGAGACATAAAGAAGTGTAGAAGTAATAAAGGGGGAGGAAACTTGAATGTTACTAATGCTGCAGATTGCATTCCCAATCCTCCGACAAAAGGCTTTCAACAGCAGAGTAGCACTGCTGAAAGGACTGGACTAAAAAGAAAAATGTGTATGAACCCTGCACCACCATGCACTTTAAGTGAAGTGTAGGTATAAAGTAAGAGGCTGGGAAGAACTACAAACTACCTGATTGGTTTTTTTTATCCGAGAAGCCATATGACTATTTCGTCACCTATTGCTAGTTTTACTTATCTTGTTGGGTTGCCTTCTGTTGAGGGAATTTCAGTCAGGCTTTTATTGTGAAGGGTCAACACGGAAAGAGTGAATATTTAAATGTTTTATAAGTAAAGGCACAACAAGTCAATAGCGAGCTCACAATGCATCGTGGGAAATGTAGGAACGAGAGGCACACTCCACAAGCAGGGGCTGGTTTTTCGGTAACTACAGCATGTTTATCAATGGACTACATTTACCAACAACAATGTTTGGAAATCCACATAAAAAGGAGCCCAATTCTCCCTTTTAAGGAAAGACATTCTGAGGTTTGAAGCTGAAACACAGCCTCTAAAAAAAGCTTCCTGTTATGCCAAAAACATCCTTTTAGTCGCTCTGTAAACATTCCCATATGATCTGGAATCACAATCAATCTCACGTCTGGAGCTGAATGTGGGAAATCCCAGATACACTTGAAAGCAATTTAAATGTCCCCCCAAGGGGTCATAAGATAAATCTGATGTGTTGCTTGATGATAAGAAAGATAGGAAACGTGTTTTTGATGCAACCAGTATCCCTGTTTTGTTCTTCAAAGTGTTATAAGAGAACCTCTTCAGGGCGACAGGGCTGTTGTGAGATATGTTGAAAACACTTTACACCGAGCACTTTACTAAAGCAAGCTGGCTGCTTAACAACTCTTTCCATCCTGATGGCAAACACTAAAAGCCTGAGGTCGGGAAGTTGCTTTGTACCTACACCAAAGTGCCCCCTGGGATACGTAGTTTTGGTCTCTCCACCCTATTCCCACTCAGCGGTGCGTGATGCTCACCTCCTGCTATTAGACACAGCATCAGTGCAGCGTGAACACGCAGCTCCAGAGCTTTGAACGTGCCTCCTCCTCCGAGCAGACGCACAATAAACCTTCACAGGCAAGCCAGGAGATTATTAGATTGTGCGGAGGGCTACACCCAGATGTTGTTTTCACAGATAGCAACCGACATGGGTTTATTTTGTTAGACTGTGAAGTGCTTGAGTCTAAGGGGGGTAAAGTATGTCAGAGGGTGCGTTCTGGCTAACATATGCATCAGTTATACACATGTGTAATGTAAAAGAAACATTATTTTTATAGAGCAATACTTTTAACGTGCTGGTGGTGTTTTAGCTCCTGTCAGCTGCTCTATTACGCAGAGTGTATTTCCTGACACTGACTGCACCTCCTCGAGTATATAACTCAGCACAATGAAAATGATATGTGGACTCACAACACCTGCACCACAGAGCACATAAACATCCCACTTTTTCCCATGCCCCCTCCCACCTCCTGCATAAGCATTCTGGTTTATTTGTCTCCCTAATGGAGGCCTGATGTGTTCTTGGCTTCCAAGCCAACACAATCCCATTAAGTTCTGGTGAGTGGGCACATACTATATCTCTGTGTGGTGCTGGCTCAGCAAGAAGTTTGGGAGGAGGGAGGCTGATCTCCTGGAGACAGCTAATGGAGACCAGGAGCTGATTGTGTGGCTTGTTTCATTGTTTAAAGAACAACAAAGCCTATCCTTATATACACTGGTAGAGATGTTGCATGAATGCCTTTGCACGCTCAGAAATGAGACACTAATGCTATGAAAACATACAGTAAGAATCTCTAATTCAGACGCAGAGCAGTGTGAAATAAAAGTATGAAATATTGATGGATATACACTTGAGGCTGGCGGTGGCTGCTGCGGTGTGGGCAGCTGCATCGGGGTGGCGGCTAGCGACTAGAGGCGGCACAACACAGTTTTATTCTTCGTTATATTTCACCTTTCAAAGGAGTTCCCTCACCCACTCGTCCCCGCTGTGTTTCTGTCAGCAGTGTCGCTCTCCTGCTTCCTGTGACGTCTGGGCCACAGGAACTGTGGGGGGTGTGGAGGTGAAAAGCACTGCACCAAGCTATGCAGGTAGATTACTATAACACAACATGCAGATGGATAATTGTGTTTCTGTCAGTTTTACTGATGAAAAGCTGGAGGAATAGGACGAACACAGCACGTGAGATCCCAAGACACAGGATGGCTCTGTCTACTCTGTGACAACCAACCCTAAAGGTTAAAGGATATTTGTTTACAATTTGGTCCTATTTTTTGTTGGACCAGTGTACTCCCGGAGGTAGAAGTCCAGCACATAGACACCTGTGCAGTTTGGAGGGCGTCAGGCTAGCCCCTGATTCCAGTTTGCTAAGCTAACCTTCACAATAAACAGACACTCCTATTTCTTTAAATGTCTTATCCAAAATGTCTGTTGTAAATGTCCATTATCACAATTTAAAGGCCGTCTAGGAAATAGGAAATGTAGCCCTTTTAATTATTACACTTCATTTTTTGGAGGGTTTAATTGTAAATATGCTCGCCTTCATTTTGACGGATGAGGGGAAAATAAACCAGGGATGATATCTGCAAAAATGTTTACTGTTTTTAAACTTTAAAGGGGAAATTATTGACATGACACCAAACCGATTTCAAACAATCTCTTCAATTCCTTCATAATGTTTAGATTTAGCTGATTAAAACACAAATAGATTCCTCACTTGCACTCTGGTCTGGCTTTGTCCTCTAAGGGAAACCATAAGACCGATATGTGACCACCAAAAGGAAATATCCCAGTTTTTCTGTCGCTCTTTCTCTCCCTGCCGAGGATGAGCTCAGTGGATTTGTTGAGTAATGGTCTGAACTGATCAAAGCCATCCAGAGTTAGTCATGTGAGAGAGACAGAGGATATCAATCCCAGGGAGAGTTCAGCGGGTTGATGGAGGACAGGTGAGCCGCAGCTGGGCCTCTTATGGGGAACATATGAGCTGCAGCTTCTCACGCAGCGCTGGAGGGGATCCAGACACAAGAGGAAGAGGAGGGATGATATTTTGGCATGTTTCCTGCTGGGCCTGATTGTAAAAAAAATCGTATATTTTGGCGTGGGATAATTTTGATCTTTTAAGGGCCCTTGGGAGGATCCTTGGGGTTCTCCATGATGAGAATTGTATTCCACTATAAATCAAAAGGATGACAATTACATTCCTATTCCACTAACACAACCAACTTTTGGTGTCCATTCCCCCAACAGGATGTGACCATTTAAAGGGACCTTAGTAGGCTAGCATCACCCCTATTACAACAGGACTTTATACAAGGAGTGTCTCACCTTTTCACCCTGATGATCTGGTCTCTCATGGGCTTGATGTCCTGGAAACTTTGCTGGTTGACCAGACTGTAGACCAGGATGAAGCCTTGTCCGTTCCTGATGTAAAGGTCCCTCATGGAGGCGAACTGCTCGGTGCCGGCTGTGTCCAGGATCTCCAGCACCGACGGAGAGGAGTCCACCTCGATCTCCTTCCTGTAGAAATCTTCAATGGTCGGGTCGTACTTCTCTATAAATGTCCCGGTGACAAACTGCACCGTGAGGGCGGACTTCCCCACCCCACCGCTGCCGAGCACCACCACCTTATACTCTCGCATCCTGTGGACCTAAACCCCGCATGCAGAGAATAAAGTGTACAGCAGCGGATAAAAGAAACGCATCCCCACGCACAGCAGTCTAGACTCACACCACAGCCATGACACAGGAACAGCGCGCAGAGAAGGAGACAGAGGAGGAGGCGATGCTGCTGCAGAGACAGGCGGGATGCTGGAGCATTTAGCCCAGAGAGGAGCAGCCTCTACTGAAATATTCCCACGCTATCTTGCAGGGATTCCAGTGGCATCCATAATGCAATAAGGCGTCGGTGTGGTAAAAATAAGATTGGCTATTATTAGCAACAACTAGACGGCACATCTTCTTATGTGCAAAACAATAGGCTAACAGTATGTCTGCACACTCAGTGGGGTACAGTACCGTTAAAGGCGAAGAGCCTATTTATCCTTAAGGAGGCTCCAGAGCTGCTGAGAATCCACGCCTCTGGAGTCGGTGCAGCCACTGGATGATGTTACTATTTCCTGGAAAATATGGGGGGTGATTAGTGCCACATAGAGACAGTGGAAGAATAGAAATGCCAAAGATATAAGAGAAGTTTATGATAATGGAAATGAAACTGATACCGTGTTACTTAATCATATTGTTATTTAAACTGTCAGAGGAAGTTTTCTTGATTGTAAGCAAACTATTATTAGCCCTCATTTTGGAATTACACTATATCAGTGCATATTCAATTCAACACACATCAATGTTGCAAATACACAGTTATTGTTGAAGTGTGGTTAAGTTTAGACTAATAAAAGGTGAACAATGGATGCTGGTCCCATGCCCCAGACTCTATAGGCGCTTTCACACCGCAGTACTTTTCCCACAAAGGTTCATGCAAACTTAGTTCATGCGAACTCTTTAGTTCGCATGAACTAAGTACAGATCGCGTTCACACCGGAAAAAGTCCCTGGGGGTGGATTAGGCAAATGAAGCCGCTGACCTCACTTCTTCTTCTTCTTCTGCTTTGGGTTTACTGGCAGGCTACAAACAACTTCACGGCGGATACTGCCGCCCAAAGTCCCCGGCCGGAAGTCCCCGGAGTTGGGGAAGGCTTCAGTAGAAGCTGCTGGGACTCCCAGCAGCTTCTACTGAAGCCTTCCGAGTAAATCGCCAGAACGCCGACACCTCCTCATCTCCACCGCTCCCATGTTTTATTTTGTGTTGCCATAAGTTAGTCTCTCTGCGTTTCTGCGCTGGGTTAATGCTAATGCTAATAATGCTAATGCGAGGATAATAAAATGGCGGCTTCACAAAACGTTTTGGAAG
This sequence comes from Harpagifer antarcticus, assembly GCA_902827135.1. NCBI lineage: Eukaryota > Metazoa > Chordata > Actinopteri > Perciformes > Harpagiferidae > Harpagifer > Harpagifer antarcticus. The sequence goes on from CADEHL010001020.1 coordinate 6,258,444, forward strand.
TTTTACGGGACGTGGTTTGCAATCCGCCCAGCCAATCATTTTTTATAGCTCTTTTCTCACAAAAGAGCTGCTCGAAAGTCCCTGCTCTCTAGCAGGGACTTTCGAGGGGGTAAAAAGGTTCACATGAACTAATTTTAGTACCGGCTCTTTTTGGTGTGAACGCGATAAAAGAGTTCTCATGAACTAAGTTCGCATGAACCTTTGTGGGAAAAGTACCGCAGTGTGAATGCGCCTTATAACATCACATCATCAGGTCACCAAAGTGCTTTGTCACTCAAATATGGGTTTTTGACATTTTCTAAATAACTGATACTGACACTATAGTCAATTAACCAATTAAAAAAGGTAATGTGGAAATAGAAGGCAATAACATTAGAGAAAAACAAAGAGAACATTAGACACGAAATGTGCCTGGGTTTATAAATAGTATTTTTTAAAAGATAATTCTAAGATTGAAATGTAAAAGATGGAACTGATTCTGCAAGTCTGAGGGAAAGTGGGTTCACCTACCACAGGAGATGCTCCTCACCCTCAGCAAAGTGTTTGGTACACTGCAAAAATTAAAATGTTGCCAACACATCAGAATACAATTTATATTCACATAAATATACTCACCAAAGTCTTCGGTTTGTTTTTTCTACACCATCAATACTAATCCATTAAAGCAGTAGTATTGTTGACCCTTCAGATAGAAATGTATTTCCCCCTGCAAACAAGCTCCACTGCAGCAACAGGAAATGACAAAGAAACAACAAATTAAGTTTGTTTGTCCCAGAGCCTTATCATAATGTTCATCATGTGTGGTGAAAGCATAACAGCGGACAGCTCGGAGCCTCTTCTATGAAAGCAGCATTACAACACTGACCAGATATTGGCCTCACAACACGTTCAAATGACCTGTGATACACTAAAGAGGGTGCTTCAAGACCTTTGCATGACTAAAGGATTGGGACACAACGTTTCTTTGATTTTCTTTATTTCAATAGATTTTACACTATCTTGCTGGAACCGAAGAAACATTTGACTATAGAAACATAAAAGTAGCACAAAATATATGCAAAAAAAAGAACACATTTAAAAATGATTACATTGAAACTATAAATCCGATGAGGATCTTTTTGTCAATTTGTCTTTACTTTGTTGGGGGGGGGGGGGGGTAGTCTGCAACCTATGTCTGCAACAAAGGAGGGCACAGGAAGTCACAGTGTCTAACCTGCAGTCTCCAGTGTACCGCCCTCTGCCGGCTAAAGCTGTCAATCACATCTCCAAACAGAAACATCTCAGTACAGATTTTAGAGAGCAGAAGAACACCGACGACTCTGTTGCAGTTCCCCTGGCCTTGTGATGCGCACGTTAAAACCTTAAGATGGGGGATATAAAGTATTTCAAGTGAAACCGAGAAGGGATTTCGAGATCAAGTCTCTTTTAATGTAATAAGAGCTATTAAAAACATAAAACCTTAAGCACGATGGACTCAAGATAAGGCAAAGTGTTTGGATAAGCGGAGTCTGCTCAGTTGACAAACTGCTCAGAAAGTGCTTACATCTTCTTTTTTCCCATCAGTCAATCATTGCCAACACATTTCAAATAAAAAACACATTACAGCTCAAGAGGATTCCTTACACAAGGGCATTGTGGGTCACCAAATGAGGACATGTTTGTGTACAGACTTCACTAGAAACATTCAGTACGTAATCGTTTTAGTAAGAAAAGAAAGTTTTCTCATGCAACATGTGGAGTTAAAGTGATTTACCGATGGAGTCTGCTTTTGATTGATAAACAGATTGACTGCAGAGCGAAGGACTGTCTCAGCCCCTTCAAAAGGAAATGAAAAACAGATCACATCTTTAAACAATATGAAAAGTGCAATCCTTAACAACAAATAAAAAGGTCTCAGTGTGGAACCGTAAGGTCCTTTGTCGGGGGAAAAGTTGTACATCTTAATTTATAGATTATTTAGTTCTTATATATATATATTTATATATAATCTATGTAACATTGATGACTTTACATCTATTTAAGTGTTACAGTCACAGCTCTATACAGGCCGTCCTTTGCTAATGAAAATATTAGGTCGTAATCTCAGTGAAGAATCTTCTTTACAATCTACCTTGTGTACAGTGTTCTAGCAAAAAAGAAATCAACTTAACGATGTCATTTACAAAAATACCAAACTTTAGTAATTGCAACATTTGGTTGCCACAGCAACAACTTAATATTGTTATGAAATACTATTATACTAGAGTGAAAAGTACATCTTTTTTGAAATTTTCTTCTCTTTTTTTGGTAAAATGTCATCTATACAAGAAACATTTTTTTTTTTCCAACAACACAAGCAACTCTATAACTATGCTCATTACTGCAACCCGTGATCTCTTTATCGATGAGAAGGCAAGAAAGATCCAGTAGCTTCCTATTGGTGGCTTGACTTTTAAGCCCCACCCCTCTCGGCTTCTCATTGGCTGACCTCACAGGTTAGACCTTGAAATGACCAACCGTGCAGAACGTAGCACAGCTCAATAAATTACATTCATTTCAAAATAGTTAACATTGTTTTCGACTAAAATTTGACAAAGAGTAACATAAGATAAATTACAACAAAATAAAAACTTTTACCACCTTCCACAAATATTACATACAAATAAGTGGAGACAATCAAGAGTGGAGGAAATAAAAAAACAAGAGTGAAGCACTCTTTAGAAAGGTGTGATCATGGATTGTCAATGTTAATCGAGCACCATGAAATTACATCAGAGCTTTTGAAATATGGGAAATAAGATTTAGTATGAGTTAAAACACATTATTTAAAGTATTAATGAGAGGGTTGCTCTAAAAATTATAACATCTTGGCTAAAATCTACTGATTGTTCTGGGTGGAGGTGAAGATGGTGGGGGGTGTTGAAAAATACCTTGATAGTAGACACAACACAAATCTTTAAATAACTTTGAATACATTTCTAGAACCATGAATATAAACTCTCAAAATAAGAGACACTTTACATACATTACACAGTTTACAATACATTTTTTTTCTCACTCACGTTCCTCATGTAAACTACTCAAACCATGGTAAGAAACGATGGTACACTGTGAAAGTCACCAAACATTCTACAAAGCTATTTTTGATTTGTCGTTTCTTTAACTTATTTTGTTTCCATAAAGTCACTTGTGATGTCAATGAACGGTTACTAGGGGTTTTTCTAGTAACCTCTTTCCGAAATGTGATGTCTTCCCCGAAAAAGTCCTCCTGACAGCCGGTGTGTCGTGTCCTTGACTTCTCCCTCTGAATGAATGTGTTGTTGATGAGCATTTTTTTAGGCACTTCTACAGTTTTTTTCTAAAATGGAACAGGATTATCGGTGATAGTAGGGTCGGACAGGACAACCGACGGTCACAGATAGCCCTCCAGTCGTAGTTCAAGTCATCTTTTGCTTGACGTGCGTCGTCAAATGCACCGTTTTTTTGTTTAGCACTTAATACCCTCTCCCACCCCCCCAAAAACCTGTCCTCCTGTCACCTGCTAGACCTCGCTTCAAGTCCCAGTCTGCCGGCAGACCATCCGTCTCCAGGTACGAACACACATGCGCACACACACACACGCACACACACGCACACACACACAAGGCTTGGTATGTCTGGAACGAACCCTAGAGCTTGGTTAAGCCCTTGGCACAGACCCGAGCCTTTAGGCTTTTTTCGGTAATGGCCACGACTGTCTTCTGTCAACACTGTCTTCCCCACAGTCCAGACTGCATGCAGAAATCCGTGCACATCTATCCCACCACTCCTCCTGAGCACCGGAACAAATAAAGGGTGCGTCGTGAGCAGCTTTCACAATGGCAAAAGAGAAAAAAAATGATCAGGGGGTTTCAAATGGGGCTCTGCTTCTGGCAGGTCGATTCCACCGACTTCTTCAACTTTGGCAAGATGTTTCCGGAGATGAAAAGTTGGCATGGGGAGGGATGGATCATCATGGCATCTTAACAGCATCTGGGGCAGAGGACCCTCGCAGGGACCGTCACGTTAACAAAACATGAGCCTGTCAACTTTTAGAAAAGCCCTAACCCCTGTGACTCTTCCTGCTTTCCACTCAAGCACTCCACGTCTCGTATAGTGCAAATCTTTTTCTCTATACTAACCAAAAGGATGAACGTTGTGCAGCGGCTTTTAGAATAAATATGAAAGAGGGGTTTGACGGTACTTTGGGAGAACAGTTGTTAAAACGACCTTTATAGTGTGTCTGCTATGTATGTAGTACTATACAGAATATTTTTGACTTTTTCAAGTTAATAGTTTTTTTTTTTCTAGCAATACATACAGTATATATCTTTTTTTTTTTTTGTGTGTTACACCGGCACTGCAGTTCTTACGGTTAAATTGAAGTGTTACACTCTTAGCATGCAGGTTGCTGGACCTCTATGGGAGAGGTCATGTAGTATTTACACAGGGGCTCTTGTGGGTTTCCTAGTGCAGCTTCGTGACACTCCATTCCCTTCCTGAAAATTATTTCAGGATAATCTGCAGGACAGAGACAGAGAGAGTAAAGGAGAAGGAGCAAAGAGAGACATTTAGTGGACCTGTAATACAGAAACGACCAATACAAAGTATAGAACAACATAAGTACAGAGAATAGTTTAATGTGTTTGCCTTTAGACATTCGACAACATGTTGTTTGTTGAGACATATTATCTTTTCTGTGTTAATGGTCTGATGTTTCGTACAAATTGGAGCCAAAGCTTCTCCGGATTTGCAAATAGTATTTGACCTAGGTCCAGCCACGTCTGTGTGTATTCTCTCTTTGGGAGATAAACACTGACCCAACGAAGAGACAGAGAGAAGAAGAGGGACAGATTGTCTATGGGGGGGGGAGGACAGGTAGCTGTGGTTGCCCCTAGCAGCCAGAACAAAGCCCTGCAGCATGGTGAGTGTTAATATACAATAGAGAGTCAGCAAAGGACAGAAGCCACTGGTCGCATCACACATCACAGAAGGACGCTGCAGGTGGAGAGTCGGTGGTGTGCAGTGTGAACATATGTTACACTCCACCCGTCTGGCACCACAGGTGTGTGAAAACAAACACCAGGGACTGTTCACAGGTCCTATACTGCAGATTTACTAACAGCATGTTTCAGCCTAGGAGAAGATGGATTAAATGTTCTAAAATATATTTCTCTCTATAGTGAGGTAAGAGGTTGAACCCTTGTCCTCTAGCTGCTCAACATACAGTCTCTAATTATGTTTAATACAAATAAACATATCTTTCTATCTAGGTGGATCACACACAGCATGTAATGTAATGCCATATTCTGACATTAGAGGGCGCTGCAACGTTACCAGTAAGAGACACCAGTTCCTAGCACATGGTTAATATGAGCTGGAACATGATGATGTGATTGGTTCTTGCTTGTCATGTCACAGCTCAGACTGTGAAGAGTTGACCAGACTCTGAACCTCTTAATGTGTCTGCAACATCCTGTCCCTCAAAGCACGAGTGTGTCTTTTTTAACCTACGTCTGAGAGGTGACCAAAACACAGGCCTATAGATACAGAAGTATTAATATCACTATGCCAATTGTATTCCCCTCACTAAGTCCAAATCAACTTGAAAAAGCCACAAAACAATTAAGGCGATGCCAAATGTTAATGCTTCGTTAGCACAATCTCAGGGTTTGCACCTCATAGCTTCTGACAGACAGGTTTGTTTTTCAGGAAACAATGACATCATGTATTTACAAAAAACTAATTCTGGGTGTTTATTCTGAAGGACCATAAGATGTAGTAAACAAGGCGTGCCCTCCGCCCAGTACAGCTCGTGATGAGACGTGTTAACTGTGTCCTAGCTGGAGAGATCGTTATGCAGCGTGGTGGATGGGGGGAGCAGACGGCGACAGACAGCGAGGCTGACGTCAGTGTTTCTCCTTGTCCCCCACATGCATCTTTAAAGAGCAGCTCTGCTTCCTGCCGCTACTGCTGCTGCATGCCAATTACAGGAAGGGATGGTGTCTCGCAGGAAGTGCACACACTGCTGGCCTGTGAGGGGCAATAAAGAGCAAGGTACCGGGCCGGATCATCCGTTTACGATGGAACAACGATTAATTTTATTGTTTTTAATTTTACACCATCCTTCCTCTCTCATCTTTTTTATTATTCCAGAATGGGATATAAGAGTTCTTTTTTTCTTTTTAAAAGGTTTAAAATTGTAATTTAAGTTTTTCTGTCCATTTAGGGCACAAATAAAGAACATTTTTGTGTTAACTAATGATGATGTTGAGTGTCTTGGCCCTTATCTATTCTAAAGCTCCCTTTAGTGTCCCATTTCACATGTCTCCATTATGCATTTGTTTTGCATTAAAGTGAATTTATACTCATCCCAACTGCCTCTACGACAAACAATGACACAAATGTGGTCAATTCTTCCCCCGCTGATAGTGACGTGGTTGTTTTCCAGTACCGGCACATGTGCACCTGTGGAACACTTCTAATCTGTTCATCTGCGTGTCCTCAAGGCACCTCTACATAGCGTACTACCAGTGAATGATTACCAGCTGCGTGAGGCGGGGCGCCAGCATTGTGCAGACATTTCCACGCATGCGTCACTGTGGCATTCAAACCCTGCTTCCCTGGCTCTCCTGCTGACACGCAGCAACAGGAGAGCCGATCAGAGGCCATTTTTAGACAGCCTCTGTGATCATTTTTCCTGTGTCTGTCTCACTCTGACACTATCGTTCCCTCACACGGTTTATTCGCCCTTTTTATCCCGCGTCCAGAAAAAGGTAAAAAGGTGAAGTGGGTGGAAAAATCCAACATGGCCTGTATGTGTTTGCTTAAGCGTGTGTGTTTGCTTAGCACACAAGCAGTACAGATGATGCCCTCTATTGCAGATGAAGAGGCTTTTTTTGACAACAACGAGAAAAGTGGAAACTTAAAACAGAACATGCAAAACAAAACCAGGAAGTAGTGCAACACAACTACTACTCTGCAAATGGGGGAGCTCTGAAGAAGTGCTTGTTGTGAAATATGAGCAACGGTAGCTCTGGAAAATACAGGCTCTCATGCCCAGTGCGGGCGGATGTTTGGTTGAGGGGGCTCAGCTGCAGGTTATTGCAGCCCACTATTAGAGGCTAGTACTTATTCAGAGCTCCAGGGACTGATGAAAGAAAGCTTTAAAAGGAGCAAACCTGATTGGCTGGTGCTGTTGCTGCGTAGGGGACACTTGTGGCAGGAGTTGTTGCTGCAGAGACAGTAGCAGGCGAAGCACTGTACATCATTGGGACTATGTTGTCAGGGTGGGAAAGGAGGAGGAGGTGGAGGAGAGGGAAGGAGGTGGTAGCAATGGAAAGGTAGCATTATGGTAACCAGGGCAACAGTTGTGATGTGTTTGTTGTCGTAGATGTTGTTGATGGTGGGCAGGATGTTACAGAGAGCCAGCAAGCCATCGTTAAGTTTACACCGGCAGATGGCATGCACCCATTCACAATGCAAAGCAAGGAGGACAGAAAGAGAGAGAGAGAGAGCATGGGAGAAAAAAACAAACAAAAACAAGAGGAGAGAAGCTGATTACAATCACATGTAAGGAAATGTAAACGGAGAATCAGTTTGCTGTTTTTCCCAGAGAAGTTGAGCGCACCAATTACAATGAATCAATGGCGTTTTCTGGCAGCGGGGATGGAAATTTTGTTTTTCTAATTCATGTGGGCTGACAAGCAGGAAGACGCCAGGCAGCTCCTTCATGCCAGAAACATGCTCCTCTGACAGAGATTACACTCATTATTCCTTGTCATCCATTTCCCATTATTGCGACTTCTTGTAATTCCGATCCCCTTTTAGCGGAGAAAAATACTCTGGAATAACTTCTCTGGGAAACTGATTTCAATTTCCTGATCAACACAGCACAGCAAACAGACAGTAGCTATCCTACAGCTTAGAGAACAGTATCTTCATCGTGTACACACATTAGCGAGTCGGTCAGTAACGTGTTTTCCATGTATTATCTCAGGACAAACAAATAGACATTTCTTGGTTTACCACCACTGCCACAGGTGGAAATGCGGTGACCTATTGTCTCACCTGCAAGGGTTGCCCCCGACAACATACAGTGTGTGTGTGAGAGCAAAGGGAAGGGCAAGACCTACCAAGACCGCTAGTAGGAGTCATGCACAAGACTGACCCTGTTGTGTTCATGCAGAGAAAGACAGAGAGGGAGAGGGGGGGGAGAGAGAGAGAGGAGGAGGAAATAAATGGGTTAATTGAGAGGGAGGAGATCAACAAAGTTAGACAAGAACAAAATAAAAATATCTACAGTGGATGCTACAGTGGAGCCGTGAATGCAGGAGCAAGCAGAGGAGTCCCCTTATTCAGTTATAGCATAAGTGAGGAAATGCTACTGTAGGCAAAGCTGGATCAATGATTATTGGCTTACAGATGTGGAGTAAATGATAAATAATCAGTCATGTGTTGTACTTCTGTTAATCAATAAAAACACATTGTTCTGCTGATCCACAAGCTTATGTTTTTACACATTATTTAAAAGAGAATATTATTTTCTTACTTTCTCATAAAGTTCAGTGGCCACAAGACCGATGCAAATAACATAATTGTGGTGTAGGAAAATATCACGGTTCAGTGTCACTACAGTCAACCTTATATATCTGCTTCCTATTGTTGTTTTTTCAATCTCCACCAATCTGAAACCGAGCCGATCTGTAATAACATTATGTGCAAACACGACTTTAACCCAGGGCTACTTCCCACACACTGATACTGAGGGGGAGGGGAGGAAGGGAGACAGGAGGGGCTGTCAGGCATCTCAAACAACAGGCAAACCAAACGATCAGGTAAAATGTGGAGTGAGGGATGGGAGTCTCATCCTCATGACTCAGTGTGGCTACAGGCCTGTACATCATTTTAGCAAGTGACTAGAAGAGGATTGCTCTTTTAAAATGGTCCGATATTGATGCACCTCAAAACTTAAATCTTCTTCTTAAAAGCCTCCTTATCATTAGAAACAACTGGGCTTGTTTTCCCCCTCTGGTATGCTTTGGTGCTACGGTTGAGAAAGGTGTATCGAATCAAGGTTTTAATATATCATCGTTTGTATGGCTCTGATCAAAGCCCTTCAACCTGGCAGACACTACGTGGCAGGAATTAGATCAAAGTTTAGGGCTGGCACAGTGAATATTTGGAACATTAACACACACTGTCTAGCAGGAATGTTTATGTACGTCACTCAAACTTATCAAAAGAAAATCTAGGACTAAACTCACGAAACCGATCATGAGTGGTGACAATAAGATACATTTGTGATGAGGTTAGATGAGCACACTCAGTGGGTGTTTCTGTGCGTCTGCATGCTCTAGATGAGTGCCTCTGGGTTTCGAGGCGCTCTTACCTGTGGGAAAGAAAGCGGGCTGCTGGAGCTGTGCGTTGGCCAGAGCCTGCTGGTAGTGCAAAACACTGGGGTTGAACAGCGAGCCGTTACACTTCTCCATCGCTTGTCTCTTTGGTAGGGGCTGGAGGATGCCGTGGGGGAATGCCTGGACACACACACACACACACACACACGCACACACACGATTTGATCCGCATACTTACACAAGTGTGATATTTGCAAATGTGTTATTTGTATAAGCACAGCACAACAAGGCACAAGTGGAAGCTTGCTGTAACTATCACAAGGACAATGAGAAACTACACCATAGCAAGGCAATCAACAACACATTACAGAAAATAATTTAACATTACATTAATACATGTACAGTACAATCTAGAATTGCTACTTGTGATCAAAAATATTTAGAATTTTACAGGGTTTCACAAAAAACGAAAGAGCCAACTTAAATTGTGTGAGTGGCTACAGTACGATTAAAGAAGCTACATGCAAAGCAAAAGGTGAAAGGTCAAAGTACCAGGTCTACAGTTGCCTCGAGGGGTCGCTTCATTGCTTTGGCAGTCGACTGAGTCTTTAATTAGCAGGCAGCGAGCACATGATGGCAGTGGGCCAATGGGATTCAAGCGTATTAACATACAGGTAACAGCAAGCAGAGGTGCGTCATGGGGGACAGCATTGCATTGTGGATAGGTGAGAAGGAAAAAAACAAAAACAAAAATAATCTGAATGCAAGTATACCACATACAAAACAATAGGCATGCACATAAACAAAAAACTGTTTTGTTTACTTCAAAGAAAACTACCTTTTTTGAATTAGTACCAAAAGCAAAAAAAAGCATCTATATTATCCGTCGGTTAACAAAAAGTTTATATGATGTATTTCAAAACCACTGGGTAAGTAAATGTACGTAAATAAGTTTAATTTCGGTAGAAGAAAATGCAGGAGACAACTGATTCAGATAAGAGGCTGACACACAGGTAGGGTGCTACACACAATAATTACAGTGCTTCTGGAGGTGCTTTGGGCCGTGAGAAACACCCGCTTGGATGGGAGCGAGCTCTGGTCGAAGCCCCTTAAATAATAAACTCTGCACTCACAAGTGGACAGATTTGTGTAGGCAGATTTTTAGTCCCAACCAGCCGAAAAAACAGCAGATCAAATACTTATTTATTCACGTCTAGTGCTTTAAACCCTAAATGGTGTGGCTTGTTAGTGTGATCAATGCACTTGGGGAGGTGACACAGTGTGAGTCATAATCACAGAATGTGGAGTTCTGTTTATTCTTACATTCCTCCTAGAAACAGCAAGTATCTTAAGACCTATGAAGCTAACCCTAACGAGGTAGTAACTGTTTAATTTATTAAAAAAACGTACATCCGTCCCTGCTGAGAAAAAAAAAAAGATGACATGGATGTGATGAGCACAGCATTAGAGGGGTCCATGCACAAGCCTCTTGCTTAGTGAATGCAGATACTCTACTAGTATATGACATTATAAAGAGCGACAATGCATTGCTGCAGTGTCAACACACTTAAACACCCTGGTTAGTGCAAATGGAAGATGGCCAATTAAAGTGACATGAGAAGCAGAGATGACTTGCAATGAGGGAGAAGATTACAGCATGGCAAGCAACACATAGTGTGGCACAGTAAAACAACATAATCTCCATAATAGGATCTTCTTACTGTAACTGTATCAGTTAATGTGTAACCTTATCTACAGCACACCTTAGCCTATTTGCTTAAAAAAAATAAAGTGAATTATGGATAATGATATTACCTATTTGCAGCAGTGCAGCAATACAGGTTTTATGGGGCTCCGCTTCAACAAAAGGTGCTTAAGCTTAGGCTAAGGGCTAAAAGAAAATTGGATTAAGGTGCTGACTAAACAACTCATTGTCCTAAGGTTAACCCAGCTCACCTCTGGTAAAGCCAGTAACTGCTGATGGCAAATTGGGTCATAAAGTTAATAAAGTGGGGCATATGAGGAACACAAGAGGAGTAAGAAGAGGCTCAGATTGTAAAGAATGCACAGGGACGATTTACTGCTTGTTTGACTGAGCATTGTGTACCTGATGCTAAAGTTCTCCTTTAAGCAAACAGACGGGGTCAACGTCAGGTTACAGCGCTTCTGGGTCTCAGGCTGTCTTTTATTTATATGTGTTCCAATTCCTTCTCGTTTCCCTGCTTTTCTGCTACAAAATTGACCTGTCGACTCGTCATTGGCACTGCATGGACTTATGGAGGAAGGACAAAGAGAGCAAGCAGCGATGGAGCCAGCCAATGGCAAGAAGTATGTGCATAAAGCATGCCCATGCCATGGAAGGAGAAAACACACTGGCGCAGTACAAGGTGTGCGAGTGCAGCAGCCACTCATAGCCTGGGGGGGGGGGACACACACACCGCCAAACCCTTCTGTCTGCATCTCAATCTGTCTGTCTCTTACTCAGCATGTCATGGGATTTTCTCCAACTAAAGGCAGAGGAGGGTAAACCCCGCCCGTGAGGCTACATCCTCATCCATCCCCGATTCAATTTACACTGATCTGCAGAGAGCCGCACTTATCATTGAGAGCAGGGAGGGGAGGTGGGATGGGGGGTGAGCCAGCACATTGTCTCTGTATGAACCAAGGGCATTGGAAAATAAAAGCATACTGCGGTGAGATAATAACAGATTGTTCTTGCGACATTATACGGATGCACATAGGTCGAACTAAACCCTGGTTATTGTAAACGACCGCCTCGGCTATCGTTGGTGAAGAGTAGAATGAACCAGCAGAGGCGGGTATGTTTCATACAGCAATAAAGCAGCGCTCCACATTTCATGTTACTGTGGGTGTCATCGGCAACAGCATGTGTGTACACATATGGTGTAAGCCGGGATGATTGGTGATAATGTCACGTGTATTCAGAGTGTGGTTACGTGTGTACAATTGCCCAAGAGATCACCACACAATGACGTATGATCTCCAATTTAAAAATGGTGCCGATATTAATGTAATTTGTGTGAAAATAATGCATTAATTGCGTTTACTCGCTCTTTCACCCCCCCCATAATAACTTGTTTATTCGATGCGATATAAAGCCTCACTGGATATTAAAATGAAAGGCTAAGCTCTTGTTGGAATTTCAAGGTAAACTGTATAAAGGCGCTATAAAGAAAAGCCTTATTGTCCCATCCTAACCTTACAAGCTCCTTCTCTAGAAGTACTGCTCTGTAAATATTTGTCTGGCTACTCCAAGGACCAATATGAGTGTAGAGTAGGCAGGCTGTAGTGCTGAGCTCTCACCATGGCTGCAGCCGTGGCGGCGGCTTGCGCAGCCACAGCTGTCTGGTTGGCCTGGTGCTGGGCGGCCTTTATCTTGGCCTGCAGGTGGGCGGGGGGGTGGAAGTACTTGCACTTCTCGCGGGAGCATCGGCTCTTGATGTAGTCCATGCAGACGGTGACCGTGTTGTCGCTGGTGTCGATCATGGGGCTGTCGCTCGGGTGGGCGAAGCGGCAGTCGGTCTCTCCGCGGGCGCAGTTGCCTCGCTGAAACTCGCGGCACACCTGGGAGCGAGAGGTGGACGAAAGAAACACGCAGACGTGGACAGACACACAGATGTAGGGATGCCAAAAAGAGAAGGCAAAGAAATAAGCAGAGAAAGACATAGAAATGTGAATTCTTCCAGAACACGTCACAAAACATTATTCAACACACTGGCTGCTTCTAATTAAGGATTTACTTTATTCTGCTGCATCAGACTTAAAAATCCCATATTTTTAAGCGCAGGCGATAAAAAGGTATAAAAAGGTCTGAGCAGCGTGAAACTAAAGAGCAATGTGTGCCAAACAAAATGATTGTGGAGTCACTGAACCAGTCCGTGCTCAACCGCTCATGGCGGGGCATAATCACATGGGGATCTGCTTTTGACTTGCACTCTGGGACTGAAACGCATGTACACACACATGCTGCTTTTTGAGTGGGAGTGTATACATGTCTCACAGGGATACTGTTTCATTAGAGCCAACTTCATTCAGTTGCTAAGTGATAGCACTCCCGGAGAAAAACACATACAGGCACCTACGCATCACCTCCAGGTCTTTGGGAGATTATTGTTCATCTTCCAAAAATATAGTGGGAATGAAACGAGTGTTGTTTGCCAAGGGGCAGATGGAGGATGTTGAAGTTGTCGTAATTGAACCATTCTTTACTGCCGCTGTCTAGCAAGTACCAGTTTGCGTTGAGCAATATCCAACCTTAATTACTGTAGGCCTTTTTTTTCGCGTTATGTTTCTGATACTTCAATTATTTCTGTACTGCAGTTAGAGGGCTTTTTTATGACTTATTCAAAGACAACTCTTAACAGCATGCCTTTAAGTCAATAATTACTCTCATGCATCAGAAAACTTGCTTTAGGTAATTACACAACAAGTGGTTGCATTCAAAATGTTCTTCAAAAGGTTAAAGATGTGTGTATTTGTTGCTATGCCAACTCTTTTGGTACACAGAATGAGTGAAACCTTGAAGAGAAATGTACTTGTGACTATTGTACTTAAACCATAAGACCCTGTAAATACTTCAGAGCTATGAATAATAGTCATTAGTCGCACATATCTCACACCCATAATCACAGGTTTCATCATAATTACACTTCAGGCCTCTCCAAGACAACACTAGGTGTGATAAGCTGTCATGCTCTTCTTGTGTGGATGAGAGAAAGAGATGCTGTGATTGTCACCTCCAGCTTGTCGGTACGCAGCAGTTTCTGGTTGGAGGAAGAGCCGCTCATGGAGATGGGCGGGCTGCCGGGAACCATGCAGGGGCTGCTGGGAAGGATGTCCGTGGGCACCAGGCCCATACTGTGGGACATGGGGGTCAGGTAGGGGGCGTAGCTCAAACCGCTGGACCCAAGGCCCTGGCTCATTGGAAACGTCTGCTTTACAGGGAGAGAAAGACCCCGAATTATTCGAGCTGCTTTAAAATATTCTGTCCTTTTTTTGTTTAATTAAAAAAGGTAGTCAGGGACGAAAGAAATGGCTGATGTAAAAATGATGAATGTAGGGAGGGGACAATGGGGAATGGAAGGTGAAAGGCAGGAAGAGGGTAGAGAAGTTGGAGGAAGGAGAGACAAATGAGCGAGAGGGGAGGTGGGGGAGAGGGTGTGACAGGTAGAGAGAAAGAGCCAGGGGAACAGAGAGGAATAGGTTTCAGAGAGAAGAGGAGGGTAGAAACAAGAGAAGAGGGTTTTTTTAACCTCTATGTATCCCAGGGAAGGTTTTGCTGAGTGAGCATGTTCTTTTTCGGCTTCACCCAGCGTTACATTGATGCAGTTAAACACATTCGCACCTGGCAGCTGCCCAGTGCACCCACAGCCTGACTGCAGAGCGACTCCCGGAGAGGAGTCTGGGAGATTTGTGCTTTTGCTCAAGGCCATCTCAATAACTTAAAAACAACTGCGTGAGCTCCCTCGAGATGTTATCTGAGAACAAGGTAATCTGAGAGAAAAGCGATAACATCATGGCATCTAATAAAATACGATTTGCTCTCAGTGAATCATGCACTGCTGATACTTTCGGAAAATGACACAGGCATAATGAAAGCTTTATAATGTCTTATTCAACAGAGCAACACTTTGAGCAGTGCAGCACAACAACAGCTATTTTCCTAGTGAGTCACGTTGCGTGGACACTGACTAACCATGGGTTGCATGGTGGTGCCGGGGATCATGAACTGCATCTGTTGAGACAACATGGCCGCCGCTGTCTTCTGCTGGATCAGGTTATTTCGCCCGTTGATCTCCAGCTGGGTCTTCAGGTGAGCGGGCGGGTGGAGGTATTTGCAGTTTTCTCGTGTGCAACGGCCCTGGGCGGGGGGAGAGAAAAACAAAGGTTCTTAACAATCTGAACATTTCAAGTCTCCGATCAACAGAATAGATTTAGATTTTGAATGACCAGGTTGTGCGTCTGCCCGAGGATGTGGCAGATTTTTGGGCATTGAGTTTGACACGGACTTAGAGCAGAGCAAGTGCTCGAAGGCAGCATACATATTCATACTTGGAAAGTTTGAAAAATGAATTAAGGAATGTTTATTCTGATCCAGTGACAGCAGCAGGTTGCCCTCGGCAATAAAGTCGAAACATTACCAGTTTCGGTCTTTCTAGCTTGTTAACTCCGGTTCTTACTCCTGCCTGCACCTTGGACACACTGACATGGAAATGAGGAGAGGTGGACAAAGGCTGGAGCTATATTCTCCCCATCGTGACCAAATCTCTGGTTGCACAGGTCACCCAGTGTTCTCCGTGGAAATGCAAATGCAGGGTTGGCGGGGTCAGGCTTACAGGGACCCTGCCGAATGGAGGTAATTACACCATCAACCCAGAGGCTAATGGCAAACACGATAATTCAATATGGATCCTCAATGCGGTGCTTATTTTGATGAGAGTGGGCGGAAGAGAGGAAGGAGGTCAGGAGGGAGCCACACAGTGAAGGTTAGTGGTGCAAGAGACTGGAGAGTAAAGGTGAGGAGAGGTGGAAGAGATGTGGAGTAGTCTGAGCTACTACAGAGGGGAGACAACAGGGAAAGGCCAAGAAGACAAAAGGGGAGGAGGTGACATGGCAGGGTGAATGTGAAGGAGGGCAGAGGGAGGTGAAGCTGAATAAGAATCAGTGTAGCATAACTCCACAATAACCATTTTCTCTCATAGTAAAAGTCACCAGATAATATCCTGATAGTATGACGATCTTAAACAGGCTATAAATACTCTCCTGTCAAAGCAGGACACACACAGCTTGAATTAATAACATTAATAACGACTGGCTGGCATGGCCTTCTGGGTAACAGAGCCCTTGTTAATATTATTGAATACACCTGTGCTTTTCTTTTTTCTATTAATCTATTAATCAACCTTAATTTGATGACCCAATATTGTATTATGGTAAAAAACAAACATTATGAAATGTGGTTTTGTGATTGCAAACAGAGTTTAAGCTCTCGAGCAGCAACATGAAAAGAAATGTATAAAATAATACATTATTCTTTTCACAGAGGTGGAAGAGTAAACTAAGTAAAGCTCTTATCAGGACCACATCCCATGGTTTTTGATGCAAATGAATAAAAGCACGATATGGATTATTTCTGTTAACACAAAGGCTTGAGAGCCCAGAGTGTCACTCACCACGCTTCGGGGATTTGAAGGAGCTCCTCAATCTGTTCGAGTCCATATAGCCACACTGAGAGCTTTGTTTTGGTACATGAGGTGGGCAGGCAAACAGACAAGGACTTTTAATAAAGCCTGGCTCCCACTGTAAATAACCAATAATCCTCAAGTCTCATCAAAGGAAAAAGTAATAAAACCTGGCTATCCTTTTCTTCCTCACAGATATTAAAGCCACCAAACAGTACATCAAAAACACTGTTTGTTACAAATGATTTTATTTTACCTGCCATAAAGGATATTAAGGCTGTAGGCTTCTTTGTAATGCTTCTGTTCACATGGATAAACACACAAAGACATGATATTAAGGTGTTCTGCCTGCGGGGGGTTGAAGCTGCAACGAACCACTGATAAACCCTCCCAACGGTTCACGTGCATAAAATCTCACCTGCCCACACATATTAAATCACAACAAGCGTCGCCCCCACACACGCTGCGCACAGGCGTGTAGATATAGAACCGTTTTGTGAAGCCCTGTCCAGACCAGAGGAACCTTAGCATGGACCCCTGCAAACTGAAAACCTCAGAGGTGTGAAAACTAATTGGAGCCTTGTGCACCACCACCGAGATAAGTGTGTGTGTCTTGTTTATCTACACCCACGAGAAAGAATGCGTAGGCAGGTGTAACAGAGCGTGTGTGTGCAGGAGAAACTGTGTGGGCGGGTGTGATAGAGTCTGTGTGTGTGTGTGTGAGAGAGAGAGAGAGAGAGCTGGTGCTGCTCTGGACGGCATCCCAAACTGAGTCTGCAGGGAAGCACAGCATCCACCGCGCGCCACGCAGAGATCACAGACATACACGGACACAAATAAAGACGCCTTGCACGTGCAAACACTCACTTATGTGGACTTAAAGTGAAGCCATAACGTTCCCCCGTTTGCTCCATATTCAGTTAATCTATAACCTGTGAGTGACAGGTGCTTTTGGCAATTGCTCATCATTATTCTCCATTTAAATTGATGAAGTAAACGGAGAAGAGAGTGTTTCATAACGCACAGGCGCTGTCGCACTAAGTGCAAGCCTCAGACTCGTAAAACCTTCTCCTTTCATCGAGTCCAACTTAGCTTTAGAGGCTTTTATCACTTACGCATTCATGATCTACTGCAAGCATTGTGCAAGTTCTTTGAATAAATTAGGTTTGATTTGTCTTCGGCCTTTCTTTTTGTCTAGTTTAGATTTGAAAAAGCAAATAAATTAAGCACCTTTGCTAAGACTGTCGTGTTAATGGAATTTCTAACAGGGCGAGGAATTCAGTGCAGCTTTCAATTATTTTAACACCCATTAATTGCAGTGAATTGATTTACCTCAAAAAGGTCATACACAGTTTGAAGAACCATCGCCAACTCCTAATATATCCACACATCTACAGTGGCAGGAGTATGGAGTTCTGTCTTGTTTGGTTCACAATCCTAAAGTATCTAACTGTCAAACATTAAAAAGGTAGCATTCATATATATGTATCTATTCATAACACTGACGATTAGATGATGTTACAGTGGAAATAAGAGTAGATGAGTCAAAGGTTAGTGGGCGTTCAGGCTGGAAATAGCACTGCGTTGAAGCAACACACAGGTCTGCATTGGTGGGGGTATGTTATTACCAACCCCCAGGATCACTGCTGCATCTTCAATCCACTTTTCCTAATAGGTTATATATGAACACGTGAAACGGTGAAATGATCCAGGAAGTCCGGTTTATTATACTCTGAAATTGGATTACGTCAACAATCATCAGCGTCCTATAACCTCAGTTTAAACATGTTAAAGTGTCACATACAGTGTTATTAACAGTGTCTTCTACCAGGCTCCGCAGAGTCTATGGTGAGGGGATATGGATTTGCCATTAATACGGTTAAAGGAGATCAGAAATGGCCCATATCCTTTGGAGGTGTAGAATACAAAAGAGGAGATTTCAGGAGAATTTGAGCTGAGTTCGTACTGCAGATATGAGGTGAGGTAGTCCAAGGCTGTATTCTGGGATAATCCTATCCTACAAAAGACATCCTGGTGTTCACAGCTGTCATACAGTAACAATGCTGATAAAAACGCACACCCACACACACATATTATTGTGCCTTCATTAAACAGTAGGGAGGTGTTCATTTATTGGTACTCTGCACAGCAGTTAGAAAGCTTTCACACACATTTTCACCCTGACTTGGAGCTAATCAGAAAGACGTCCAAGTCAGGGTGAAAATCCAACATCTGCTTTATGGCAGGAGTAACTAATGCTTTGATAAAACATGGAAGAGCCAATATCAAGAAATGGCCGTGCCAAACATTCGTGATGTCCATGAAGGATCCAGGCTGCAGTCTGAGGTGTTTCCCTGCGATGCTTGGCGATTCAAAGCACATAAGATGAGGTAAGCTTTGAGGAAAGGCGGCGCCGCATCACAGGAAAAAGGAGACTACTCGTGGTTTAAGCAGTGGGGTGGTCCGCCGGCGTGACAATGACGGTGCTAAAAAACCTGCGAGCGTGGCTGATGACAATGGCGTGGCCTTGTCTGGTTACAGCCCCTTATCTTTTCCAGAGGGTGGCAGACACACAAACACCTACGGAAAAAGACACACACTGTTCCTTGTGTCTAAGCCACCCACTCGGAGCAGAAATCCATTCATCACAGGCATTGCCTCCGAGAAGCCGTCTATGAAAAGGATCTTTGAAAGCACCAAGGCACCTCTGTGATTCACGCACCAGCCGCCGGTTTGTAGCCATAGTTACACGGTGATATTATACCTTTCAGCGGGGTCGCTTGCACGGCAACTCTTATTGTAGGCTGCGCCGTTGCCCTCGTGCTAAAATGCTATGATCCATGCTTTGGGACACACTAATAGCGGCTTTGATTCAGATTGGATAATTATCTCCTTGTGTCGCAGTACAATGAAGGAGAGATCAAAGACAGATATACCCAAATCCATTGCTAAACAAGATAGCACTTAATGTTTGCCAAGTTTCACATGTGATAGTGATATCAATTAAAAATGTGCTCCATATTAGAGTTGATCCAGAGGGGAAGGGGATAAAAGGAGCTAATTTCATGAACAGATTAGGATTAAACTCACTTTACCCATCGAGGCTCTTTCAATTGTTTTTACTTCTTGTAATTAGGTCGCAATAATTACTCCTGGAAAGCCGCTCTGGCAGAAGATGTCTTTTTTTATCTCTAAAAACAGGCAATGGAGCACAAAGTCTTTTATTTTGAAATGTAGATTCCTGCTGGTATGTGAATGTTACCCTTTTCTGCCGCGTGTTGAAGACCAAGAATAAGTACAAAATGATGGTAATATAGTGCCAGGAGATATGGGAGTCGGAGGCGGTGCATCGAAGGTGCAGAAGGGTACTTTAATAAAGGAGGTGTTGTCGGGTCGCAGCCCGGGACAACAAGAGAAAGAATCAGGAGGGCACACAACATACATAGACAACAACACATATATGTCCGTGTGGAAACCACACCCCTACCCCAAAGTTCCGTGTGTGAATTATGTCCCAGTGTATTAAAGGTGGTCACCACACAAGCCCCCCCAGAATTCAAACGGGGCAAAAAAAAAAAAATCCTCGCGTCCGGGAGGAAGCACCACAGGGTCTGAGGAGGATGAGGTTGCAGGTGAGGGCCGGGCCATGGAACGGGCCGTCGGAAGGGGGCCGCAGGAGAGGGTAGGGACCCCAACGAGGGCATCCTCACCGGGGGTGGAAGACGGGCCGGAACGGGGCCGCAGTAGGCGTCGTAAGGGGGCCGCAGCGCTGCGACGTGGGGACGGCGCGAACATCCCGGTGGTCCCCAGCAGGGAGGAGCGCTGCCCGGCCGCAGGCGAGGGCACAACGGCAGCGGGCACAAAGTCCTCGGGGGGAAAGAGCCGGGTCCCCGGGGGGCAGGAGCAGGGTCCCCGGGGGGCAGGAGCAGCATCCCCGGGAGGAAGGAGCCGTGGACAGGGGAGAGGCCAGACGGGGCGCCGTCCGGAGCCGCCGTCGAAATGAACCGTGAGCCGCGGTAAGAGGAGAGGCCAGGCAGGGTCCCGGAGCGCGCCACCCACGGGCCGATGAAGACATGGGGACGTCCGAAACCGCCGAGGCGAAGAAAGAGGCCAGACAGGCTCCGGAGCGCGCCACCCACGGGCCGATGGCCGCATGGGCGACGTCCGAAACCGTCGAGGCGAGGGAAGAGGCCAGGCAGGGTCCCGAAGCGCGCCACCCACGGGCCGGTGAAGGCATGGGGACGTCCGAAACCGCCGAGGCGAGACGGGGTCCAGGAGTGCACCACCCAGGCGTCGATGAGCGAGAGTGGCGTCTGAAGCCGCCGTCGAGGTGGTGAAACAGGTGAGAGTGTCCACACGAGGCCGACCAGACATGGTCGAACCTCCTCTCAGGCACCAGAAAATGCTCAAAAAGGGCCGTACTGTCCACGGTCAAAAACAGGTGGGCGAAATAGCGAGAGGATTCACACGAGGCCAACCAGACATGGTCAAACCTCCTCTCAGGCACCAGGAAAAGCTCGAAAAGGTCGATAGCCGTTAGCAGCTAGCCGTTAGCAGCTAGCCGTTAGCTGAGGCCGTTAGCTGGCAGCCATCGGTAGCTGCTAGCCGTCGTTAGCCCCACGTGGATAGCTGCTAGTCGTGGTTAGCTAGCGCCGCTGGGACGTGCAGCCGCACGCCCCGGAGAAACAGCCCCATGAGGTAGCCATGGGGTTGCTGGTCGACCCAGCAGGTCGTGCATCGTCCCCCCGATGCGGGAACGGCGAGCAACGTCTCCAGCCTTCTGCGGAGCACGCACCGAGCCTCAGTCCGCGTGCCGGTGGCAGCCACGGACGTCTCCAAAAAATCTCCGGCATTTCGAGAAAGGAACCTGAGTTCCTTTTGCCGTGTTCGGCTTCGTCTCGGAAACTTCCCCAATCACGTCAGGGTCACCAATATAGTGCCAGGAGATATGGGAGTCGGAGGCGGTGCATCGAAGGTGCAGAAGGGTACTTTAATAAAGGAGGTGTTGTCGGGTCGCAGCCCGGGACAACAAGAGAAAGAATCAGGAGGGCACACAACATACATAGACAACAACACATATATGTCCGTGTGGAAACCACACCCCTACCCCAAAGTTCCGTGTGTGAATTATGTCCCAGTGTATTAAAGGTGGTCACCACAGTAAGTCTATTTATTTTTACAAGAGATATACAAACAACTATTTGTCATAATCAACTAATAGTTTCAGTAATATATCAAGTAAAAACTAGCATTCCTTAACTGTTTATGCTGGCATGTGTGCCCTAAACCTTTAGCAAAGGGAAGGGGAAAATCCTTTGCCACAGTAAACACACTGGCAAGAGAACAAAATAATCCTTCCACAGAGTGACAGACTGCTGAGGAGGGTACAACATTTCTCCTGCCCAAAAACAACATAACTATCGTGCTGCAACACTCCAACTATGGCAACTGGCAGACAGAAAAACACTTGGGACAACACTCACCCTCTGATCACATACAATTGAAATGCCAGTGACCCACCGTTTACTTGTTTTTCGCCTCTAACAATGTTTTCAATATCTGGACATCTTTCCACACCTAGCAGACGACATGGTAAGAATTAAAATGTTCATTATGCTAACCAGACACAACAGGCAGGAAGTATCTCTCGTAAGCTAGCAGTACAAAGTGCTAATTTATATATATATATATATATGGTCAAATTTAAAGTCCCAGCCATTGCCATGATAAAAACCACTGCAATTATGGCAAGACAGTCAGAGACATTCAAATAAGAGCCATTATTAAATGCAGTCCCTCATGGAGTTGGGACTAAGAAACATAATTAGCGCCCCCAGAATATACAGTAACACATTTACAGGGGACCACTGGCCCAAATGGTCCATTTATAGCTGGCATTAGCCTCCCCTGACCGGGTTTAACGCTGCCATCTTTGTCACTGGCAGAGACGCTGTCCCCCCCGCCTCCCTCATCAGCCTGCTGAATGGTCAGAGTGATGACTGTTGTGTGTCTGTGGGTGGCACAGACACAGAGGGCCAGTCTTCCACCCCCTCGGCAGAATACCGCTTCAGTTGTGGGCCCCTCCGTTCACCACTGTAACATTTGCATTTTGCCCTCAATGGGCGCTCTATCCTCGGCCTGTGAGACAGAGTGGCTGCCTATAGGCTGCGGCCGCCAGAGGAGTTGTAAATGTCCTCGTAAAGGCGATTTTAGATTACATCCCCGTGGCTCCAGTCGCCCTAAATAAGGAAGCTAGTGCCCTGGTGGTACTCCAAGCCATTGCTTTCCGGTCCCACATCAACACTTCAAACCGAGAAACAATATCGGTGATTTACTTAGGGACGAATGTTGGGGATTTGGGATGTGTGTGCATGCGTTTCTCATGTAAGTCCCTTGCTCTCCAACATCAGAGAAAAGGCTTTACTCATACTACCTCAAGTGACATCTTTCAGGAGCAAGCACCGCGCTCAGGGACGTGATCAATGGCAGTGTGACTGGCTGTATTGGCAATTCAGAAAAACCAATCAGGCAGGGAGATCATGGGAAAAGCAGCTAAAGAAATGTAGGGTCAGCTGCCAGACTGTGTGGGCGGCGGCCATGCAAAGGTCAGAAAAAGGAAGTAGGGCAATAAAACACATTAAAGGAATCCCATCTAAAAAAGGGACTTACTGAAAAATACACTCAGGAAACTGAAGTCTTCCCCGGTTTATCCGATTGTCCTCAGCGTGAGAGGAGGAGGGCCGCTGTGAGAAACTGACACTAATTTTTCTGACATGAAGCCTGTGATATGTGTAATCCCCTTAGAGCATAGTGGAAGAACCTGTTGTATCCCCGCTGACCAGGGGAGGCGGGGGGTGGACGCGCTCCTCGTCTCTCAATGTTCCCTCAATGCCTTGTCCCCGCATTACATCCTGCCTTTAATGCTCAGTCATTTGCATTGTTGAGCAAATATGCATGGCTCACGCTTATTCGTTTGGCTAGGTGTTTTGTTTACAGATATTCATATTTTAGGCTATAAAAATCTGAATAACAGTATTTCTTGGCGTGCAATATCTACTGGAAACGATCCTGGAATGATCAGTTCCAGGAAGTTATGCCTCACCACCACATTTAGAAGATGAAACATAAAAGTTTTCCATTTACGACCACGTAGCTTTCTCTCTGGGGGTTTTCTCCGAGGGCCTTCTTCAGTTCTTCTTGTTCATAATGTCTTTCTGTTTGCTGTGAAAGAGATTCTTTTCCAGGGCCACTAACCGCTGGTTATGCAGCCTATAACAATTCACAAGGAGAACACTTTTGTGAAAGCCACCAGCTATAAGACACCAGGAGAGGCACTACAGAAGGCTGCAAAGAGGCCGAGCCAGTGACCCTAGCACCAGGTGAGGTATGGAGGCACTGGATGCACATGGACAGGGCTTTCCTTCATCCTCAATCACAGAGAAT
Source organism: Harpagifer antarcticus (assembly GCA_902827135.1). Lineage (NCBI taxonomy): Eukaryota > Metazoa > Chordata > Actinopteri > Perciformes > Harpagiferidae > Harpagifer > Harpagifer antarcticus. The sequence continues at coordinate 6,282,442 of CADEHL010001020.1, forward strand.
GCTCCCTCCGAAAGATCCTGTTTTGTTTTTGGGCTCTAATGGATCCGTTCTGACTAATGGATCCGTTTGAAGTGGGGAGGCTCCAGGACACCAGGAAACACAGAAAATCCATTATGATCGGATCTGGTAATGGAGAAGATGAATCGATGGTGAACAGTGGCTAAAAACAAGTAAAACCGAAGAAGTAACCCAGCTGATTATATTATGATCAGGCCTGCCTAGAACCAGGGTCTATGCAGGAATCCTGAAGTCAAATGTCAGACCTTTTAAGACCCTTTCCATACATTTTAAGACCTCATCGCCACTTGGAGTTCTAACCGGTTACCTTGGCGACACACTTTACCTCACATTGACGATATACAGTATTGATTGTCCTTCCTCCTTATCTTCCAACCATTTGGACGCAGACTTGCATTTCCCCATAACGATGTTGTTTAACAACCGGCGTAAACGGACCTTCGCGCGCTATCAAGACGTGAGCGTGCGATGTCCTGTTCAGATGACGTCAAACCCAACGGGATGCCATCAATAAACTACAGAATCACACTACACACCTACGCCATGACTACATTCAGGCAGACTGTAGAACACAACCTCTTTGGACCATTTATATACTTATTGAAGACAAGCTACAAAATGTGATACCTTGGAAAATGCCCTTTAATAGCCTTCATTTTCGCTAAATTGATTTATCAACTTTTAATACTTTTTAAGACCCTGCGGACCCCCTGAGAACACTACAGAAGAATTGGAATGCAAATAAGGAAAATAGTGCAGAGATCAGGGAATTAAGAAACAATAGCCACACGCATACATACACATGTACTGTAAGATGCTGTGGCCTCCGCAGTAATTAAGTGCCTTTGTTTCACGAGCTGTAATCCCACAGACGGAGGAATAGTACTGACACGCCCAAGATTACCCAAGGAGGAGAGGGAGAAAACACTCCCACCCCCATGCGAGATGTCTAATATAGGCGGTGTGAGTCTTAAGCAACTGCCCGTGTCCATTTATTTGTCTCTAACTGACACCATTTGTATCATTTCGTCAGTGTTTCCTTCGGCTCACGTTGTTTCCCTGCAGGTCGTTGTGGTGGCATCTGAAAATAGCGTTGTGCATCAGCTGAAAATCACATGCTAGGGCTGACACTTTGCAGCATTGCAGATCTGCTGTGTGTGTGTGTGTGTGTGTACTCAAAGTGATCATTAGAGCAGTGCATGTTTCACTATGGCCATCATGGTACAGTTGGAATACAGTGAAGATGTCAGGAGGAGATTGATTCTTCTTTATAAACGTCTCAATCTAAAAAAGGCATTGAAAAGTCCAATGCAATTAATCAAGAGGACTCTCGTAAAAGCCTTCATTTTTCTTTATTAAAGCTCTAATGTGATTTTCCTGACTTGCGTGCTTAAATTGTCTGCAGGGTATAGACTATATTACTTCATGCAGGTTATGAAACCTCCACACAGGAGGAAGTAAGGAATGCCATGCTGGTGATGGTCAGAGTGGCTGCAGTGTGAGGCACTTGCAGACTCCAGGTCCCTAACGCTAATCCAGCTGGAGGCAGGAGCCTGCTTCAGTTAATCTGATCATCTGTGACCTGCTGAGACATGAAACCCACCCTCCAGAGCTCCTCTAATCTGCACACACACATGAAGCTGACAGGTACTCGTATAGTATGTGCAGCACGTTTTAAATGAAGGGTGTCACTCTCCTGCAAACACACACTTCTACAAATACCAAAAGAAAAAGGCTAAGTCATGACAATGCCAGAGTGTTGATAGGTGAGTCACGGCTAAAAGACAGAGCCTGCTTTTCCACAGGCTGTCATTTCCCCGTGCTGAGAAGACAGATCTCGTCAGCTTTGCACTGGTGCAAGCTGTCCTTCAGCCGTGTGGAACTCTAACTAACCACGCTGGTGGATTTCATAGAAATAGGTTAAGTTGATGCCCTAGTTCGACAAGAACTGTGCCACAGCCCCGAGAGACAACAGCCGAAATCCAGGAGGCTTTCTTTTAATTCCTAATTTTACATTTGCTAACAGATACCTCATTTTCAATCAGGCTCAAGCCATCAAAGCTGCCACCACTCTGCAGCGTTTCTAAGAATATCACAGCAAAATTAAATTAAACAAACAACACGAGAAAGGTAAAAAAAAAGGCTAGCCTACATCTTCTTTTCCCGCTGACACTATCGACCGCGTGTCAGAGCGTGTTGAGGAGTTGTGTAAATCCATAAAACAGATGAAGGCGGATAATGAGATGGAAGGGGGAGAGCAGATCTATTCATCAAAGCCTCTTTCGAACACACTCAGCAGATAGGGGCAGAAATATTGCATGGCTGCTTACTCTCCAGTTTGGAGATTAAAGCTTTGGTTGCTGACAAAGAAAACATTGAGGTATTCTAGTGTTAATTCAAACTACAGAGAGAAGTGGAGAGCCCAGTAACCCGAGTGGGAATTTAGAAGCATGCTAGCACTCCTGTGAATCTTATCTTTGTCTTTAATGCCTCACGGTTATTCATAGCCCTGTATACATTATGAGAGAAGTCTGTTTCCCTGACGTCCTAAAATATCTGTTCCAAGTCAGTGAGTGATCAGAAACACAAAGAAGTTATTTATATGTCGCAGCATGCTGGTTTCTTACAAGATATGATAAACTAAACCATGCAAGAACCTGGTATTAAATGGGAAAACACAAATGCAGAAATGTGGTTGTTATATGCAACCAAAGGGGAATAAGGTGCAGCGTCGCATGGATCGGGACGTTGTTTGTTGGTTTTGATGATGAGGCCTCTGAGGAGGCTTTCTCCCCCGAGCTGAGGAGACTCTAAACCCGTATGGAGATGATGAAAACAGTCCTCTTAATGTGGAGAACGCGGGAGTGGAGAGGGATGAATGAGTGCTTACACTTGGTTTGAGTAATAAGTGCCCTTTGGTTAAAGAGATGAGATCAATACAGCCGGGAACGGAGACTCAAACAGCCGCTGAGCTGCAGGCCGTTTTATCTTAAAATTGTCATACGTAGGTAAACATATTGATCTCACTTTGGGGTGTCACATGACCCTGGTGTTGAAATATTGCTTTTGTGCAGCCGGAAAGAACAAAAGACTAAATGTTTCTGACTGATCAATAATTTCGAATACCGACAGTCATATCAAACCATTTGGGCCGCAGACAGCCCCAATTCTCACCATCAGCCTCCTTGTAGAAAGTTGACTTGAGTAGTTTTCAGAGCAACAGGTGTCTTTTCACAACCATGAAATGCCAAAATAAATTGCTTCCAGTAAACCGTGTGTGAAATCATTAAACGTGCTGCCCGTCCCATCATGGATGTTTTAATGGTTCGCAACGGCAAACGTGGAGCCACTGTTTGCCCCCCATCGGTGCCACTTCTCCTCCCCCTTCATCCTCATCTCCCCCCTTCATTCCCTCACCCACCATGGGTTCACCCTACTCTGTGACGGTGTGCCCTGCCAATTAGTGTCCCCCACCTGTCGCCATGGGTCACTGGCACCTGCTGGGTGTGAAATTGGCCATCTCACTTTCGCCCATGAACTTTGCATGGCCCCCCCCGGTGGCCCAAATACACACACACACAGATATGCGGCTATGACCTAAGGTTGACCTTAATGGTATGGCCACCCTGTGTGGTAGGGGCAAAAGAGAAGCCTGTGATATAATAATACCACTTGCTTGGCGTGCAGATTAAGAAACAATCCCTACTGGAATTGTTCACATTACCATGTGTGTTTTGGGCTATCAAAAGATATTCTTAAGCTTTGACAGCTTGTATTCTCTCCAGTGACATCACCACAACTCAGGAATAAACTTGGGGAGTGGGCTGGTATTTCTAATACGATTAGACTACGATTTATACTTTAATAATAGACGCTGAGTTTTATAGTTTTTTGTGGGAATTTACACTTGGCTCGGCTGAACAAAGAGGCATCAATAAAGCATCATTTAAGAAGCTAAATCAAAGCTGAATAAGTGTGCATTGGTATGAAAACATTAACCCAGCTCTCCCTCTCACTAATACAAGAGTCCTTTCCTCCAATCCAGGAAAGCTTTATCATTTTTGGAGCAGCAAAGCTCTCGCCTATTAGGCCTGATGTTTCTGTGGAAAGTTAGACTGGCCTTGAATAAATGGTCTTATACTCTATGGGACTGGATGGAACAGCAGTATTGTTTTTGCAGCCATTTTCAGACATGTACATTACTTCATCACTTTGATACTGATTCTTATCTTTAATCTAATGAGTTAATGGCTTTTTAAAGTGTGCAGGAAGAAAAGAACGAGCATTTTTAAGTGCTAGTTTTGAAATGGCGGTCTCCATTGCGCTTGTCTGCAGCACAGCATAGGGAGCTCCGCTTTCACTGCGGTGTCCGTCACTGCCACTCGTCAAGCCTCAATTGGATACGAGTCAGAAGCAGAACATTTCTACGGAGAAGGAGTGAGTTTGCACGGGGCAAACTCTATTGTCACTTTGACAGGCTTTTTTAGAAGTGAACCCCATGTCAATCACTGTCAGAGCAGTTTACACTCCTCATTGTATTAACATAGTCATTTTGATACTGAAATAGCAACGTAAAAGGCTTCGTCTTTTTCTGTTCCGACACGTCGTCACATGGGATCGGGATGTCACACTTGTTCACAACAGCCTGTTTGACACAGTCTTCCAGTCAAAAGATTAAAACAAGTGTAGGGAACCCATTCTGGTGTAGGGCCCCTAAAGACTGCATTTCTCTTGCCTCATTAGATGGAGCCAATTAAGAAGATCTCTGTCTCATTATATAGGCTGGCCCCTGGGGGACAGCTGGGCCTGTCTGTCTTACTGATGTCGCTCCCTAGGTGTGTGTCTGTGTGTCAGTGGGGGGGTGGTAGGACTGGTGGAGCATCTTGAGCTCTGTCAGTGTAAGTTTGTCCATTTTATAATCAGAGGAGTATTGAAGAAGCCTGGCGGAAGCAGTCAACACATTTCCTGAGCAACGATTAATTTATGTTTAATATGGATTACAGTAAACGCCATATGCTTCTGTATACTAGCAACACAAGCAACATAGTGGCATCTGTGGCCGTTCCAGGAAAGAAACAACAACGCTGTAGCTATTGATTCTTCAAACCGTGATCTACATTTTAAATTGTGTAGGCAGAACAGAGCACATACAGGCTCCTCTAGAGTAGATATTAGATTAGGACAACTGAGTCGGTCTCTGATGGGTGATGATGAAACTACATATCAATAATAAATGAGAGCAATACTAAAGGTCATCATGCAGCAAGCCTCCTGCCTGACTCACCATACATCTTCCTTCAGCTTTACTGCAGAGGTGCTCACAGCAGCATCCACTACTGCAGTCCAGCTGGCTTTGAAATCATCAAATGTAAGGACAGCATAGATTCTGCACAACTGATGTAAGGTTTTTTTTACCACGGAAAACATTGCAGAGATTCGAGTCCTTGCACTGTGGGAAGCAGAGAGCCGTGGAAAGAGGGGGATGACTCAGAGATGGTGGGTGGATTGAGACCAGGTGAGACTCTGGAGCAGCAGATGGGCAGATTTGCAGCGCTCCGTCCCTCCATCACGCTGCAGGCGGCTCACTGGGTGACGAACACCTACTATCAAAGCTGACATGCCCAACACAAGTGCCGTACATATTCTGTTCTGTATAGCAGACAGAAGTTCAAAACTAGATCCCCGCTATATCATAGTGTAAAAGGCAGAGTGGGGCAGAGACAACGGGATGATTTCCTGCAACTAAACCCATGTTCTCACTCAAATTAATAACTTTATTATTAGCAGTTAAACACTGGAGAGACGCATCAATAAACCAGCCAGTTTATGTTGAAGGTCAGCGGTACACCGAGTGCTGCATGAGGGTTTGGTCGCACATTTTGAAGCAGAAATGGTTGTGTGTACTGTCCTTTAAAGTCTACTAATAAAAGGAACATTTTAACTTGAAAGCAACAGAAAGAAATTCTCCAGAACAAGTACATTTGAATAATAAAATATGTATTTTATTTTAAGTAGTAGTTGGCGTAAAGTAAGATAATGTAAATATAAAAACACTAAACGTGCCTGATATTTTCATACTTTTAAAAATTGTTCGTTTAAAATGCTGTTGCTAGAGGACATGGATTGCAAACACTTTTAAAAGCAGGAGTACGAACAGCACTCACGAGTTGATAAAACTGAGAGAAGGAAATACGGAATGTAACTGACGGAATACAAAATAGTATCACTGTAGTTCTGTATTTTACTCATTTCCTGTAATGTCTGTCCACACACACACAAAACACACACACACACACACACACACTTTACTGAGGCTATAATGGACGTTCAAAAGCTTTCATATACACAGAATCAATGTTATTTTCTGTGACACCATTATAACATACAACGCTAACTGGTCATGAGACTTTAACAGTGAGCTGATCTGACTTCCTCCTCCCTCTCTCTTATCTGTTCCTAACTTTTTTTCAGCTCGACCCCGGTCTGTGGGGCGTTAGCGGTGAAATCACATGGATCAAATGAGATTTGGCATGGTTTGCACAGGGAAGACCGCGAGTGTGCGAGCGTGCGTCTGCGTGCGAGGAGGCCTGTTTAAGGAACATCAGCGGCGGGGGTCTCCGAGGGGCTCATCAAAGCATGCCGCGTCCACTGTAGCCCCGCGCTAAGCTCAAGTCAGCGCCTCATTGAGTCTGTTTGAATGACCCCGGGGGAACATGCATTCCCCTCCACACTCTGCCCAGGGTGTGGCCCAGTTCGAGAGGATTACGCTGAGGAATGCAGCCGAGCCCATCTTTTAAAACAAGAGAGGAGAGGTGAAGGGGGGTGCAGGCCATAGGCATGAAGTCCATGTTCACTGAGGCTTCCTAAAGATCCAGCTAAATGCAAAAGCCCAGATGGAGGACGTTAAAGATAAATCAGAAGAATCTCTAAATTAAAAGAAAAGGGGGCTAAGGCATGTGTTTGAGTTTGATTGTCTGGGGTCTGTCTGGATTGGCATCTATACTACCTTAGCCATTCAAACATTAACATTTACCCTTCTTGCCGTGTTCCCTCGCTACTTTATTTGCAGGTTTCCGTCATCCCACGGTCCTCAAAAAAACTCTTCTGCTCTTTTGAAGCCCGGATTAAGATGTTCTTACAAAGTGGGGGAAACCAGGGCACCTCACCCCCAGGGGGGGGTTCTGCCGAGAGTCTGTGACACAAGTGAGAAAACACCACACACACCTATAGCTTCTATTGTTGCTCCTGCTCGACCACTTTTCTTTTTGACAACCGCAACTTGACATGAAACATGATAGTGCCAGGATGCACGAACCCCCCCACCCCCCGCCTCTTAGACTATTGAGGTCCACTCAGGCGTGGGGATCACCTGGTTAAATCTGAGTGGAGTAAAAAGAAACTGTGGGAGGAGAGCCTTAACGGACCATGGTGCTTGTTTTTTAAGCATTATTTTCTGCATTTTTCAAATCTGCCCACGTGTGTTATGTCATATTTGTGCAAGCAGTCACAAACTTAAATTGAGACAAATGCTCTTGTGGACAGTCTTTTTTACTGCAGCGCAGATAGAGACCTTACAGAGAGAAGCAGAAACATAAGCATCAACAGAAGGCTACCGTCAGAGGCACGGCCAACGTGACATCATCACATGACGGCTGGGATTGCAATAAGGTACTATTTCCCCCTCCACTCACCCCCCTCTACCAATATGTCACGGTTTCCATGGTCACACAACACAACAAGTATCTAAGGGCTTAAAGGAAAAGGCTTCAACCACGTCTCATCGTTTGTGATGCTGCTGGCCTGTATTCATCTGCTACTTCTACCCCCGCACCATCTCCATCACCGTGCCTACGTCAACCACCTCCCCGCCCTTCAAGAAAGCATCTGCAGTCTCCGAAGCCTGATAAGGATGTGTGTGTACAAAACGCAACAAACTCTTACTGATATGTGCTGGGTCCAGGCTCAAGGGCGTATGGCACTCTCAACTCTTTCCAGGACATGCCAGGGCCCTGCCTGCCTGTAGCTTTGCCGATATCTGTGTTGATAGGTAATAGATTAAGAGCGGTGAATCATCTTAGATACAGGAAGCGCTCAAACGTTTGTGTGAGTTTATCTAATTTAGCAGTTGATTCCATGTCAGCCACAAGCTTGTTACCAAAAACATGACTGATAGTGTGTTTAACGAACTTAAACTAGATTTATTAATGTCAGGTCTTTGGCAGGAAAAACATTTTTAATCAATGATTTTATCACTGAGCACAATCTGGATTTTATGTTTTTAACGGAAACTTGGATTGAACAAAATAACAGTGCAGCTGTTCTTATCGAATCAACCCCTCCCAACTTTAGTTTTATGAGTCAGGAAAGAATGCATAAGAAAGGAGGTGGAGTTGCTATTCTGTTCAATGATTCCCTTCAATGCAGGAAGACATCTTATGGGAACTTTGCTTCTTTTGAATATGTGGCCCTTCAGCTGAAATGCTCCTCTCGAGCACTGTTTCTAAATATCTATAGACCACCCAAATACTGTGCAAGCTTTTATGATGACTTTACTGAACTGCTGTCTATAGTGTGTATGACTTTGACCGTTTAGTCATTGTTGGTGATTTTAACATCCATGTTGACAACCCTCAGGACAGAGGGGCTAAAGAACTGTTTTGTGTTCTTGATAGCTATGGACTGACTCAGCATGTGACGGAGCCCACGCACAATAAGGGGCACACTCTGGACTTAATTATCTCAAAGGGTCTGAATATCTCTAAGGTTGTGGTGACTGATGTTGCACTCTCTGATCATTCCTTTGAGAGCTCTATTTCTGTTCACAAAAATGTTCAAAAAGAGGTAACCACAAAGCGATATTTAACTGAAAATAGGGAAATGTTTACTCAGAATTGGAAAAACTTTTCCATGCTTTGATCTTCAGTAGACTGGACTACTGCAATGGTGTCTTCACAGGTCTCACTAAAACATCTATTAGGAAGCTGCAGCCGATTCAGAACGCCGCTGCTCGAGTCCTCACTAACACTAAGAAAGTGGATCACATCACTCCTGTTCTGAAGTCTTTACACTGGCTTCCTGTGTGTCAAAGAATAGATTTCTAAATACTGCTGCTGGTTTATAAAGCACTGAATGGTTTAGGCCCAAAATACATTTCTGACCTCCTGCTAAATGATGAACCATCCAGATCTCTCAGGTCTTCAGGGACTGGTCAGCTTTCTGTCCCCAGAGTCAGAACTAAACATGGTAAAGCAGCGTTCAGTTATTATGCTCCACATCTGGAACAACTCCCAGAAACCTGCAGGTCCGCTGCAACTCTGACTACTTTTAAATCCAGGCTGAAGACTTTTCTTTTTGCCGCTGCTTTTAATTGAACTATTCATATCTTAGACTGCACTGTAACTTTTATCCATGTATTTCTTCCTTTAATGTTTATTTTATTAGCTTTTTTTTTTTAATGACTGATTTTAAATGCCATTTTCTTAATGTCTTTCATTTTTTGTAAAGCACTTTGAATTGCCTTGTGTTGAAAAGTGCTATATAAATAAACTTGCCTTGCCTTGCTGCAGTGACTGATCTCAATGGAAAATACTTTAAATCATCTACTTGTCTCCGTTTACCACAATCTGTATTCTCTTAACACGTTTAAATGCATCATTCTGGCTTGTTTTAAGGAAATATGTTAGTAAATATGTTAGTTGTGTATTTTCCGAAACATTTCCAACTATTGTTGAGGTCACCAGTGTCACATTTTCATGCCACAATGAAAATGAATGATGCCCGGTATTAGATATATCATGTCTACCAACCGAATGTGAATCCAGCCTTCATTGGACAGAGATGAAGCAGCTTGTCCTATTTTGAGAGATGACAAATGTAGCATAGAGATACCATTTCTAAAGCACACACTGTGGAGCAGGAGGACACAAAATAATCCCCCAGGCATGACACTATAAGTGCTGAGAGCAGGGAAGTGGAGTCAGGACGCTGCAGGTTTTACCATCAAGAGCAAACGTAGCAGGCCTGACTCCACATCTCCACTTGACCTATGAAAAACACACTATGCAAAAACACGTGTTCAGCACGCCTGGTCTCGGAAATGTTGCTATTTGACATTCTGGATTCTACGCCCGTCCCTGTCCTTGGCGTGTGACTTCAATAAGGAGGGATGTACACAGGGCCATCTTAATGCACGGGCTGAAGCCCAGGGGCCTACGGAGATCGGGGGCCTATCATGAGCCAATAAAAATTGAAAAAAAAATAAAAATTAAATAAACAAGTCTTGGCTTTCAGAATATGAAACTTTTATTTCCAAAATCACATAATAAATAAATGTTTGAAGCTTGTAAAGGGGAGAAAACAGGGGCCTGTACTACGAAGCTGGTTCAACCTAACATGGATATGTTTGAGTTAGCCGGTTGGCCTAATCCAAAACATACGCGCTCTCGCTAAACTGTACTACGACGCTGGTTATCAAGTGGATCGCTCAAGCCAGCCGTGTCCTATCTAGTTAGGTGCGCGTTCACATGAAAGGGGTGGTATTTGGAGCATTCGACCAATCACAAACATGGAGAAGCATACTGACAGCGCAGCGTCATACTTCCTGAATGAAAAGTGAACTTTAATACTAGTCAAATATGAGGAAGTTAAACTTTAAACATCCATGACTCAAACACTTTATCCAGGATCAAAGCCACAGAGCTGCACCTGCAAGGTGAACACAGCTGGTAACAGAACAAGTGTTTGCGAATGCGTACATTAACAGGTTTATGATATCACTGCCCCGTCTAACACGATCTGACTTTAATTACATTTGTCTCGAGTGTTTCATCAACTTAATGTGTTGCTTAAAATAATACTTCTGCATACAGTATGTGACACTGAGTGTTGCACGGCCAGATACGGCTCAGCTGACTCAGATAAGGAGATATGATACATTATGATGTGATATGAATGATAATGGGACACATCGACGTCTGCACTCAGTGTACTTATGTTGTGGCAGATATTTAAGTAAGCTTTCTTAACACTAATGTTATAATAGTCAGATTGCTCTGAAGATGGGAGGTGATATTCTATTAATGTTCACGTTCACACAGTTGGTGATTTTTGCCGGCCGTCTTTCCTGCAATGGCAGTTTTTCTGTATTTGCTTTCTCCTGTAATATGACTTGATCGCTTTAAACTCCGCACACTGAGCTCTGATTGGTCAGCAGGCGGTGCTTTCACTGAGTTGAGCTCTTAGCCTGCAACCTAACCTGGTCCCGACCAGGCTAGCCGCTCAGCATAAGTTACCATGGAGATCTAGCCTGCTAAAAAGAGAACCAGCTTCGTAGGACCGGAAAGCCCGAGTTTTCCCTGAATTTAGCCGGTTAAGCGAAAATCCTGCTTCGTAGTATACCCCCCAGCTCTCCCTCGCCACTCTGCTGAAATTATGAATGTAAGGCGTGTAGTAATCATAGATAACACGGCAGGGTTGAGAAGAAAAAGTTTGAGAGTGGCGCTCGGAAAAGGAAATTGTTGAGGGAAAAGTAGTTTCGAGACAAGCAGCCATTACAAAACATGCCGAAGCTTACAGGTCGTTTTAAACCTGTAGGCCAGGATGAGGAGGAAGGACAGATGAGTTCTGTACCGAGCGGCAGCGGTGCCGGCCTCGGATCCAAGTAGGCTGTCTGGTTCTGATAGCGATGGAGTAGCGGGAGAGGAAGAACAGACAGGAGGGACATTAACTGTTGGAGGAGATGGAGAGGACGACGAGGACTTGCTACGTGGAGGGGAACCAACGGCAACCGGACAAACACATGAATAATGACTATACTATAAATGACTTTGATTTGTTGTTTAAACAGCCCCAGGTCCTGATGGCAGGTTAAGGCGGCCTTGGATGTACACGAGTGCAATAACTGAATTATGCTCTCAAATGTAATTTATATCCGGCGAAAATACACGAGGCTCTTACCGCACCTCCGCTCTATTTCTTGCCAAGAGCAATGACAGCAACTTCTCCGACTAGTCCCACTGCATTGTTTAAAATGACACCCTTTAAAAGCTGCGCTGCAGAACAGGATTGCTCGGAAATACGTTTTCATATAAATGTCGCAACACCTGGTAAATAAAATGTCTCTCCCCAAGAATACCTTTTTAACCTTTTGAACTCTGGATGAGGATTGTCAAACATGTCAAAACACATACAAAATAAACCTTAAACACACACATTTTGAGAGAGTGTGCCATCACCTCAGGAGTGTTTTACAACAACAATAACCAGAATTCTGCACTGACTTGGCATGCCGGCCTACTGCTGCTTGACAAGTGCAACAACAGAGTTACACCTCCTACTCAACTCCTCTCGAGCCGTACCTTTCACTTGTTTATGAGAAGGACGCGTCTGATCATTGGCCAAGACACGCCTGGCAGCACACAACCCTGGCATGATAACCCTATCAGATGAGAAGACCCAGGAAGACGATACGGGCGTAATGGGGTGGAAATCAGCCTGCCGTGGAGCGAAACACATTTCCTAATGCATAATAAAGCATTCATTCTCTCAGCTGTCACGAGGAAAGTCTTGGTGGGAAAGGGGGCGAGTCGGAGTCAGAAGTATAGAGAATCCTGTATTCTCATTCTGTCACTGGGTTTAATGGTGAAAACAGGGGCAGAGAGAGTGAGGGAGTGATTACAGTCAGATCTGTCTATACATTTCAATTTAGCTGCATTCGGCTTATACAGAAGCCACTTTGTCATGGTGGCCGAACTGTCGAATTCAACATCCAAATACCAGCATTTAGAAAGCCCTTATTTAAGATGCACTAACAGTCCAATCCAGAGTTACTTTCCTTCAGTTTCTACTTTAAAGCACAGATGAAGCACGAGTTGCCAGTGTATTGCCTCAAAGCTTCCATTTGTAGTGGATACGTCCTTGAGAATCGTGTAAATTAAAGGTGGCACTATGAGGTAGAGTGTCCGGGTCATTTAGCTCGGTCATGGATGACTGGTTGGAGTTTTCATGGAAACAGCAAATCATATCATGTGTGGACTATCCATGTCAGCCACATCCGCTGCATGGTGAGACAACAAATCGATCCCAGTTGGAGTCAGCTGTTAGCTCATTACGGTATAACAGCAAGTAATAGTTCACCAAGCTTTACCACGAGTCAAGAAAACAGTGTTGGATAATTTTGGACTGTGACCAACTTGCAATACACAACCTTAAGATCTATATGGATTAATACAAAAAGTAGCAAGGCGTAAGAGGAGGGATAGTATGTATAAATGACATCAGAATTGAGAGAGGGAATCTAGTCTCTGTTTTGACATTGGCCTCGTACACAACCTTGAAAGATGTAAAATGCCCTCGCCACACACTGCACTGCTGTATATGTGGAATGCAGCTACAGTTCACACTTTAAAAGAAAAATACTAACTACTCAGTTTCAGTGTTCTGCTCTAGTTTCTTTGGCTATTTATCATTGTCACCACTATTTTTTTTATATATATTTTTGTATCACAGCTTGAAAATAATCTTTTTTTTTGCAGTATGAGGGGGCTTGTATGAAATGATCTCATTATAATGGCAGAGACTTTCAAAGGGTCTGATGTAGAGCTAATTTAAGATATTTTGCCAAACATTAAGGGTGACATTCTCATAAGAGGGGCCAGGGAATAAACTAGAGACCCGTATTACAGAAGTAAATACTTCAACATGGTCTTAAGGCCTTGAATGGAATTACATATCAACCAAATGTCAATAACAACAACTAAATCCATTTAAAGTCGAGATGATGTCACATAAAATGCCACAGTTACAGCTATTCTTGGATCATTGAGATAGAAAGATTGCAAAACGAGCTGTTCATGTTGATGGTGAGATGTGAGTGGCAGCTGACATGCATCCAGAAATAGAAGCCCTGGAATGACTTAAGGCGATCAGATGTTCACCCATATACAAATGATGGACAAGGCACGGTAACATTAGAAGAACTTATCGCACAAAAAACGAGACACACGCGCACACCTGTGGTGACAGTGAACATGACAACAGACCTCCTTGGCCTTTAACTTTATAGGTCAGACTGCTCTGCTAACTGCAGCACAGCATGGAGACCTGACACACATGCTAATTTGAGCCGACAACCTACACCCCCCGACCATTAGAACCCACAAAGCTGTAACATTGTATGTCAGATACTATATCGGTACGCAGAGGTGAAATCTGATTTCCATGAGGTTGTGTGAAAAGAAGTGAATTAGAGTAGAAAACGTAATTTATGTTTTTACCTATACTAATGGGAAAAACATGGAGTTAAAGTAGAGGATGGATCACAGCAGTAACCTACATTTAACAATCCTTACCTTTAACGAGTCAAACAGGCGATCACCCTCCCATTTTCCACCTGGCAGCTTTTGGGTGGGTGGGCAAATTTGCATTCCTCATCGCTGCGTGAACAAGTCCCTCTCTGAAACTGCCGGCACACTTCCAGGGTCAGCCATTTTGTGTCCCGTATCGAGGCAATGTTTAGAGCCATGGCAGCAGCAGTGGCTGAGGAGCCGGGTGGAGCGGGGCCACTTGTTTTTTTAAAAAGGAGGCGATCCTCTGAGGAGCGTTGCAGAGTGTCCCAGTTAAAAAAAATAAAACGCACAACAACTAAAACTGATGGAACATGCAGCTATAAAAGATCTGCTTCAGGTCAGCGGATCAGGTTTGTCCTTGTGGACAGGAGAGTGGAGGTAATGGACTGGCAAAGTCTCTGTGACCGGAGCATGGGACTGCGCTGCTGTTTGGGAGTTTATCAGTCACTCAGATAATTGTTCTTCAATCAGTACGTCTCAGGTGCAGACCTCTGACAAGGCCAAGGGGGCATAATCAGGGACAATCTCTACTGGTAGGACCAACGTCCCCAAAAATGACCTTTGTATGATTAATGATGTGCAACGGTGGGTGTTTAGGAGCAAAAGTAGAGCAAATTTTAGATGCACAGGACACTAAATGTGTGGCTTTCTGTTAAAGTCTTCTGTACCTCCGCTCCCCGAGCTTTGGCACGTTGGCCAGCAGTGCAGTAGCTCCAACGCTTCACTTGGGGTTTCTTCACACAGAGGACAAACAAGCAGGTCAAGGGTGTTTAAGTCCTATCACAACTGCAGAGGGGGAAAACCTGGAGCTCTTCAGGAGCCCCGAGGGATCTTCAAGTAAGGATGTCGTCTCCCAAGGCACTTTCCGATATCTGGAATGGAGCAGAGAAAGAGACAACAGTGTGAGAAAATTGTTCGCCAAATATGATGGGCAATACATTTCAACTGGCATTAAAAGGGTTTGTGCACGCATGTCAATCTGAATTAGTGTGCCCTGGAGGACCTCTAAAGGGTGCCGGGCTGATGAACCAGGGAAAAGGCAGTTGTGAGGATGTTCAGCCGCACTTGAGTTTAAGTCCCCAGATCGCTGCTGTGGGCCATTGTACGAGCCGGTGACTACATGCCCACTGGCTCTCCAACATATTGCCACAAAGCGGTGAATAGTAAAACCCTGTGTGCTATGAGACCGTGGACAAGAGCGTGGAGTCGGGGCAGAGATAGAGAAAAGCCCCAGGGTCCAACCCGCCCTGTAGAGCCATGCACGGCGGGATGGGGCAGCCAATAGAAAACCACGCAGCGCAGCACTATTCCGGGCAGCCGTCCAGCAGCCACAGAGGGACCGAGACAGATGCATATGCCAGCGCTAGACGCGAGTATGAAGCTGCCTAGTGTCCCGCAATACTCACTTATCTCGCACTGTCCAAATTAGATACTGGCTCATTGGCAGAGGCTTGTCAATTTACATCCACGGGGGGAATGTGCGCCTTGTCCTGTAAAGGTACTGGTCTCTGTCTGGAGTCGTCTAGGGAGAAGATTGGGACAATTGGTGGAGCAACAATCTGAGGAAGTGACCTTTAGCTTGAACGTACGAAAGCCATTACTAAGCTACTGCGCAAGGAGCTCTTTCCTTGGCACATCTGGAAATGTTTTTCTGCTAACTGGGGGCGGGAAAAGGGGGTTGAGGACACCAGCCTGCGGGAGGAGAAGGGTTGTAAAAACATACAGCTTGGGTTAAAAGATTCCCCCGTTACTGTTTGGAACATAAACCAATGCACGGAAAACAGACCAGACAAGGAGCAAACACAGAGAAAGTGTTAAATACTGTCAGAACAACATCTTAAACAAGTTCAGGTGGTCTTAATGAAGGCTTGCTGAGACTTGTACTCCACCCATCAATGCTACTGTAAAGGGAAGAAGAAATCCCTGCAGAAATTCTTTTCACAGATGCACAGCTGCCATACAGCTGTGCAGGTCTTGTCAGATTTAGGTGAGGCTTAGGCACAGAAGGGTCCATCTTATCTTAGCCTATTTTTGTCCTTTTATCTTGGAAAAGTAAAAATCATCTTGGACTGAAACATGTTCTCTCTAATTGGAGATTTCTGAAGTCAGTTTGAAGTCTGAAATATCAAATAACTCAAAAAGGCCACAAGAACAAGACCCTATATCCTCGCCAATGAATAATAATGATTTGCCCGTCACAAAGAAAGGTAGATGCTACCCTTTGTAACCATTATACTGTTCTAAGCCTATGAATCCAGACCATTGTCTTGCTAATCATATTGTCCCACTTTAGTGCTGATCATGTGTAATGAGATGAGAAGCTTCCTCGCCCAATCGTACTGACGCCCAGGCTCCGCTCTCAGAGGCAGGATTTAATTTCACACCATCTCCCCAGGGACAAAGCCAATCGCTGCAGAACAGAGTCAGGTAAGAATCATGTCAGATCTGACCTTTAACAATTAATCCCTTCTTATTTTTAGAAGCCATAAGAAGTCTGTTATCAAGCTAACCTACTTTGTCGGAACGTGTGTAGGGCCGATGGCGCCATTTCTCTGTGAACTGTCCTGGCCTCAAGTTATGCTAAAATTGTTAGGGGGACACAACCATAGTTTTTTATATTTGTGTTTGGAAAGCTGGGGTTTACTGGCTTACAGTAGCTCTGAAAGCTTTCATGAAATCGAGTAGGCCGAGTGTGGATAAAGTTGGTTGAGGTCATCTGAAAAGCTCACAGGGTAGCCGGCTCAACAGGCAACACTCAAACAATGTTTGTCATGAGAGGTATTCAAAACAAATGGTGATGACTGAAGATCAGAAACACCCTCATGTGGGCGATGTTAGGATAATAATCATGCAGGAACATGACCGCCTGTCTGTTCCCATACAGATGGACTGTTGAAGGTTTGTGTAATATCTAGAAGCAGGGAAATTGGACTGCTGCTGAAGCAACTTGTTTCCTCATTATTATGGGTGCTGTTATTCACAACATCTGCCCTGAGACTAGGCCTTTTGTATGAACTACAATTAAGATAATCTATGCAAGCATTTAGTACGTTACTGAGGTTAAAAACACACATGTCATGGGAAAAAAAACCTGTGATATCATCAATTTGTGGATGCATATGTTTATATATATATATATATATATATATATATATATATTACATATGCAGTGTGCTTCATCCAATTAGCTTTAATGAGATGGATGTGTAATAGGGAAATAACGCTGTCGTAGCATGTTAGCTAATGCTAGGCTGAGATGATTGAGGCATCCTGAAACATACCAAAGCCCCCTGCTGGAAAGTAAACTGTCATCACATAACAACATCCTAGTTTAACAGCTTGAAGGACCCAAACTCACAGTGGAAGAATATCACTTGGAAAGCTCAAGCTGAGCTAAGTTTTGTCTTTTGGACAGTGTGCCTCTGGCTTGGTTGAGACTAGCTTAGCTTCTGCTAGTGCATGATAATGAGAACATGCAGACTGGCTTAGTTTATGCTGAGTTTAGCGGTCGAGCTTCAAGCACAAAGCCACTAAATTAAAAAGGGAAAGACAGATGGTCAGCAGGTAGGAAGGGACCATGCAGCGGCCAATGTTCTGACCTCAGAAACAAACACATTTGACATACCAGGTTCGTTTTTGCAGTTTTTAAGTCCTTCTAGGGACTAGTCTTGTAATCTGTTTTCAGCTACACATGACTACTTTTTGAATAAACCTCAAGAGCAAATACTGTACATCCATGTGTATCCTGTTTATCTTAACTTCCCGAGGCTTTGTTCCCTCTGTATCCTCAGTACAAACAGTGGACAGACATGGTGACCTGATAAAGAGGGCAGAGATGTGAAGAAAAGGATTTTATGGATTACTGACGCTTACTAAGGCCAGCTGGCAGGGGCATTATCTTGGTCAGTCTGCTTAATTGAATGAGAGTCAGCAGGACTGGGGCGACTGGAGTGAAAGTCATTGGCTTGACCTCTGAATACCACGTATGTAACCCATTAGTGTGGTATCTGAGCGCTGGTCTGTGCGCTACAGTTTATCTCAGCTGCTTGTATTTACTCAGCAGAGACGATAAGCTACCTGCTTTCCATTGGTCCTGAGCCTTGTGACAACGTTTACTGTGGCATCAGCCAGGTGTTGCCAGCAGAAATAATGAAGAGATACTAATGACTGTGGAGCTGGGTACCTGAGTGGCTGCATTTCCATTTATTACCATTTCATGCAGGAAAACACACTTCTATGGTCATTTGCATTGCCAAGAGGAACAAGTGGTCAATGTTTTTCAAGGCTGTGGAGAGAGGGACTCATTGTTCAAGTGAAATAGGAAAATGTTCAACTTCCAGTGAGTAATGGAAAATGAACGAGGCTCACAGTAAAGGTTTTTTCAAAATGTCCCTAACCTAGCTTTCAGGGTGACATCACCAGCTTGCACAAATGTTCCCTTGCAGCCTCCAGGGAGGATCAGAGCTATACCATGCGGCCTAATTCCCGTTTAATACTACAGACGTTATGACGCTTATGAAATTGTCTTTGGCATAAGCTACGTCTCCTTGAGTGTAATATCATCAAGTGCCATTAGTGATAAGGATGCGTGAGTGAGCTCAGTGGAAGATATACCAGGACTAAGCTATACTGTTTGAAAGGAGACACAAGAAGCATTTTCACACAGTCAGCAGAAAGGTATATCATAATAGCCTTAGCTAAACCACATTGACCCGAATGGCCGTGCTCATTATATCGGAATGGGCTTTCTCTCCTTATTCCGCAACACAAATATTTGACCCTTTCCATCTTTTCTACGTTTTTATAAGAAAGAGTGTGGGGTGGATTTCCCCTGCACTCTGTAAATGGACTTGTTTACTGTGTAAGTGTTCTTGTCTACTCAATGCTTAGCCACAGGACTCAGGCAAGTCATCAGCTAATTACAGTATAGTTGGCAGCCAGAGGTGAAAAGCGCCAATCTGATAAACATGATGATTAACAGCATACCCAAGATCTAAGGTGAAAATTGTAGAAGCACTACATCAACAGTATTTTGATCACTTCCACTGAAATATTAACCTAAACTCACAGAAGGAAAATACTACGTTAGATTAAAATTCTTGTACTTTTGAATAAGAGTGAAATTATTGATATCTCAAGCCGCTAAATTACAGTTCTTGAAAACAAGAGCTGGATGATTCAGCACACTCACCCTCGTGTCACAGAGTAATCACACTCCCTCTTTCATGCAGAAGATGTCTGAAAAAACCTACCGACCACTAAATCCGTTTAATACCATCTCGAGATGCAATTAGCACGAGTCGATTCAGAGAAAGGGGATTTCTGTCTGACAGGGGGGCGTGCTAAAAGGCTCGGTACTTGTCTGAGACTTATCCCATTCTTTTCTCAACAGGAAGGGCTGAACTGATGTTCCATTTTAGAAAACACCCACTTCCCCTTGATTCACAGCCAGATGTACGACACCACCCTGGCCTTTTCCATGCAGGCACTGATGTCCACTTTACTGCTTCAGGCCCATCGTCTAGCACGAAGCTAAATCTGGATAGACAGCGGAAAGCCAGGGACACGTCGACCATGCCGCATCTAACTCAAAAGGTTAATGAGGATGTGGGCCGTATTAGAACTGTGAACTTCCAGCGTATCAACTATGAGTGTCCAGACAAGAGTGTAAAGCCCTGTTCTGAACACACAATCCCTACCCTTGTTATTTGGAAAATGTGTTACAAGGAAAAACTTTGTAGGAACAAGGCAAGTAATGAAAAAGCAGATGCTACACAACACAAGTTTTTCTCTAGAGTGAAGAATATGAGCTTCTGATATTTGCACTGAGGACAGGGGCACTGCTGTGATAATGCCTCTCCCTCAGGAGACGTATGAGAAAGTCCATTACAGTGCTGAAACCTGCAATAAGGGTAGTTACTGCGTGGCTGCAAGTACTCTGTGCATTAACCCACACACACACACACACACTATATATATATATATATATGTTCTGCCCCTTTCTTTCCTCAGTTCAGCCTTTCACTCTCACAGATAAAACATTCCCTCTCCTCCCTCCCCACCCAGACTGGTATGCAGCACACTGCAGCAAAACTCTTTGAGAAAAAACTGAAAAAGGCAGCCAGTATGACCGTTCTCTCCCCACCTGGTTCCACTGGGTCCTGCTGTGAGCCTCTGTCTGTCTGCTGTCCCGAACACAGGAGGCACCGGTGCTGCTGTGACACTGAGCTACAGTGCAGCGTTCCCTTCAGCGCCTGCGACTGGAGTTAATGACCATGTGAACTGTTGTCATTCCTCGCGAGCTGCCGAGTGCTGCAGCTGGAGGTCCATGCCTAGACAGGGATTTTCTCTAAATGTCTCTCTCTCTCAGCAAGCAAGCGAGCTAGGCAGGCAGGCAGGCAGGCAGGCAGCAGAAGAGTGTCTACTCCAACTATCTGGCTAAAACACTTCCAGCCTCCCCCCCACACCCCTAAAGCCAGCCTCTTCCTGCCCACCAGCCTGTAGCAAGGCCCTGCCCCTTAACAGCTCCAGCCAATAGGAACACAGCCCCCCTGTATCACAGATTTCTGATTGGAACAGAGGAGTCCAAGTGAAATCTGTGCTTACAGTAACAACCTCTGAATGCTCAATTTAAAACGGTATTTCCCCAATTCCATGCTCAACTTTTTTTAATTTATTTAGAATCTGCACCCCAGGAATTGTTTTCTAATAGAAACACAAAGACAGTACGAGTAAGCAATAATCAAAGGGTTGCTGCAGTGGCATGCTGAACATCAGCCATGTCCTTGTCTATGTTCTATCATCACATTTAACACCATCCCCCCAGGAAACAGGAGCACCACACCTCCTCCCCCTCCCTCTCGACTCTCCTCTACCTCCCCTCACCATCCGTCCTCTAAACTCATCTACTCCAGACACTCCTCTCCTCTCCTCCCCACGTCTCTTTTCCACCCCTCACCTGTGCATCTCTCTACTCGAAGATATCTTTCAGGCTCTTTTCCAATCACATTTTACTGGACTGGAAAATTGGACAGTTCTGTTATTGTTATTGCATCAGAATTTGAAAAAAAAAGAAGATTTGTAGGGGCTGGGAAGTGGGAGTCTTGGTCTGTCTCCTCCCCCACTCGTCCTCTCCCCTCCGCCCAGCTGATGACATGCTGGTTGGCAACATATGAGCCGTGAAACCGGAGCGTCACAGAACTGATGAGTCAGAGATCCAGCTTCATGACTTTTCGATCCAGATTCAATAGAACAGCTGTACCGTCTGTCTCTCCCTCCCTCCGTCTCGTACAAAGGTTGTGAATGACGCAGCAGCCTGGGTGTTTCGTTGACATCAATGAGGCTAAACATGCTTTGCAGTCCCATCATAAACAAACCGTTTGATTATGCTTTAACGGCGATAAATAATCTGATGCTCCGCAAGGAAATTGATTTGTCAAATGGTTTAGGGGAGATGGGGGGGGATTAAAATCTCCAGCATGATAAATTGTCTACCTCAGCAAATGAAAACCGACATCACCCTAGACATCAGAGCACCTGTAATGAAATAACACAGACAAGCTCTTCCAATAAACGAACAGGGAGGCGGGGGGTGTCAGCCTTTGTCAAAAGCAAAAGTGTCACCTTCCACCTTCCTGGAATGAAGTCTCACTATGCCATGCAGCAGTTTAATAGGAGCAGCAATGCTACAAAGCAACAACTTGGTATTACTGCAGGATACAACTTGATTATGAAAATGTGCTCATTATGTCAACATGTATCCAGAACAGCATCAGTTGGACAGGCCAGGCTGCTCCGCCATTCCAGATACATTCTCAATTTCTCATTTGGCTGCAACCGATTTTTCAATAACCACATTACTGAATAACTGTCAATAAATGAATAACAAGCCTGCAGACCTCAGATAGCCTACCTTCTAAATAGATTTGCCTGAAGGAAAACAAACAAAAGGCCGGCAGACAAACAACCTGAGGCACTTGGTTTCCACATGGTACCCCCTCCCCTCTTATTATCCCTGTCCTGTATGACCGCAAACGGCTTGGCTCACTCACAAGCAAATTTAGGAGCCCAAAGCGGCTTCATTTTCAAATACAATAGTATTCCAGAACAATGGATAATTACGGCAAATGAAGATGGTTTCTGTCTGATGGCCCCAGTACAGAACACTGAATTATGTGGCACTACTGGATAGTTACACACGACAGAGGGAAAAAACCAGGGCTCAGAAATAGGGCACCGAAGACAGATCAATGAAAAGGCATGTCTTTTTCTATTATTAGCCGTAATCAAATATGAGGCGGCAGAGAGTTGCGCTTCCTTCCTTCCGCTTGAAACCCATTCTGGTAAATCTGACACACAAGGCCACATGATGACAGAAAATAAACAACAGGCTGACAGATATGTAGGCTAGTGGTCAACCGGTGTGTTTTGGAGCCGGTTCAAGGCTGTGGACCAAAGATCAACCAGGAAGTACTGGATTATTTGCATTAAAAGTGTTTTGGGTGGGGTCAAAATCGTTTCTGTATGTTAATCTGACCCCTATCAAACATTATTGCCCATTTTTTCCCACTGCTAATTATACAAAGTACATTTTCTAACATTCATAATGCACTGTGGATTGCTAGGTCTTACTCAAGTGAACATGTTGCTGTTATGGCGTTAATGAACACCACATATTCCACACAGACGACAAGTTATTCTGTTCTTAGATGTTAATTAGCATTTACAGGACCAACGACTGTACATGACCTAGCAGATAGTCTAATCACAATTTATTAACCTTACCCAGGTAGAAAGGCTCCTGCTTAGCCAACCTGCAGTAGATTAAATTGTGCTTCCACTTATGTCTCATTAGAACAGTTTTATTTGTTCTTGCACATGGCAATTAAATCCAACTATCCATTAATCAAGGTGCCATTAGTTCGTTCTGGGTACACTGCAACACGTGTGCACAACTGAATTGTTTTATAATGTTGATTGTCATAAATGGAATCAATTAAATTGGTTTTTACTCAACCTACCCCAGATTAATGTTATAGATTACTTCAATTCAAATAGTTTTATTAGCATGACCATAATGACAAACAGTATTGCCAAAGCTGTGTACAATAGCGACATCTATACATAAATATACATTTGAAAAGGTACTGTTAAATTCATAAACATTTTTGAACAAATGCAAGAACATGTTAACTTTACAAGGAACACAATGTTATTTTTGAACATGAACTAAACAAACACGTAGGCCTATTGTGCAAGATAATGCTGAAACTTAATTCATTTAATATATAAATAAGAAAAATAATAAGAAAAAGACGTGAGATATGAGACCTAGCAAACATCATGTCCTGGAAAGCATTACATATGACAGTGCAGGAGAGAAACACTACGCATGCTGATTTTATCTTGCTGCTTTCACTTGTTTTCATTAGCTCTGTGCAATGAGTATGAGATAGCATAGCAGTCCAGACTTTAACGCATACTGTTAATGATACTTGACTTGTCTCATTGCACCTATTTTAGCCACCTCTGCTGTCCAAAAGAGGCGTTATGTTAACCAAGTGTGTGCAGAAACACCAGAGGCAAATGATGCTATCTGCTAAGCTAACTACCTGCAGCTTACCTGATGACGAACCTGTCACATCCAACTGCACTTCATCCGCTTCTCCAGGGCGCTATTTCGGTTGTAACGGGACCAACAGGACGGCAAAATGTGTCTTCGTGTGAGACTTCTCCCAGCTGCAAACTTTTTTCGCTTTCGAAATAACGGTGCACGGTTTTTCAGTGAAAGGCAGAAGTAAGCTCACTACACGCTAGCTCGCTAACTACTTTTAAGGCTAGGGTAGGAAGCAACAAGCGATTTTGACAGTTCGAGGAAATGTCCACTGTGCTTTGCTCCGGGGTGGTACTAAGGTCTAAACATTAAAACGCATTTATTCTAAAATATGTAACTTATTATATGCTGCAACTAAACGCCACGTGGTGTGAACGTAGAAGGTGCTGGTACATTTCGTTGAATTTAAACATTGGAGATTTACTTATTTTCGATAAACATCGCTATTACCACCCTCCAGTAAAGTTGGTACAGTCCAAACGAACCAAGGGTAAAGGGAGGGGGTGCTTGTTACCTAGGAAACAACAGTGAATCTCCCTGGGGGAAAAGATGTGGCCACTGATTTATGAACCAGTGACTGTCTGTCTGTCAAAATAGCCTGCCATCGACAAAATAAAAACATTAAACACATTTGACAAGCCCTATCACAATTTATATTAAAATACACTATTCATTCTTATAGAAATTCACACTTTTACTTGACTTATGCACACAGAAACCTCGTCTAAGACATGATTATTAGATGAATAATGGTGTTATATTATTTTAATAAAGCCAGAGGAATTGGATTACATTACTTTCATTAATATACATCTTTAATATTTATGTTATACTTGTAAAGGCACACAATCACTATTACTATGTCAGGACCA
This sequence comes from Harpagifer antarcticus, assembly GCA_902827135.1. Taxonomy (NCBI): domain Eukaryota; kingdom Metazoa; phylum Chordata; class Actinopteri; order Perciformes; family Harpagiferidae; genus Harpagifer; species Harpagifer antarcticus. The sequence goes on from CADEHL010001020.1 coordinate 6,307,290, forward strand.
AAGCAAAAATGCCAGAAAGTACATTTAATTTGATTTATCAGCTGATCAAATACTCTAAATCAGCACATCGTCACCACTTGCTGTGCAGATTAGCATGCACATCCCAAACATTTTGCAGCCTAATTGCATGCAGCTGGCTGGATTTAGCCGTCTGTGACACACAGGGACCCGTTGTCAGCGAGAAGAGCATCAAGTCAACAAGGAGCAAGTCACAAATATCCCCGGAATGAGCAGAGAGGCACAAATGTAGCCCCACTGACTGCTGCCCACGCCATGCAAGCCTATTGAGCACATGAACAATGAACATAGCCATCACAGACTGCTCTGTCAGGGCCAAGGTCTGCTTTAGTGGAAGGCTGCTGGGGATGAAGGCATCACACTTCTGTCAGGACATTGACGGTGTCAGAGATCAAGATGTTATTAGCCGGCTATGGTTTGATGTAATATTTCATGCAGGAAACAAGTTGTTTGAAGCACAGACATTCACAGGGTCAATTTAATATCAATCATGTTGAAATACAATCAATCTAGGGTGAGACGGATGATGTTAACATGTGTTACTGCCTTGTGTCACACCATAATTCATCATGTGACACTTGACACACATCACACTGGTGGCACCATTCATATATGTGACACATTACCTCAGGCAGACGTGCTAAAACGGTAAAGAGAAGCAAAAAAGGGTCATTCTTCTTGTTTTTATCCTTCCACAGGGTTTTTAAGTTCTCCATCCGAATATAGCAAGGGAAAAAAGCAAAATATAACACATCCATAGTGCCACCATAGAAAAAACTGTATTTTCAAGACGTACGTGATCATGAAAAACTGCTCACATAGGTCAGGCACTTCCCCCAAGGCCTCATGTATTGATCTCAATGCAGAGGAGGCATTTGTAAAAACGCTGCTGCCGGCATACTTCTTTAAAAGTCCCTGAACGCCCACACTTGCAAACAAATGCACACTCTGCTGCTCACAAGAATACATGCTGCAGACTTTTCTTTATTTTGACATGAAATGTAGTTTGAAGTTGTTGCTTTGATGTAGGCGGAGGGTTGAACAGTGTGTCATTTCTTCCTGCCTGTTTTTAATACGAGACAAAGCCATTTAAGTGAAGGATTGTGTTTTTGAGTGTGAACAGCCTACTTATTTTGGACTTAATTTGTAAAAAGTTTATCTGGAAACAGTTTGCATAATTAAAAAATCACATTTAGGCACTCACACACGAGCAAAATAAAAAGGAAACGAAGCAGATGCCTGTATGTGTGTATTGCGCTCATTAATGGGTTTTGGCTCCACATTTGTTGCCGTTGCAGTCTGTTGAGTGGACCTCAGGATCAACTGAGGGGGCGTCAGGCGGGAAAAAGCAGCCGCAGTATCTACAGAACACCGTTGTTAGTTTCCCTTAAACACAGAATGAAGAGATCACGGAGGAAAACACAGAAGGCAGTAAACACTCTCAGGCAAAATGTGAAGACACACACACTCAGGCCAAAGCTCTGACTCTGAGGTCCTTCTGCCCACACGCCCACACACACACACACACGCACGCACAGTGGGCAAAGCTCTCCCGTTAAGGACAGTATTGATCTTGGACACACCAAATGAGCACACACCTGATTATGAAAGCTTTTAACCCAAATGCTTAATGCAGCGCAGGTCTAATGGGAAGAGCTTATGGCTGGCACAAAGCTCAGCACAGTGTGTGTTTTCGTGCACGTACTTTAGTCAATTTGATAGATTGTAGGCAGATCACATGGGCATTTCACTCCCTCTATGACTTTGATGAGCATTTTACTAATCACAAGGCCTAAGTAATGATGGATTGAAGATGGTCCTGCTGTCATTAAACAAACTGATCCCAACATGCACGTACACCGCACCGGGAGAGCTTATTCACACAACGAAAGAATCCATTTTGAGGCAGACTCATTTGTCCACGGAGAAACACTAGTTATGTATCACCATAATTCATCTGCCGAACCATTTGTTCATATTGCTTCCTCTGTTCCTCCAGGAATTCCATTTCAGCAAAACGGAAGATACTGTAGAATCCGCACTGAATCATCCGCGAGTTCATTTACAATCATGGAAAATAGCAACCCCAAGGTAGAAACACATTATTGCATTAGGATTTTACTCAAAGAAACAGTATATTAGTATTATCAGATTGTGAAATGTTGTTCAAAGAAGTGGAACAAGCTAGTAAGTGAACTCAAGTTGAAGTAATAGTCTTACAATATGGGAAATATGGCCTGTTAGCATTGCTTAGCAACAACACAGGAAAAAGTATAGGAAACCTGTGACCTGAAAGCAAAATAAAACATGTAATGGATATTTATGGTCAAGCTAGTCGTAGTCATTTGATCCATTGCCAATATAGACATATTGATAAGTGCAGCCCTCCTATTTATACCACTGGTTTCCTGAATTGATTGAACAAACAGTGGCTAATATTTGAAACCCTGGCAGTAGATCCATAAAGTATGCTGATGATAGATGCTCTATTTGTGGGAGCTCATTACCAAAATACAGTGTATATTCTGAAAAAACATGCATTACTCAATGTCTCAGAAAAATGGGTTCCACTCTGAGAAAGCAGAATTGTATCAACCAAGGAACCACGTTATATCAGCATAGTATTGCTGATTCTGGAATAATGACAGAAATTAAGGAAAATATATGATATTCCACCACATTAGGATTTGCCTTTTTATACTGAAAGTGCCCTATGTTTTCAAAGGGGCCCTATTTGTTTAGAAATATTGTACCATAGGAGAGTAAATACAATTATGAAGGGTGACATTTGATGAGAGAAGACAGATATGCCGTAATTGTGAGAGATGAGAATTTTCGAAAATGTCATATTACCATGACAACTCAGCTATTGTCATGTCAAGGTTGCAGTGTGAGGAGTTGAGCTGCAACCAAACGAGACACTCGCTGTTGTTCTCCATCAGGAATGATTGCAATAAATCCTCGATTTTCTACAACCCATTATTCGCCACTAAAATGGAATTGTTCCCTGAAATTGCCTACGACCAAAAATCAATGTCATCAGCTCTGGCGCTCTACAGTCCAAAGTGCATCCAAATACAGTAGAGGTGTTTATATTATTCATGAGATCCAGGTTCACACAAGGCCAGCATCTCGACCCAGACTGCTTAATGGCCGCTCCGCCCTTCATCACGGAGAAGCCCGCCCTGTGATCCATGCTTCGCAGTCACTTAGCCGAGAGGATTGAGACTGCTTTGAAATATTCAATAATGCATTAAAGATCAGAGTAGTGAGCTAATTATGTCCACACACACACACACACACACACACACCTGCAGACACACCACACACACACACACACACACACACACACACACAGAGTGAAGTTGGAAGTAGCAATTAAGTATTTTGCCCGCTGACAAGCTGTAATGAAGTTTTGGTGAATGCATGATTTTTCACCTCTCAAAGGCGACACCAGTATTGTTCTTACTCCTAACATCTTCGACACTGTGGTGTGTACGCGCGCCGCTCAGTGTACCAGACAATAATAACCTATCTCAAGGCGACCCATCAGCTTGAATATTGATGCTTTGCTGCAAGGCTGCGGGCCTCAGCGGCAGGTTACAAGGACACTTCCAATGTATCATAGAATATCAGAAACCCCCCCCCCCCCCTCCCCTCCATTAGCAAAGACATGCTGGCCTCACTGACTGTGGAACAAACTATGGACCTCTGACACAGCTTACACAACATCGCCCTTTCAGTGTGACACTTTACATCCACTCATGATCTCTCTATGCTACCTTTAACATTGTTGTCTTGCAATACTTTCATTCATTTCTAATTTAAAATGCTGTATTACAGTTTTTCTCCATTGTATACCACACACACACACACACATTTTACTATGCAAACAATGTTATAATCTTGAAGCTCATGCATAAACAACAAAACTCCAGACTGCTCTCAGCACGATTATATGTGTTTGATTTGAATCAACCAGGACTGAAAACTTAAATTGCCTTTGCAAAGTTTCATTTCACTTCAACAGTTCTCACTTGAAGTGGCACTGCCATCAGGGCTTATTTGTGTTCACTTACTTTATAGTTTTTTGCCCTTTCAAATCACATTCAATACTGAAATAATGAAGAGCCTACAAACTGATTTGAACTCGGGGCCCTTCTACTTAAAGGGGCCGCAAAATTAGGTACGGTTCGAGGTGTTGTAAATCATAAGGTCCCTAACGTTTTCAAACATTATGGGTTATATCTTTCTACATCTCTTGGAAAGCAGCTTGAATAAGGAAGCTAGTGCCCTGGTGGTACTCCAAGCCATTGCTTTCCGGTCCCACATCAACACTTCAAACCGAGAGAAACAATATCGGTGATTTACTTAGGGACGAATGTTGGGGATTTGGGATGTGTGTGCATGCGTTTCTCATGTAAGTCCCTTGCTCTCCAACATCAGAGAAAAGGCTTTACTCATAACCCTCAAGTGACATCTTTCAGGAGCAAGCACCGCGCTCAGGGACGTGATCAATGGCAGTGTGACTGGCTGTATTGGCAATTCAGAAAAACCAATCAGGCAGGGAGATCATGGGAAAAGCAGCTAAAGAAATGTAGGGTCAGCTGCCAGACTGTGTGGGCGGCGGCCATGCAAAGGTCAGAAAAAGGAAGTAGGGCAATAAAACACATTAAAGGAATCCCATCTAAAAAAGGGACTTACTGAAAAATACACTCAGGAAACTGAAGTCTTCCCCGGTTTATCCGATTGTCCTCAGCGTGAGAGGAGGAGGGCCGCTGTGAGAAACTGACACTAATTTTTCTGACATGAAGCCTGTGATATGTGTAATCCCCTTAGAGTAGTGGAAGAACCTGTTGTATCCCCGCTGACCAGGGGAGGCGGGGGGTGGACGCGCTCCTCGTCTCTCAATGTTCCCTCAATGCCTTGTCCCCGCATTACATCCTGCCTTTAATGCTCAGTCATTTGCATTGTTGAGCAAATATGCATGGCTCACGCTTATTCGTTTGGCTAGGTGTTTTGTTTACAGATATTCATATTTTAGGCTATAAAATCTGAATAACAGTTTCTTGGCGTGCAATATCTACTGGAAACGATCCTGGAATGATCAGTTCCAGGAAGTTATGCCTCACCACCACATTTAGAAGATGAAACATAAAAGTTTTCCATTTACGACCACGTAGCTTTCTCTCTGGGGGTTTTCTCCGAGGGCCTTCTTCAGTTCTTCTTGTTCATAATGTCTTTCTGTTTGCTGTGAAAGAGATTCTTTTCCAGGGCCACTAACCGCTGGTTATGCAGCCTATAACAATTCACAAGGAGAACACTTTTGTGAAAGCCACCAGCTATAAGACACCAGGAGAGGCACTACAGAAGGCTGCAAAGAGGCCGAGCCAGTGACCCTAGCACCAGGTGAGGTATGGAGGCACTGGATGCACATGGACAGGGCTTTCCTTCATCCTCAATCACAGAGAATGCTCCCTCCGAAAGATCCTGTTTTGTTTTTGGGCTCTAATGGATCCGTTCTGACTAATGGATCCGTTTGAAGTGGGAGGCTCCAGGACACCAGGAAACACAGAAAATCCATTATGATCGGATCTGGTAATGGAGAAGATGAATCGATGGTGAACAGTGGCTAAAAACAAGTAAAACCGAAGAAGTAACCCAGCTGATTTATTATGATCAGGCCTGCCTAGAACCAGGGTCTATGCAGGAATCCTGAAGTCAAATGTCAGACCTTTTAAGACCCTTTCCATACATTTTAAGACCTCATCGCCACTTGGAGTTCTAACCGGTTACCTTGGCGACACACTTTACCTCACATTACGATATACAGTATTGATTGTCCTTCCTCCTTATCTTCCAACCATTTGGACGCAGACTTGCATTTCCCCATAACGATGTGTTTAACAACCGGCGTAAACGGAGCTTCGCGCGCTATCAAGTAGTGAGCGTGCGATGTCCTGTTCAGATGACGTCAAACCCAACGGGATGCCATCAATAAACTACAGAATCACACTACACACCTACGCAGTGACTACAGGCAGACTGTCGAACACAACCTCTTTGGACCATTTATATACTTATTGAAGACAAGATACAAAATGTAAGACCTTGGAAAATGCCCTTTAATAGCCTTCATTTTCACTAAATTGATTTATCAACTTTTAATACTTTTTAAGACCCCGCGGACCCCCTGAGAACACTACAGAAGAATTGGAATGCAAATAAGGAAAATAGTGCAGAGATCAGGGAATTAAGAAACAATAGCCACACGCATACATACACATGTACTGTAAGATGCTGTGGCCTCCGCAGTAATTAAGTGCCTTTGTTTCACGAGCTGTAATCCCACAGACGGAGGAATAGTACTGACACGCCCAAGATTACCCAAGGAGGAGAGGGAGAAAACACTCCCACCCCCATGCGAGATGTCTAATATAGGCGGTTGTGAGTCTTAAGCAACTGCCCGTGTCCATTTATTTGTCTCTAACTGACACCATTTGTATCATTTCGTCAGTGTTTCCTTCGGCTCACGTTGTTCCCTGCAGGTCGTTGTGGTGGCATCTGAAAATAGCGTTGTGCATCAGCTGAAAATCACATGCTAGGGCTGACACTTTGCAGCATTGCAGATCTGCTGTGTGTGTGTGTGTGTGTGTACTCAAAGTGATCATTAGAGCAGTGCATGTTTCACTATGGCCATCATGGTACAGTTGGAATACAGTGAAGATGTCAGGAGGAGATTGATTCTTCTTTATAAACGTCTCAATCTAAAAAAGGCATTGAAAAGTCCAATGCAATTAATCAAGAGGACTCTCGTAAAAGCCTTCATTTTTCTTTATTAAAGCTCTAATGTGATTTTCCTGACTTGCGTGCTTAAATTGTCTGCAGGGTATAGACTATATTACTTCATGCAGGTTATGAAACCTCCACACAGGAGGAAGTAAGGAATGCCATGCTGGTGATGGTCAGAGTGGCTGCAGTGTGAGGCACTTGCAGACTCCAGGTCCCTAACGCTAATCCAGCTGGAGGCAGGAGCCTGCTTCAGTTAATCTGATCATCTGTGACCTGCTGAGACATGAAACCCACCCTCCAGAGCTCCTCTAATCTGCACACACACATGAAGCTGACAGGTACTCGTATAGTATGTGCAGCACGTTTTAAATGAAGGGTGTCACTCTCCTGCAAACACACACTTCTACAAATACCAAAAGAAAAAGGCTAAGTCATGACAATGCCAGAGTGTTGATAGGTGAGTCACGGCTAAAAGACAGAGCCTGCTTTTCCACAGGCTGTCATTTCCCCGTGCTGAGAAGACAGATCTCGTCAGCTTTGCACTGGTGCAAGCTGTCCTTCAGCCGTGTGGAACTCTAACTAACCACGCTGGTGGATTTCATAGAAATAGGTTAAGTTGATGCCCTAGTTCGACAAGAACTGTGCCACAGCCCCGAGAGACAACAGCCGAAATCCAGGAGGCTTTCTTTTAATTCCTAATTTTACATTTGCTAACAGATACCTCATTTTCAATCAGGCTCAAGCCATCAAAGCTGCCACCACTCTGCAGCGTTTCTAAGAATATCACAGCAAAATAAATAATAAACAAACAACACGAGAAAGGTAAAAAAAAAGGCTAGCCTACATCTTCTTTTCCCGCTGACACTATCGACCGCGTGTCAGAGCGTGTTGAGGAGTTGTGTAAATCCATAAAACAGATGAAGGCGGATAATGAGATAGGAAGGGGGAGAGCAGATCTATTCATCAAAGCCTCTTTCGAACACACTCAGCAGATAGGGGCAGAAATATTGCATGGCTGCTTACTCTCCAGTTTGGAGATTAAAGCTTTGGTTGCTGACAAAGAAAACATTGAGGTATTCTAGTGTTAATTCAAACTACAGAGAGAAGTGGAGAGCCCAGTAACCCGAGTGGGAATTTAGAAGCATGCTAGCACTCCTGTGAATCTTATCTTTGTCTTTAATGCCTCACGGTTATTCATAGCCCTGTATACATTATGAGAGAAGTCTGTTTCCCTGACGTCCTAAAATATCTGTTCCAAGTCAGTGAGTGATCAGAAACACAAAGAAGTTATTTATATGTCGCAGCATGCTGGTTTCTTACAAGATATGATAAACTAAACCATGCGCAAGAACCTGGTATTAAATGGGAAAACACAAATGCAGAAATGTGGTTGTTATATGCAACCAAAGGGGAATAAGGTGCAGCGTCGCATGGATCGGGACGTTGTTTGTTGGTTTTTGATGATGAGGCCTCTGAGGAGGCTTTCTCCCCCGAGCTGAGGAGACTCTAAACCCGTATGGAGATGATGAAAACAGTCCTCTTAATGTGGAGAAGGGATGAGAGGGATGAATGGTGCTTACACTTGGTTTGAGTAATAAGTGCCCTTTGGTTAAAGAGATGAGATCAATACAGCCGGGAACGGAGACTCAAACAGCCGCTGAGCTGCAGGCGTTTTATCTTAAAATTGTCATACGTAGGTAAACATATTGATCTCACTTTTGGGGTTTGTCACATGACCCTGGTGTTGAAATATTGCTTTTGTTGCAGCCGGAAAAGAACAAAAGACTAAATGTTTCTGACTGATCAATAATTTCGAAATACCGACAGTCATATCAAACCATTTGGGCCGCAAGGACAGCCCCAATTCTCACCATCAGCCTCCTTGTAGAAAGTTGACTTGAGTAGTTTTCAGAGCAACAGGTGTCTTTTCACAACCATGAAATGCCAAAATAAATTGCTTCCAGTAAACCGTGTGTGAAATCATTAAACGTGCTGCCCCGTCCCATCAATGGATGTTTAATGGTTCGCAACGGCAAACGTGGAGCCAACTGTTTGCCCCCCATCGGTGCCACTTCTCCTCCCCCTCATCCTCATCTCCCCCCTTCATTCCCTCACCCACCATGGGTTCACCCTACTCTGTGACGGTGTGTGCCCTGCCAATTAGTGTCCCCCACCTGTCGCCATGGGTCACTGGCACCTGCTTGGGTGTGAAATTGGCCATCTCACTTTCGCCCATGAACTTTGCATGGCCCCCCCCGGTGGCCCAAATACACACACACACAGATATGCGGCTATGACCTAAGGTTGACCTTAATGGTATGGCCACCCTGTGTGGTAGGGGCAAAAGAGAAGCCTGGTTGGATATAATAATACCACTTGCTTGGCGTGCAGATTAAGAAACAATCCCTACTGGAATTGTTCACATACCATGTGTGTTTTGGGCTATCAAAAGATATTCTTAAGCTTTGACAGCTTGTATTCTCTCCAGTGACATCACCACAACTCAGGAATAAACTTGGGGAGTGGGCTGTATTTCTAATACGATTAGACTACGATTTATACTTTAATAATAGACGCTGAGTTTTATAGTTTTTTGTGGGAATTTACACTTGGCTCGGCTGAACAAGAGGCATCAATAAAGCATCATTTAAGAAGCTAAATCAAAGCTGAATAAGTGTTGCATTGGTATGAAAACATTAACCCAGCTCTCCCTCTCACTAATACAAGAGTCCTTTCCTCCAATCCAGGAAAGCTTTATCATTTTTGGAGCAGCAAAGCTCTCGCCTATTAGGCCTGATGTTTCTGTGGAAAGTTAGACTGGCCTGAATAAATGGTCTTATACTCTATGGGACTGGATGGAACAGCAGTATTGTTTTTGCAGCCATTTTCAGACATGTACATTACTTCATCACTTCTGATACTGATTCTTATCTTTAATCTAATGAGTTAATGGCTTTTTTAAAGTGTGCAGGAAGAAAAGAACGAGCATTTTTAAGTGCTAGTTTTGAAATTGGCGGTCTCCATGCGCTTGTCTGCAGCACAGCATAGGGAGCTCCGCTTTCACTGCCGGTGTCCGTCACTGCCACTCGTCAAGCCTCAATTGGATACGAGTCAGAAGCAGAACATTTCTACGGAGAAGGAGTTGAGTTGCACGGGGCAAACTCTATTGTCACTTTGACAGGCTTTTTTAGAAGTGAACCCCATGTCAATCACTGTCAGAGCAGTTTACACTCCTCTTGTATAACATAGTCCATTTTGATACTGAAAATAGCAACGTAAAAGGCTTCGTCTTTTCTGTTCCGACACGTCGTCACATGGGATCGGGGATGTCACACTTGTTCACAACAGCCTGTTTGACACAGTCTTCCAGTCAAAAGATTAAAACAAGTGTAGGGAAACCCATTCTGGTGTAGGGCCCCTAAAGACTGCATTTCTCTTGCCTCATTAGATGGAGCCAATTAAGAAGATCTCTGTCTCATTATATAGGCTGGCCCCTGGGGGACAGCTGGGCCTGTCTGTCTTACTGATGTCGCTCCCTAGGTGTGTGTCTGTGTGTCAGTGGGGGGGTGGTAGGACTGGTGGAGCATCTTGAGCTCTGTCAGTGTAAGTTTGTCCATTTTATAATCAGAGGAGTATTGAAGAAGCCTGGCGGAAGCAGTCAACACATTTCCTGAGCAACGATTAATTTATGTTTAATATGGATTACAGTAAACGCCATATGCTTCTGTATACTAGCAACACAAGCAACATAGTGGCATCTGTGGCCGTTCCAGGAAAGAAACAACAACGCTGTAGCTATTGATTCTTCAAACCGTGATCTACATTTTAAATTGTGTAGGCAGAACAGAGCACATACAGGCTCCTCTAGAGTAGATATTAGATTAGGACAACTGAGTCGGTCTCTGATGGGTGATGATGAAACTACATATCAATAATAAATGAGAGCAATACTAAAGGTCATCATGCAGCAAGCCTCCTGCCTGACTCACCATACATCTTCCTTCAGCTTTACTGCAGAGGTGCTCACAGCAGCATCCACTACTGCAGTCCAGCTGGCTTTGAAATCATCAAATGTAAGGACAGCATAGATTCTGCACAACTGATGTAAGGTTTTTTTTACCACGGAAAACATTGCAGAGATTCGAGTCCTTGCACTGTGGGAAGCAGAGAGCCGTGGAAAGAGGGGGATGACTCAGAGATGGTGGGTGGATTGAGACCAGGTGAGACTCTGGAGCAGCAGATGGGCAGATTTGCAGCGCTCCGTCCCTCCATCACGCTGCAGGCGGCTCACTGGTGGACGAACACCTACTATCAAAGCTGACATGCCCAACACAAGTGCCGTACATATTCTGTTCTGTATAGCAGACAGAGTTCAAAACTAGATCCCCGCTATATCATAGTGTAAAAGGCAGAGTGGGGCAGAGACAACGGGATGATTTCCTGCAACTAAACCCAGTGTTCTTCACTCAAATTAATAACTTTATTATAGCAGTTAAACACTGGAGAGACGCATCATAAACCAGCCAGTTTATGTTGAAGGTCAGCGGTACACCGAGTGCTGCATGAGGGTTTGGTCGCACATTTTGAAAGCAGAAATGGTTGTGTGTACTGTCCTTTAAAGTCTTACTAATAAAGGAACATTTTAACTTGAAGCAAACAGACAAGAATTCTCCAGAACAAGTACATTTGAATAATAAAAATATGTATTTTATTTTAAGTAGTAGTTTGGCGTAAAGTAAGATAATGTAAATATAAAAAACACTAAACGTGCCTGATATTTTCATACTTTTAAAAATTGTTCGTTTAAAATGCTGTTGCTAGAGGACATGGATTGCAAACACTTTTAAAAGCAGGAGTACGAACAGCACTCACGAGTTGATAAAACTGAGAGAAGGAAATACGGAAGGAATGTAACTGACGGAATACAAAATAGTATCACTGTAGTTCTGTATTTTACCTCATTTCCTGTAATGTCTGTCCACACACACACAAAAACACACACACACACACACACACACACTTACTGAGGCTATAATGGACGTTCAAAGCTTTCATATACACAGAATCAATGTTATTTTTCTGTGACACCATTATAACATACAACGCTAACTGTCATGAGACTTTAACAGTGAGCTGATCTGACTTCCCTCCTCCCTCTCTCTTATCTGTTCCTAACTTTTTTTCAGCTCGACCCCGGTCTTGTGGGGCGTTAGCGGTGAAATCACATGGATCAAATGAGATTTGGCATGGTTTGCACAGGGAAGACCGCGGAGTGTGCGAGCGTGCGTCCTGCGTGCGAGGAGGGCCTGTTTAAGGAACATCAGCGGCGGGGGTCTCCGAGGGGCTCATCAAAGCATGCCGCCGTCCACTGTAGCCCCGCGCTAAGCTCAAGTCAGCGCCTCATTGAGTCTGTTTGAATGACCCCGGGGAACATGCATTCCCCTCCACACTCTGCCAGGGTGTGGCCCAGTTCGAGAGGATTACGCTGAGGAATGCAGCCGAGCCCATCTTTTAAAACAAGAGAGGAGAGGTGAAGGGGGGTGCAGGCCATAGGCATGAAGTCCATGTTCACTGAGCTTCCTAAAGATCCAGCTAAATGCAAAAGCCCAGATGGAGGACGTTAAAGATAAATCAGAAGAATCTCTAAATTAAAAGAAAAGGGGGCTAAGGCATGTGTTTGAGTTTGATTGTCTGGGGTCTGTCTGGATTGGCATCTATACTACCTTAGCCATTCAAACATTAACATTTACCCTTCTTGCCGTGTTCCCTCGCTACTTTATTTGCAGGTTTCCGTCATCCCACGGTCCTCAAAAAAACTCTTCTGCTCTTTGAAGCCCGATTAAGATGTTCTTACAAAGTGGGGGAAACCAGGGCACCTCACCCCCAGGGGGGGTTCTGCCGAGAGTCTGTGACACAAGTGAGAAAACACCACACACACCTATAGCTTCTATTGTTGCTCCTGCTCGACCACTTTTCTTTTGACATAACCGCAACTTGACATGAAACATGATAGTGCCAGGATGCACGAACCCCCCCACCCCCCCGCCTCTTAGACTATTGAGGTCCACTCAGGCGTGGGGATCACCTGGTTAAATCTGAGTGGAGGTAAAAGAAACTGTGGGAGGAGAGCCTTAACGGACCATGGTGCTTGTTTTTTAAGCATTATTTTCTGCATTTTTCAAATCTGCCCACGTGTTTATGTCATATTTGTGCAAGCAGTCACAAACTTAAATTGAGACAAATGCTCTTGTGGACAGTCTTTTTTACTGCAGCGCAGATAGAGACCTTACAGAGAGAAGCAGAAAACATAAGCATCAACAGAAGGCTACCGTCAGAGGCACGGCCAACGTGACATCATCACATGAAGCTGGGATTGCAATAAGGTACTATTCTCCCCCTCCACTCACCCCCTCTACCAATATGTCACGGTTTCCATGGTCACACAACACAACAAGTATCTAAGGGCTTAAAGGAAAGGCTTCAACCACGTCTCATCGTTTGTGATGCTGCTGGCCTGTATTCCATCTGCTACTTACTAACCCCCGCACCATCTCCATCACCGTGCCTACGTCAACCACCTCCCCGCCCTTCAAGAAAGCATCTGCAGTCTCCGAAGCCTGATAAGGATGTGTGTGTACAAAACGCAACAAACTCTTACTGATATGTGCTGGGTCCAGGCTCAAGGGCGTATGGCACTCTCAACTCTTTCCAGGCATGCCAGGGGCCCTGCCTGCCTGTAGCTTTGCCGATATCTGTGTTGATAGGTAATAGATTAAGAGCGGTGAATCATCTTAGATACAGGAAGCGCTCAAACGTTTGTGTGAGTTTATCTAATTTAGCAGTGATTCCATGTCAGCCACAGCTTGTTACCAAAAACATGACTGATAGTGTGTTTAACGAACTTAAACTAGATTTATTAAATGTCAGGTCTTTGGCAGGAAAAACATTTTTAATCAATGATTTTATCACTGAGCACAATCTGGATTTTATGTTTTTAACGGAAACTTGGATTGAACAAAATAACAGTGCAGCTGTTCTTATCGAATCAACCCCTCCCAACTTTAGTTTTATGAGTCAGGAAAGAATGCATAAGAAAGGAGGTGGAGTTGCTATTCTGTTCAATGATTCCCTTCAATGCAGGAAGACATCTTATGGGAACTTTGCTTCTTTTGAATATGTGGCCCTTCAGCTGAAATGCTCCTCTCGAGCACTGTTTCTAAATATCTATAGACCACCCAAATACTGTGCAAGCTTTTATGATGACTTTACTGAACTGCTGTCTATAGTGTGTATTGACTTTGACCGTTTAGTCATTGTTGGTGATTTTAACATCCATGTTGACAACCCTCAGGACAGAGGGGCTAAAGAACTGTTTTGTGTTCTTGATAGCTATGGACTGACTCAGCATGTGACGGAGCCCACGCACAATAAGGGGCACACTCTGGACTTAATTATCTCAAAGGGTCTGAATATCTCTAAGGTTGTGGTGACTGATGTTGCACTCTCTGATCATTCCTTTGAGAGCTCTATTTCTGTTCACAAAAATGTTCAAAAAGAGGTAACCACAAAGCGATATTTAACTGAAAATACTAGGGAAATGTTTACTCAGATTTGGAAAAACTTTTCCATGCTTTGATCTTCAGTAGACTCGACTACTGTAATGGTGTCTTCACAGGTCTCACTAAAACATCTATTAGGAAGCTGCAGCCGATTCAGAACGCCGCTGCTCGAGTCCTCACTAACACTAAGAAAGTGGATCACATCACTCCTGTTCTGAAGTCTTTACACTGGCTTCCTGTGTGTCAAAGAATAGATTTCTAAATACTGCTGCTGGTTTATAAAGTTTTGAATGGTTTAGGCCCAAAATACATTTCTGACCTCCTGCTAAATTATGAACCATCCAGATCTCTCAGGTCTTCAGGGACTGGTCAGCTTTCTGTCCCCAGAGTCAGAACTAAACATGGAGAAGCAGCGTTCAGTTATTATGCTCCATCTGGAACCAACTCCCAGAAACCTGCAGGTCTGCTGCAACTCTGACTACTTTTAAATCCAGGCTGAAGACTTTTCTTTTTGCCGCTGCTTTTAATTGAACTATTCATATCTTAAACTGCACTGTAACTTTTATCCATGTATTTCTTCTTTTAATGTTTATTTTATTAGCTTTTTTTTTTAATGACTGATTTTAAATGCCATTTTCTTAATGTCTTTCATTTTTTGTAAAGCACTTTGAATTGCCTTGTGTTGAAAAGTGCTATATAAATAAACTTGCCTTGCCTTGCTGCAGTGACTGATCTCAATGGAAAATACTTTAAATCATCTACTTGTCTCCGTTTACCACAATCTGTATTCTCTTAACACGTTTAAATGCATCATTCTGGCTTGTTTTAAGGAAATATGTTAGTAAATATGTTAGTTGTGTATTTTCCGAAACATTTCCAACTATTGTTGAGGTCACCAGTGTCACATTTTCATGCCACAATGAAAATGAATGATGCCCGGTATTAGATATATCATGTCTACCAACCGAATGTGAATCCAGCCTTCATTGGACAGAGATGAAGCAGCTTGTCCTATTTTGAGAGATGACAAATGTAGCATAGAGATACCATTTCTAAAGCACACACTGTGGAGCAGGAGGACACAAAATAATCCCCCAGGCATGACACTATAAGTGCTGAGAGCAGGGAAGTGGAGTCAGGACGCTGCAGGTTTTACCATCAAGAGCAAACGTAGCAGGCCTGACTCCACATCTCCACTTGACCTATGAAAAACACACTATGCAAAAACACGTGTTCAGCACGCCTGGTCTCGGAAATGTTGCTATTTGACATTCTGGATTCTATGCCCGTCCCTGTCCTTGGCGTGTGACTTCAATAAGGAGGGATGTACACAGGGCCATCTTAATGCACGGGCTGAAGCCCAGGGGCCTACGGAGATCGGGGGCCTATCATGAGCCAATAAAAATTGAAAAAAAAATAAAAATTAAATAAACAAAGTCTTGGCTTTCAGAATATGAAACTTTTATTTCCAAAATCACATAATAAATAAATGTTTGAAGCTTGTAAAGGGGAGAAAACAGGGGCCTGTACTACGAAGCTGGTTCAACCTAACATGGATATGTTTGAGTTAGCCGGTTGGCCTAATCCAAAACATACGCGCTCTCGCTAAACTGTACTACGACGCTGGTTATCAAGTGGATCGCTCAAGCCAGCCGTGTCCTATCTAGTTAGGTGCGCGTTCACATGAAAGGGGTTGGTATTTGGAGCATTCGACCAATCACAAACATGGAGAAGCATACTGACAGCGCAGCGTCATACTTCCTGAATGAAAAGTGAACTTTAATACTAGTCAAATATGAGGAAGTTAAACTTTAAACATCCATGACTCAAACACTTTATCCAGGATCAAAGCCACAGAGCTGCACCTGCAAGGTGAACACAGCTGGTAACAGAACAAGTGTTTGAATGCGTACATTAACAGGTTTATGATATCACTGCCCCGTCTAACACGATCTGACTTTAATTACATTTGTCTCGAGTGTTTCATCAACTTAATGTGTTGCTTAAAATAATACTTCTGCATACAGTATGTGACACTGTGAGTGTTGCACGGCCAGATACGGCTCAGCTGACTCAGATAAGGAGATATGATACATTATGATGTGATATGAATGATAATGGGACACATCGACGTCTGCACTCAGTGTACTTATGTTGTGGCAGATATTTAAGTAAGCTTTCTTAACACTAATGTTATAATAGTCAGATTGCTCTGAAGATGGGAGGTGATATTCTATTAATGTTCACGTTCACACAGTTGGTGATTTTTGCCGGCCGTCTTTCCTGCAATGGCAGTTTTTCTGTATTTGCTTTCTCCTGTAATATGACTTGATCGCTTTAAACTCCGCACACTGAGCTCTGATTGGTCAGCAGGCGGTGCTTTCACTGAGTTGAGCTCTTAGCCTGCAACCTAACCTGGTCCCGGACCAGGCTAGCCGCTCAGCATAAGTTACCATGGAGATCTAGCCTGCTAAAAAGAGAACCAGCTTCGTAGGACCGGAAAGCCCGAGTTTTCCCTGAATTTAGCCGGTTAAGCGAAAATCCTGCTTCGTAGTATACCCCCCAGCTCTCCCTCGCCACTCTGCTGAAATTATGAATGTAAGGCGTGTAGTAATCATAGATAACACGGCAGGGTTGAGAAGAAAAAGTTTGAGAGTGGCGCTCGGAAAAGGAAATTGTTGAGGGAAAAGTAGTTTCGAGACAAGCAGCCATTACAAAACATGCCGAAGCTTACAGGTCGTTTTTAAACCTGTAGGCCAGGATGAGGAGGAAGGACAGATGAGTTTCTGTACCGAGCGGCAGCGGTGCCGGCCTCGGATCCAAGTAGGCTGTCTGGTTCTGATAGCGATGGAGTAGCGGGAGAGGAAGAAACAGACAGGAGGGACATTAACTGTTGGAGGAGATGGAGAGGACGACGAGGACTGCTACGTGGAGGGGAACCAACGGCAAACCGGACAAACACATGAATAATGACTATACTATAAATGACTTTGATTTGTTGTTTAAACAGCCCCAGGTCCTGATGGCAGGTTAAGGCGGGCCTTGGATGTACACGAGTGCAATAACTGAATTATGCTCTCAAATGTAATTTATATCGGCGAAAATACACGAGGCTCTTACCGCACCTCCGCTCTATTTCTTGCCAAGAGCAATGACAGCAACTTCTCCGGACTAGTCCCACTGCATGTTTAAAATGACAACCCTTTAAAAGCTGCGCTGCAGAACAGGATTGCTCGGAAATACGTTTTCATATAAATGTCGCAACACCTGGTAAATAAAATGTCTCTCCCCAAGAATACCTTTTTAACCTTTTGAACTCTGGATGAGGATTGTCAAACATGTCAAAACACATACAAAATAAACCTTAAACACACACATTTTGAGAGAGTGTGCCATCACCTCAGGAGTGTTTTACAACAACAATAACCAGAATTCTGCACTGACTTGGCATGCCGGCCTACTGCTGCTTGACAAGTGCAACAACAGAGTTACACCTCCTACTCAACTTCTCTCGAGCCGTACCTTTCACTTGTTTATGAGAAGGACGCGTCTGATCATTGGCCAAGACACGCCTGGCAGCACACAACCCTGGCATGATAACCCTATCAGATGAGAAGACCCAGGAAGACGATACGGGCGTAATGGGGTGGAAATCAGCCTGCCGTGGAGCGAAACACATTTCCTAATGCATAATAAAGCATTCATTCTCTCAGCTGTCACGAGGAAAGTCTTGGTGGGAAAGGGGGCGAGTCGGAGTCAGAAGTATAGAGAATCCTGTATTCTCATTCTGTCACTGGGTTTAATGGTGAAAACAGGGGCAGAGAGAGTGAGGGAGTGATTACAGTCAGATCTGTCTATACATTTCAATTTAGCTGCATTCGGCTTATACAGAAGCCACTTTGTCATGGTGGCCGAACTGTCGAATTCAACATCCAAATACCAGCATTTAGAAAGCCCTTATTTAAGATGCACTAACAGTCCAATCCAGAGTTACTTTCCTTCAGTTTCTACTTTAAAGCACAGATGAAGCACGAGTTGCCAGTGTATTGCCTCAAAGCTTCCATTTGTAGTGGATACGTCCTTGAGAATCGTGTAAATTAAAGGTGGCACTATGAGGTAGAGTGTCCGGGTCATTTAGCTCGGTCATGGATGACTGGTTGGAGTTTTCATGGAAACAGCTAAATCATATCATGTGTGGACTATCCATGTCAGGCCATCCGCTGCATGGTGAGACAACAAATCGATCCCAGTTGGAGTCAGCTGTTAGCTCATTACGGTATAACAGCAAGTAATAGTTCACCAAGCTTTACCACGAGTCAAGAAAACAGTGTTGGATAATTTTGGACTGTGACCAACTTGCAATACACAACCTTAAGATCTATATGGATTAATACAAAAAGTAGCAAGGCGTAAGAGGAGGGATAGTATGTATAAATGACATCAGAATTGAGAGAGGGAATCTAGTCTCTGTTTTGACATTGGCCTCGTACACAACCTTGAAAGATGTAAAATGCCCTCGCCACACACTGCACTGCTGTATATGTGGAATGCAGCTACAGTTCACACTTTAAAAGAAAAATACTAACTACTCAGTTTCAGTGTTCTGCTCTAGTTTCTTTGGCTATTTATCATTGTCACCACTATTTTTTTATATATATTTTTGTATCACAGCTTGAAAATAATCTTTTTTATTTGCAGTATGAGGGGGCTTGTATGAAATGATCTCATTATAATGGCAGAGACTTTCAAAGGGTCTGATGTAGAGCTAATTTAAGATATTTTGCCAAACATTAAGGGTGACATTCTCATAAGAGGGGCCAGGGAATAAACTAGAGACCCGTATTACAGAAGTAAATACTTCAACATGGTCTTAAGGCCTTGAATGGAATTACATATCAACCAAATGTCAATAACAACAACTAAATCCATTTAAAAGTCGAGATGATGTCACATAAAATGCCACAGTTACAGCTATTCTTGGATCATTGAGATAGAAAGATTGCAAAACGAGCTGTTCATGTTGATGGTGAGATGTGAGTGGCAGCTGACATGCATCCAGAAATAGAAGCCCTGGAATGACTTAAGGCGATCAGATGTTCACCCATATACAAATGATGGACAAGGCACGGTAACATTAGAAGAACTTATCGCACAAAAAACGAGACACACGCGCACACCTGTGGTGACAGTGAACATGACAACAGACCTCCTTGGCCTTTAACTTTATAGGTCAGACTGCTCTGCTAACTGCAGCACAGCATGGAGACCTGACACACATGCTAATTTGAGCCGACAACCTACACCCCCCGACCATTAGAACCCACAAAGCTGTAACATTGTATGTCAGATACTATATCGGTACTGCAGAGGTGAAATCTGATTTCCATGAGGTTGTGTGAAAAGAAGTGAATTAGAGTAGAAAACGTAATTTATGTTTTTACCTATACTAATGGGAAAAACATGGAGTTAAAGTAGAGGATGGATCACAGCAGTAACCTACATTTAACAATCCTTACCTTTAACGAGTCAAAACAGGCGATCACCCTCCCATTTTCCACCTGGCAGCTTTTGGGTGGGTGGGCAAATTTGCATTCCTCATCGCTGCGTGAACAAGTCCCTCTCTGAAACTGCCGGCACACTTCCAGGGTCAGCCATTTTGTGTCCCGTATCGAGGCAATGTTTAGAGCCATGGCAGCAGCAGTGGCTGAGGAGCCGGGTGGAGCGGGGCCACTTGTTTTTTTAAAAAGGAGGCGATCCTCTGAGGAGGCGTTGCAGAGTGTCCCAGTTAAAAAAAATAAAACGCACAACAACTAAAACTGATGGAACATGCAGCTATAAAAGATCTGCTTCAGGTCAGCGGATCAGGTTTGTCCTTGTGGACAGGAGAGTGGAGGTAATGGACTGGCAAAGTCTCTGTGACCGGAGCATGGGACTGCGCTGCTGTTTGGGAGTTTATCAGTCACTCAGATAATTGTTCTTCAATCAGTACGTCTCAGGTGCAGACCTCTGACAAGGCCAAGGGGGCATAATCAGGGACAATCTCTACTGGTAGGACCAACGTCCCCAAAAATGACCTTTGTATGATTAATGATGTGCAACGGTGGGTGTTTAGGAGCAAAAGTAGAGCAAATTTTAGATGCACAGGACACTAAATGTGTGGCTTTCTGTTAAAGTCTTCTGTACCTCCGCTCCCCGAGCTTTGGCACGTTGGCCAGCAGTGCAGTAGCTCCAACGCTTCACTTGGGGTTTCTTCACACAGAGGACAAACAAGCAGGTCAAGGGTGTTTAAGTCCTATCACAACTGCAGAGGGGGAAAACCTGGAGCTCTTCAGGAGCCCCGAGGGATCTTCAAGTAAGGATGTCGTCTCCCAAGGCACTTTCCGATATCTGGAATGGAGCAGAGAAAGAGACAACAGTGTGAGAAAATTGTTCGCCAAATATGATGGGCAATACATTTCAACTGGCATTAAAAGGGTGTTGTGCACGCATGTCAATCTGAATTAGTGTGCCCTGGAGGACCTCTAAAGGGTGCCGGGCTGATGAACCAGGGAAAAGGCAGTTGTGAGGATGTTCAGCCGCACTTGAGTTTAAGTCCCCAGATCGCTGCTGTGGGCCATTGTACGAGCCGGTGACTACATGCCCACTGGCTCTCCAACATATTGCACACAAAGCGGTGAATAGTAAAACCCTGTGTGCTATGAGACCGTGGACAAGAGCGTGGAGTCGGGGCAGAGATAGAGAAAAGCCCCAGGGTCCAACCCGCCCTGTAGAGCCATGCACGGCGGGATGGGGCAGCCAATAGAAAACCACGCAGCGCAGCACTATTCCGGGCAGCCGTCCAGCAGCCACAGAGGGACCGAGACAGATGCATATGCCAGCGCTAGACGCGAGTATGAAGCTGCCTAGTGTCCCGCAATACTCACTTATCTCGCACTGTCCAAATTAGATACTGGCTCATTGGCAGAGGCTTGTCAATTTACATCCACGGGGGGAATGTGCGCCTTGTCCTGTAAAGGTACTGGTCTCTGTCTGGAGTCGTCTAGGGAGAAGATTGGGACAATTGGTGGAGCAACAATCTGAGGAAGTGACCTTTAGCTTGAACGTACGAAAGCCATTACTAAGCTACTGCGCAAGGAGCTCTTTCCTTGGCACATCTGGAAATGTTTTTCTGCTAACTGGGGGCGGGAAAAGGGGGTTGAGGACACCAGCCTGCGGGAGGAGAAGGGTTGTAAAAACATACAGCTTGGGTTAAAAGATTCCCCCGTTACTGTTTGGAACATAAACCAATGCACGGAAAACAGACCAGACAAGGAGCAAACACAGAGAAAGTGTTAAATACTGTCAGAACAACATCTTAAACAAGTTCAGGTGGTCTTAATGAAGGCTTGCTGAGACTTGTACTCCACCCATCAATGCTACTGTAAAGGGAAGAAGAAATCCCTGCAGAAATTCTTTTCACAGATGCACAGCTGCCATACAGCTGTGCAGGTCTTGTCAGATTTAGGTGAGGCTTAGGCACAGAAGGGTCCATCTTATCTTAGCCTATTTTTGTCCTTTTATCTTGGAAAAGTAAAAATCATCTTGGACTGAAACATGTTCTCTCTAATTGGAGATTTCTGAAGTCAGTTTGAAGTCTGAAATATCAAATAACTCAAAAAGGCCACAAGAACAAGACCCTATATCCTCGCCAATGAATAATAATGATTTGCCCGTCACAAAGAAAGGTAGATGCTACCCTTTGTAACCATTATACTGTTCTAAGCCTATGAATCCAGACCATTGTCTTGCTAATCATATTGTCCCACTTTAGTGCTGATCATGTGTAATGAGATGAGAAGCTTCCTCGCCCAATCGTACTGACGCCCAGGCTCCGCTCTCAGAGGCAGGATTTAATTTCACACCATCTCCCCAGGGACAAAGCCAATCGCTGCAGAACAGAGTCAGGTAAGAATCATGTCAGATCTGACCTTTAACAATTAATCCCTTCTTATTTTTAGAAGCCATAAGAAGTCTGTTATCAAGCTAACCTACTTTGTCGGAACGTGTGTAGGGCCGATGGCGCCATTTCTCTGTGAACTGTCCTGGCCTCAAGTTATGCTAAAATTGTTAGGGGGACACAACCATAGTTTTTTATATTTGTGTTTGGAAAGCTGGGGTTTACTGGCTTACAGTAGCTCTGAAAGCTTTCATGAAATCGAGTAGGCCGAGTGTGGATAAAGTTGGTTGAGGTCATCTGAAAAGCTCACAGGGTAGCCGGCTCAACAGGCAACACTCAAACAATGTTTGTCATGAGAGGTATTCAAAACAAATGGTGATGACTGAAGATCAGAAACACCCTCATGTGGGCGATGTTAGGATAATAATCATGCAGGAACATGACCGCCTGTCTGTTCCCATACAGATGGACTGTTGAAGGTTTGTGTAATATCTAGAAGCAGGGAAATTGGACTGCTGCTGAAGCAACTTGTTTCCTCATTATTATGGGTGCTGTTATTCACAACATCTGCCCTGAGACTAGGCCTTTTGTATGAACTACAATTAAGATAATCTATGCAAGCATTTAGTACGTTACTGAGGTTAAAAACACACATGTCATGGGAAAAAAAAACCTGTGATATCATCAATTTGTGGATGCATATGTTTATATATATATATATATATTATCATAATATAAATTGCAGTGTGCTTCATCCAATTAGCTTTAATGAGATGGATGTGTAATAGGGAAATAACGCTGTCGTAGCATGTTAGCTAATGCTAGGCTGAGATGATTGAGGCATCCTGAAACATACCAAAGCCCCCTGCTGGAAAGTAAACTGTCATCACATAACAACATCCTAGTTTAACAGCTTGAAGGACCCAAACTCACAGTGGAAGAATATCACTTGGAAAGCTCAAGCTGAGCTAAGTTTTGTCTTTTGGACAGTGTGCCTCTGGCTTGGTTGAGACTAGCTTAGCTTCTGCTAGTGCATGATAATTAGAGAACATGCAGACTGGCTTAGTTTATGCTGAGTTTAGCGGTCGAGCTTCAAGCACAAAGCCACTAAATTAAAAAGGGAAAGACAGATGGTCAGCAGGTAGGAAGGGACCATGCAGCGGCCAATGTTCTGACCTCAGAAACAAACACATTTGACATACCAGGTTCTGTTTTTGCAGTTTTTAAGTCCTTCTAGGGACTAGTCTTGTAATCTGTTTTCAGCTACACATGACTACTTTTTGAATAAACCTCAAGAGCAAATACTGTACATCCATGTGTATCCTGTTTATCTTAACTTCCCGAGGCTTTGTTCCCTCTGTATCCTCAGTACAAACAGTGGACAGACATGGTGACCTGATAAAGAGGGCAGAGATGTGAAGAAAAGGATTTTATGGATTACTGACGCTTACTAAGGCCAGCTGGCAGGGGCATTATCTTGGTCAGTCTGCTTAATTGAATGAGAGTCAGCAGGACTGGGGCGACTGGAGTGAAAGTCATTGGCTTGACCTCTGAATACCACGTATGTAACCCATTAGTGTGGTATCTGAGCGCTGGTCTGTGCGCTACAGTTTATCTCAGCTGCTTGTATTTACTCAGCAGAGACGATAAGCTACCTGCTTTCCATTGGTCCTGAGCCTTGTGACAACGTTTACTGTGGCATCAGCCAGGTGTTGCCAGCAGAAATAATGAAGAGATACTAATGACTGTGGAGCTGGGTACCTGAGTGGCTGCATTTCCATTTATTACCATTTCATGCAGGAAAACACACTTCTATGGTCATTTGCATTGCCAAGAGGAACAAGTGGTCAATGTTTTTCAAGGCTGTGGAGAGAGGGACTCATTGTTCAAGTGAAATAGGAAAATGTTCAACTTCCAGTGAGTAATGGAAAATGAACGAGGCTCACAGTAAAGGTTTTTTCAAAATGTCCCTAACCTAGCTTTCAGGGTGACATCACCAGCTTGCACAAATGTTCCCTTGCAGCCTCCAGGGAGGATCAGAGCTATACCATGCGGCCTAATTCCCGTTTAATACTACAGACGTTATGACGCTTATGAAATTGTCTTTGGCATAAGCTACGTCTCCTTGAGTGTAATATCATCAAGTGCCATTAGTGATAAGGATGCGTGAGTGAGCTCAGTGGAAGATATACCAGGACTAAGCTATACTGTTTGAAAGGAGACACAAGAAGCATTTTCACACAGTCAGCAGAAAGGTATATCATAATAGCCTTAGCTAAACCACATTGACCCGAATGGCCGTGCTCATTATATCGGAATGGGCTTTTCTCTCCTTATTCCGCAACACAAAATATTTGACCCTTTCCATCTTTTCTACGTTTTTATAAGAAAGAGTGTGGGGTGGATTTCCCCTGCACTCTGTAAATGGACTTGTTTACTGTGTAAGTGTTCTTGTCTACTCAATGCTTAGCCACAGGACTCAGGCAAGTCATCAGCTAATTACAGTATAGTTGGCAGCCAGAGGTGAAAAGCGCCAATCTGATAAACATGATGATTAACAGCATACCCAAGATCTAAGGTGAAAATTGTAGAAGCACTACATCAACAGTATTTTGATCACTTCCACTGAAATATTAACCTAAACTCACAGAAGGAAAATACTACGTTAGATTAAAATTCTTGTACTTTTGAATAAGAGGTGAAATTATTGATATCTCAAGCCGCTAAATTACAGTTCTTGAAAACACAAGAGCTGGATGATTCAGCACACTCACCCTCGTGTCACAGAGTAATCACACTCCCTCTTTCATGCAGAAGATGTCTGAAAAAACCTACCGACCACTAAATCCGTTTAATACCATCTCGAGATGCAATTAGCACGAGTCGATTCAGAGAAAGGGGATTTCTGTCTGACAGGGGCGTGCTGTAAAAGGCTCGGTACTTGTCTGAGACTTATCCCATTCTTTTCTCAACAGGAAGGGCTGAACTGATGTTCCATTTTAGAAAACACCCACTTCCCCTTGATTCACAGCCAGATGTACGACACCACCCTGGCCTTTTCCATGCAGGCACTGATGTCCACTTTACTGCTTCAGGCCCATCGTCTAGCACGAAGCTAAATCTGGATAGACAGCGGAAAGCCAGGGACACGTCGACCATGCCGCATCTAACTCAAAAGGTTAATGAGGATGTGGGCCGTATTAGAACTGTGAACTTCCAGCGTATCAACTATGAGTGTCCAGACAAGAGTGTAAAGCCCTGTTCTGAACACACAATCCCTACCCTTGTTATTTGGAAAATGTGTTACAAGGAAAAACTTTGTAGGAACAAGGCAAGTAATGAAAAAGCAGATGCTACACAACACAAGTTTTTCTCTAGGGAGTGAAGAATATGAGCTTCTGATATTTGCACTGAGGACAGGGGCACTGCTGTGATAATGCCTCTCCCTCAGGAGACGTATGAGAAAGTCCATTACAGTGCTGAAACCTGCAATAAGGGTAGTTACTGCGTGGCTGCAAGTACTCTGTGCATTAACCCAACACACACACTATATATATATATATATATATATGTTCTGCCCCTTTCTTTCCTCAGTTCAGCCTTTCACTCTCACAGATAAAACATTCCCTCTCCTCCCTCCCCACCCAGACTGGTATGCAGCACACTGCAGCAAAACTCTTTGAGAAAAAACTGAAAAAGGCAGCCAGTATGACCGTTCTCTCCCACCTGGTTCCACTGGGTCCTGCTGTGAGCCTCTGTCTGTCTGCTGTCCCGAACACAGGAGGCACCGGTGCTGCTGTGACACTGAGCTACAGTGCAGCGTTCCCTTCAGCGCCTGCGACTGGAGTTAATGACCATGTGAACTGTTGTCATTCCTCGCGAGCTGCCGAGTGCTGCAGCTGGAGGTCCATGCCTAGACAGGGATTTTCTCTAAATGTCTCTCTCTCTCAGCAAGCAAGCGAGCTAGGCAGGCAGGCAGGCAGGCAGGCAGCAGAAGAGTGTCTACTCCAACTATCTGGCTAAAACACTTCCAGCCTCCCCCCCACACCCCTAAAGCCAGCCTCTTCCTGCCCACCAGCCTGTAGCAAGGCCCTGCCCCTTAACAGCTCCAGCCAATAGGAACACAGCCCCCCTGTATCACAGATTTCTGATTGGAACAGAGGAGACCAAGTGAAATCTGTGCTTACAGTAACAACCTCTGAATGCTCAATTTAAAACGGTATTTCCCCAATTCCATGCTCAACTTTTTTTAATTTTATTTAGAATCTGCACCCCAGGAATTGTTTTCTAATAGAAACACAAAGACAGTACGAGTAAGCAATAATCAAAGGGTTGCTGCAGTGGCATGCTGAACATCAGCCATGTCCTTGTCTATGTTCTATCATCACATTTAACACCATCCCCCCAGGAAACAGGAGCACCACACCTCCTCCCCCTCCCTCTCGACTCTCCTCTACCTCCCCTCACCATCCGTCCTCTAAACTCATCTACTCCAGACACTCCTCTCCTCTCCTCCCCACGTCTCTTTTCCACCCCTCACCTGTGCATCTCTCTACTCGAAGATATCTTTCAGGCTCTTTTCCAATCACATTTTACTGGACTGGAAAATTGGACAGTTCTGTTATTGTTATTGCATCAGAATTTGAAAAAAAAAGAAGATTTGTAGGGGCTGGGAAGTGGGAGTCTTGGTCTGTCTCCTCCCCCACTCGTCCTCTCCCCTCCGCCCAGCTGATGACATGCTGGTTGGCAACATATGAGCCGTGAAACCGGAGCGTCACAGAACTGATGAGTCAGAGATCCAGCTTCATGACTTTTCGATCCAGATTCAATAGAACAGCTGTACCGTCTGTCTCTCCCTCCGTCTCGTACAAAGGTTGTGAATGACGCAGCAGCCTGGGTGTTTCGTTGACATCAATGAGGCTAAACATGCTTTGCAGTCCCATCATAAACAAACCGTTTGATTATGCTTTAACGGCGATAAATAATCTGATGCTCCGCAAGGAAATTGATTTGTCAAATGGTTTAGGGGAGATGGGGGGGGATTAAAATCTCCAGCATGATAAATTGTCTACCTCAGCAAATGAAAACCGACATCACCCTAGACATCAGAGCACCTGTAATGAAATAACACAGACAAGCACTCTTCCAATAAACGAACAGGGAGGCGGGGGGGTGTCAGCCTTTGTCAAAAGCAAAAGTGTCACCTTCCACCTTCCTGGAATGAAGTCTCACTATGCCATGCAGCAGTTTAATAGGAGCAGCAATGCTACAAAGCAACAACTTGGTATTACTGCAGGATACAACTTGATTATGAAAATGTGCTCATTATGTCAACATGTATCCAGAACAGCATCAGTTGGACAGGCCAGGCTGCTCCGCCATTCCAGATACATTCTCAATTTCTCATTTGGCTGCAACCGATTTTTCAATAACCATATTACTGAATAACTGTCAATAAATGAATAACAAGCCTGCAGACCTCAGATAGCCTACCTTCTAAATAGATTTGCCTGAAAGGAAAACAAACAAAAGGCCGGCAGACAAACAACCTGAGGCACTTGGTTTCCACATGGTACCCCCTCCCCTCTTATTATCCCTGTCCTGTATGACCGCAAACGGCTTGGCTCACTCACAAGCAAATTTAGGAGCCCAAAGCGGCTTCATTTTCAAATACAATAGTATTCCAGAACAATGGATAATTACGGCAAATGAAGATGGTTAAATCTGTCTGATGGCCCCCAGTACAGAACACTGAATTATGTGGCACTACTGGATAGTTACACACGACAGAGGGAAAAAACCAGGGCTCAGAAATAGGGCACCGAAGACAGATCAATGAAAAGGCAGCTGTCTTTTTCTATTATTAGCCGTAATCAAATATGAGGCGGCAGAGAGTTGCGCTTCCTTCCTTCCGCTTGAAACCCATTCTGGTAAATCTGACACACAAGGCCACATGATGACAGAAAATAAACAACAGGCTGACAGATATGTAGGCTAGTGGTCAACCGGTGTGTTTTGGAGCCGGTTCAAGGCTGTGGACCAAAGATCAACCAGGAAGTACTGGATTATTTGCATTAAAAGTGTTATTGGGTGGGGTCAAAATCGTTTCTGTATGTTAATCTGACCCTATCAAACATTATTGCCCATTTTTTCCCACTGCTAATTATACAAAGTACATTTTCTAACATTCATAATGCACTGTGGATTGCTAGGTCTTACTCAAGTGAACATGTTGCTGTTATGGCGTTAATGAACACCACATATTCCACACAGACGACAAGTTATTCTGTTCTTAGATGTTAATTAGCATTTACAGGACCAACGACTGTACATGACCTAGCAGATAGTCTAATCACAATTTATTAACCTTACCCAGGTAGAAAGGCTCCTGCTTAGCCAACCTGCAGTAGATTAAATTGTGCTTCCACTTATGTCTCATTAGAACAGTTTTATTTGTTCTTGCACATGGCAATTAAATCCAACTATCCATTAATCAAGGTGCCATTAGTTCGTTCTGGGTACACTGCAACACGTGTGCACAACTGAATTGTTTTATAATGTTGATTGTCATAAATGGAATCAATAATAAATTGGTTTTTACTCAACCTACCCCAGATTAATGTTATAGATTACTTCAATTCAAATAGTTTTATTAGCATGACCATAATGACAAACAGTATTGCCAAAGCTGTGTACAATAGCGACATCTATACATAAATATACATTTGAAAAGGTACTGTTAAATTCATAAACATTTTTGAACAAATGCAAGAACATGTTAACTTTACAAGGAACACAATGTTATTTTTGAACATGAACTAAACAAACACGTAGGCCTATTGTGCAAGATAATGCTGAAACTTAATTCATTTAATATATAAATAAGAAAAATAATAAGAAAAAGACGTGAGATATGAGACCTAGCAAACATCATGTCCTGGAAAGCATTACATATGACAGTGCAGGAGAGAAACACTACGCATGCTGATTTTATCTTGCTGCTTTCACTTGTTTTCATTAGCTCTGTGCAATGAGTATGAGATAGCATAGCAGTCCAGACTTTAACGCATACTGTTAATGATACTTGACTTGTCTCATTGCACCTATTTTAGCCACCTCTGCTGTCCAAAAGAGGCGTTATGTTAACCAAGTGTGTGCAGAAACACCAGAGGCAAATGATGCTATCTGCTAAGCTAACTACCTGCAGCTTACCTGATGACGAACCTGTCACATCCAACTGCACTTCATCCGCTTCTCCAGGGCGCTATTTCGGTTGTAACGGGACCAACAGGACGGCAAAATGTGTCTTCGTGTGAGACTTCTCCCAGCTGCAAACTTTTTTCGCTTTCGAAATAACGGTGCACGGTTTTTCAGTGAAAGGCAGAAGTAAGCTCACTACACGCTAGCTCGCTAACTACTTTTAAGGCTAGGGTAGGAAGCAACAAGCGATTTTGACAGTTCGAGGAAATGTCCACTGTGCTTTGCTCCGGGGTGGTACTAAGGTCTAAACATTAAAACGCATTTATTCTAAAATATGTAACTTATTATATGCTGCAACTAAACGCCACGTGGTGTGAACGTAGAAGGTGCTGGTACATTTCGTTGAATTTAAACATTGGAGATTTACTTATTTTCGATAAACATCGCTATTACCACCCTCCAGTAAAGTTGGTACAGTCCAAACGAACCAAGGGTAAAGGGAGGGGGTGCTTGTTACCTAGGAAACAACAGTGAATCTCCCTGGGGGAAAAGATGTGGCCACTGATTTATGAACCAGTGACTGTCTGTCTGTCAAAATAGCCTGCCATCGACAAAATAAAAACATTAAACACATTTGACAAGCCCTATCACAATTTATATTAAAATACACTATTCATTCTTATAGAAATTCACACTTTTACTTGACTTATGCACACAGAAACCTCGTCTAAGACATGATTATTAGATGAATAATGGTGTTATATTATTTTAATAAAGCCAGAGTAATTGAATTGGATTACATTACTTTCATTAATATACATCTTTAATATTTATGTTATACTTGTAAAGGCACACAATCACTATTACTATGTCAGGACCAAAGCAAAAATGCCAGAAAGTACATTTAATTTGATTTATCAGCTGATCAAATACTCTAAATCAGCACATCGTCACCACTTGCTGTGCAGATTAGCATGCACATCCCAAACATTTTGCAGCCTAATTGCATGCAGCTGGCTGGATTTAGCCGTCTGTGACACACAGGGACCCGTTGTCAGCGAGAAGAGCATCAAGTCAACAAGGAGCAAGTCACAAATATCCCCGGAATGAGCAGAGAGGCACAAATGTAGCCCCACTGACTGCTGCCCACGCCATGCAAGCCTATTGAGCACATGAACAATGAACATAGCCATCACAGACTGCTCTGTCAGGGCCAAGGTCTGCTTTAGTGGAAGGCTGCTGGGGATGAAGGCATCACACTTCTGTCAGGACATTGACGGTGTCAGAGATCAAGATGTTATTAGCCGGCTATGGTTTGATGTAATATTTCATGCAGGAAACAAGTTGTTTGAAGCACAGACATTCACAGGGTCAATTTAATATCAATCATGTTGAAATACAATCAATCTAGGGTGAGACGGATGATGTTAACATGTGTTACTGCCTTGTGTCACACCATAATTCATCATGTGACACTTGACACACATCACACTGGTGGCACCATTCATATATGTGACACATTACCTCAGGCAGACGTGCTAAAACGGTAAAGAGAAGCAAAAAAGGGTCATTCTTCTTGTTTTTATCCTTCCACAGGGTTTTTTAAGTTCTCCATCCGAATATAGCAAGGGAAAAAAGCAAAATATAACACATCCATAGTGCCACCATAGAAAAAAACTGTATTTTCAAGACGTACGTGATCATGAAAAACTGCTCACATAGGTCAGGCACTTCCCCCAAGGCCTCATGTATTGATCTCAATGCAGAGGAGGCATTTGTAAAAACGCTGCTGCCGGCATACTTCTTTAAAAGTCCCTGAACGCCCACACACTTGCAAACAAATGCACACTCTGCTGCTCACAAGAATACATGCTGCAGACTTTTCTTTATTTTGACATGAAATGTAGTTTGAAGTTGTTGCTTTGATGTAGGCGGAGGGTTGAACAGTGTGTCATTTCTTCCTGCCTGTTTTTAATACGAGACAAAGCCATTTAAGTGAAGGATTGTGTTTTTGAGTGTGAACAGCCTACTTATTTTGGACTTAATTTGTAAAAAGTTTATCTGGAAACAGTTTGCATAATTTAAAAAATCACATTTAGGCACTCACACACGAGCAAAATAAAAAGGAAACGAAGCAGATGCCTGTATGTGTGTATTGCGCTCATTAATGGGTTTTGGCTCCACATTTGTTGCCGTTGCAGTCTGTTGAGTGGACCTCAGGATCAACTGAGGGGGCGTCAGGCGGGAAAAAGCAGCCGCAGTATCTACAGAACACCGTTGTTAGTTTCCCTTAAACACAGAATGAAGAGATCACGGAGGAAAACACAGAAGGCAGTAAACACTCTCAGGCAAAATGTGAAGACACACACACTCAGGCCAAAGCTCTGACTCTGAGGTCCTTCTGCCCACACGCCCACACACACACACACACGCACGCACAGTGGGCAAAGCTCTCCCGTTAAGGACAGTATTGATCTTGGACACACCAAATGAGCACACACCTGATTATGAAAGCTTTTAACCCAAATGCTTAATGCAGCGCAGGTCTAATGGGAAGAGCTTATGGCTGGCACAAAGCTCAGCACAGTGTGTGTTTTCGTGCACGTACTTTAGTCAATTTGATAGATTGTAGGCAGATCACATGGGCATTTCACTCCCTCTATGACTTTGATGAGCATTTTACTAATCACAAGGCCTAAGTAATGATGGATTGAAGATGGTCCTGCTGTCATTAAACAAACTGATCCCAACATGCACGTACACCGCACCGGGAGAGCTTATTCACACAACGAAAGAATCCATTTTGAGGCAGACTCATTTGTCCACGGAGAAAACACTAGTTATGTATCACCATAATTCATCTGCCGAACCATTTGTTCATATTGCTTCCTCTGTTCCTCCAGGAATTCCATTTCAGCAAAACGGAAGATACTGTAGAATCCGCACTGAATCATCCGCGAGTTCATTTACAATCATGGAAAAATAGCAACCCCAAGGTAGAAACACATTATTGCATTAGGATTTTACTCAAAGAAACAGTATATTAGTATTATCAGATTGTGAAATGTTGTTCAAAGAAGTGGAACAAGCTAGTAAGTGAACTCAAGTTGAAGTAATAGTCTTACAATATGGGAAATATGGCCTGTTAGCATTGCTTAGCAACAACACAGGAAAAAGTATAGGAAACCTGTGACCTGAAAGCAAAATAAAACATGTAATGGATATTTATGGTCAAGCTAGTCGTAGTCATTTGATCCATTGCCAATATAGACATATTGATAAGTGCAGCCCTCCTATTTATACCACTGGTTTCCTGAATTGATTGAACAAACAGTGGCTAATATTTGAAACCCTGGCAGTAGATCCATAAAGTATGCTGATGATAGATGCTCTATTTGTGGGAGCTCATTACCAAAATACAGTGTATATTCTGGAAAAAACATGCATTACTCAATGTCTCAGAAAAATGGGTTCCACTCTGAGAAAGCAGAATTGTATCAACCAAGGAACCACGTTATATCAGCATAGTATTGCTGATTCTGGAATAATGACAGAAATTAAGGAAAATATATGATATTCCACCACATTAGGATTTGCCTTTTTATACTGAAAGTGCCCTATGTTTTCAAAGGGGCCCTATTTGTTTAGAAATATTGTACCATAGGAGAGTAAATACAATTATGAAGGGTGACATTTGATGAGAGAAGACAGATATGCCGCAATTGTGAGAGATGAGAATTTTCGAAAATGTCATATTACCATGACAACTCAGCTATTGTCATGTCAAGGTTGCAGTGTGAGGAGTTGAGCTGCAACCAAACGAGACACTCGCTGTTGTTCTCCATCAGGAATGATTGCAATAAATCCTCGATTTTCTACAACCCATTATTCGCCACTAAAATGGAATTGTTCCCTGAAATTGCCTACGACCAAAAATCAATGTCATCAGCTCTGGCGCTCTACAGTCCAAAGTGCATCCAAATACAGTAGAGGTGTTTATATTATTCATGAGATCCAGGTTCACACAAGGCCAGCATCTCGACCCAGACTGCTTAATGGCCGCTCCGCCCTTCATCACGGAGAAGCCCGCCCTGTGATCCATGCTTCGCAGTCACTTAGCCGAGAGGATTGAGACTGCTTTGAAATATTCAATAATGCATTAAAGATCAGAGTAGTGAGCTAATTATGTCCACACACACACACACACACACACACACACACACACACACACACACACACACACACACACACACACACACACACACACACACACACACACACACACACACACACACAGAGTGAAGTTGGAAGTAGCAATTAAGTATTTTGCCCGCTGACAAGCTGTAATGAAGTTTTGGTGAATGCATGATTTTTCACCTCTCAAAGGCGACACCAGTATTGTTCTTACTCCTAACATCTTCGACACTGTGGTGTGTACGCGCGCCGCTCAGTGTACCAGACAATAATAACCTATCTCAAGGCGACCCATCAGCTTGAAATATTGATGCTTTTGCTGCAAGGCTGCGGGCCTCAGCGGCAGGTTACAAGGACACTTCCAATGTATCATAGAATATCAGAAACCCCCCCCCCCCCCCTCCCCTCCATTAGCAAAGACATGCTGGCCTCACTGACTGTGGAACAAACTATGGACCTCTGACACAGCTTACACAACATCCCCCTTTCAGTGTGACACTTTACATCCACTCATGATCTCTCTATGCTACCTTTAACATTGTTGTCTTGCAATACTTTCATTCATTTCTAATTTAAAA
Source organism: Harpagifer antarcticus (assembly GCA_902827135.1). Taxonomy (NCBI): domain Eukaryota; kingdom Metazoa; phylum Chordata; class Actinopteri; order Perciformes; family Harpagiferidae; genus Harpagifer; species Harpagifer antarcticus. The sequence goes on from CADEHL010001020.1 coordinate 6,341,567, forward strand.
TGCTGTATTACAGTTTTTCTCCATTGTATACACACACACACACACACATTTTACTATGCAAACAATGTTATAATCTTGAAGCTCATGCATAAACAACAAAACTCCAGACTGCTCTCAGCACGATTATATGTGTTTGATTTGAATCAACCAGGACTGAAAACTTAAATTGCCTTTGCAAAGTTTCATTTCACTTCAACAGTTGAAGTGGCACTGCCATCAGGGCTTATTTGTGTTCACTTACTTTATTAGTTTTTGCCCTTTCAAATCACATTCAATACTGAAATAATGAAGAGCCTACAAACTGATTTGAACTCGGGGCCCTTCTACTTAAAGGGGCCGCAAAATTAGGTACGGTTCGAGGTGTTGTAAATCATAAGGTCCCTAACGTTTCAAACATTATGGGTTATATCTTTCTACATCTCTTGGAAAGCAGCTTGTTGCAGATATCAGTGACATGAAAGCATTACGAATAAGCACTCTGTGATTATAGGAACACACACTCTGCTCAGTGGATCAAACATCCATTCGTCTGCGAAATGAATCGCCATATTTTCCCTGTAATTATCGATTTCTAAGTGGCCTTGCAAGTATCATCAGTCAGAGGCTTCTACAAGTAGAGCAATTATTATATTACTGTAACCATGGTGATTTATTTGCTGTGCGATTTTCCAGTGGAAATGTATTTATGGATGAGTGGGCGGAGGATCTGCAAGTGTGTGTGTGCCAGGGGCTAGATCAAAACACACATGAGCCTTGACCTCTGATCTATGCAAGGTTCGGACTATAATCCAGATAAAATAGATACATATATATGTCGAGCTTATGCAGAATTTACAATGTGATGTATAACATTATTGCTTTTCCAGGGACGTTATGATTATGTTACTTCTTATTGGCAATACAGACAAAGATTTTACTGACAGATATAAAAAAAATGACTTATTTATTCCACTCCGTTTGAATTGTGGTAAATGTTCTGGATCACAAGAGATTAAAGTCTATTGACCTTTTTGAAGTGACTGTACCTGCTTGATATCTACATGCTTTATTACACTTATAAGTGGGCTACATTAAATGTAATGTATTTGAGCTTTTGAACTCCATTAGTGTATAGACTGCTCCATCTAGCGGCCATTGTTGGTACAGACATGCCTGACAAATGCAGATGTGCTTCAAAGCTGGCCATAGACTTCAGTGTTGTCCTACATCAAGCAAGTAGACACAGAAAAGCAAAGTCTTAAGATGAGGCTGGTATGTCCGTCGAATTATTGTCCAAACATTCAAAGCATGCACAACCTGCTCTCTTCAAATGCCCCCAGAGATTCAGTTAATCCACCTGTACAAGTCTTTTAATTCTGCCTCTGGATGATCGACCAATAGGAGACAGAACCGGGACACAGAGCTCTAATTTTAAATCTAAGAAGTCTATTGTCTTTTCATATATGGAACACTTTTGTTAGGATGGTGTGTGCTGGTGATTTCCACATGGCAGGGTTGGAGGGCAGTACTCTCCCCAGCTTCAGTTCAGGTCGACATTGCCAAACCATTCAAAGCAAATACATGAATAATGTTTTTCGAAGACAGTTGTAACAAATGACATTCAGTGAAGGAATAGTTTGGCAGTGCTTATTTGTGGGAATGTTCATTCAAGTCGCTGCAGGATGTTTCAGTGTTGTTAGTCAGTAACCCTCTGCAGAAAATGCTTTAGGTTTTGTAAAATAATGTAAACAAAAATAGTAAGAACAACATGTGTCACATTATGTTAAGGCAGTCATTTCATACAAAGCAAAAGACCCGTAACAAAAATCAACATCTAACCATTTTAATGCACAGTCGTTGAAACCAATGCACAAATACGAAAACAAATTATTTGAACTTTGTTAGGCAGGCGACACCGACGATTAAAAAGCTGCTCTAATACTGGAATGCACAAAAAAAGTCAACTCAGGTGTGTGTCATGCTTCTTCATTACACACTTCCATAGGCTGTAATGTCCAGAGGTCTATGGCAAAGCACTTGAACATCCAAAACATGTAAAAACTGAGTAAGATTCACAATTTTCCTTTAATTCCTCTCATGACTATGTATGAAATAAAAAGGGATAGAGTTCAAGGAAGGTTTCAATGTGTGTTGACTAATTAAAAACATTCCCTCTCAGGACACACACACCTCAGTCTTAGGTGTGATGAGCTTACCACCCTCAGCTGGAGGGCCCTCGGCTGCAGGGGCCGACCCCCCGTCAGGCTTCTCAGGGGCTACGCCCGCCATGGTCCTTCTGAAGAGACGCATGCTCATCTGCAGCAGCTCGGTGTCTGCCACTGGTGTAATGGGGTACTGCTTCGTAAGACCCTGAAGAACAAGTGGTAGATTTTAAAACATCTCAATATAGCAAATACAGCAGAAGTCAACCCAAAGGAGTTGCAGTTATCGGATGACATCTACCTTGTCATTTTTTAACAGCTGGCGGCGGATGGCGAAGTCTCTGCGGGCGCACAGGGCCTTGCAGCAGGGCCCGAGGTTCCTCAGTAATCCGGCCCTCTCCACCCGCCTGTTCAGGGCCGCCATATTTAAGGCTCCCAGGTCATGCTCAAACAGCTTGTCGGCATCTGGCAGGACAAACATGACAAAGCATTAGACCAGGTGTCTGTGTGTGGACCTGTCAGCGCAACATATGATGCAGAATTTAACAAACCAATTTAAATCATTGGTTTAAACGGCATAATAATAAGGACGATCGTCCGTTCTGTGATTCTCCAGAACACACACGTTATGATATTAGGGTCATGCAGAGTGAGATGAGATCGCTGTCCCTTTAAGAGAGAGAGAGAGAGAGAGAGAGAGGGGTGTGGCTTGTGCATGTGTGTGTGGATGGTAGAGCGACAGTGAGAGAACGTGTGTATGTTTCTGGAAGTGAAACGAGGAAGCAGAAAAACAGAGGTCTGTGATGTATTTTGTGAAACAGAAGAACAGCTAAATAAATGCAACGGCCTCCCAAGAAGAGCTCGCCTCTCTCCAGCCATTTAAGCTAAAGTGGGTTATTGAACCTGAAGCTTGTTGCTTCTGCCCTCCTCGACTACGGTGTGGGAGCCGACAGGAAAGTTCAACACACAGATGGCCAGTGCGCCCCTTTGTAGCATATTATTTAGATGACAAATGAGCAGATCGGCACTGGGCTTTCAACTAAATACACAGCCAGTACAGCTCCTTATGGGAACTGCAATTAGTGAAGTGCTTTCCTCTGTGGTGAAACGATCAGCACCACGGAGGAAAGCGGCCTGGAGTTAAAGAGAGCGGGGCTGCGTTGCGTGCATGGCTTATAATGTGGAGACGAGCCCTGGCGGCGGTCTCGTTCCGGATCCGAAAATAAAAAATGTCCACTTATTCCTAGTGTGCCATTGGTTACGGTGCCAGGGGTTGCCGACCCCAGCATTAGACGCATGGTGATCAAAATGAGTAGTTTAATGCATCTAATGTGTAACCATTTTAAAATAAAGGGAAAATAAGAAAAGCAGAAAGAACAAGGATTAATGAAGACGATTTCTCACCTTTAGGGTCGTCCAGCTCAGATCTGCACACCTCCCTGACCTGCTCCAGGAGCTCAGGCCCCGCAAGTCTCTTCGAGATGCCCGCCCGAAGGAGCACGGCCCCTGGGGTGAACCGGAGCAGCGCGGCCCCTGCTGCCCGGGGCTCTGCCTTCTGCTTGGGCATAAGGCTGGACCAGTCCACATCAATGACATCCAGAGGACCTGGAACATTCATTTCAAAGAGGAACAACTCAGTAACTGTACATTATATTTTAAAACATGTGTATTTACAATATACACCTCGGATGTCTCAGAAAAGTTTAAATTATTTTGTAATGAAGCAAATCAAATGTATGTCACAAATATATTTAGAGGTAAAAGGGTAAGAAATTTATTTCCTGGTACCTGTAACTTTCTCCTCGTCCTGCTGATCCTCTTTCTTCTGGCTGTCAGCAAGGATCTCATCGAGCTCATCATCACTGATGGGTTCATACTCCTCGCCCACAGATGCAACTGACTGGCCATCGTCTTCTTTCCCATCATCGTCTTCTGAACACAGCACACAAACATTCATTTAAAACAATGTTAGAATTTGGGAAGAAAATAAAATGTTGTTGTTCTCAAGTCCTCACCATCGATGCTGTCCGTCTTCTCCGGCTCCCGCTGCTCTCCGATCAGATGGTGGCTGTTGGGTTTCTCCGTCTCTGGAGGGTTGAAGGCTTCTTTCGGCAGCAGAGTCTCATACTCGCTCCTCTCCGGTCTGATCATGTCCCCCCGCAGGTCCCCCCTCATATCTCCTCTAAGATCTCCTCTAAGATCCCCTCGTCCTGGCGCCCGGGGGTCCCCATGCGGCGGCAGGTCCATCATCATCCTCTCCCTCTCTCGATCTCCTCTGTCCCGATCCCTCTCTCGCTCATGCTGCTGAATGAGTCCTTCAGGGAGTAAGCGATCCCGGTCCCTGATGTCCCGCTCCCTCAGGAGGGGTTCCCGGCCGGGTCTCATCAGTAGGGGCTCCCGTCCCCTGCCGGGCCAGTCCCTCAGCTCGGGCTCCCAGTCTCTGGGCTGCAGCTGCTGCAGCGGCGGCTGCTGGAGAAGCAGGGGCTGCTGCTGCTGCTGCTGCTGCGGCGGCTGAGGCCGCAGATCCTTCCTGTCTCGCTCAAACGGCTCCCGGTCCCTCTCGCGCTCCCGGCTGTCGTAGGAGCCGGCGCGGGACCTGGACCTGGCCGGCCGCTCGGAGTCTGGAGAGCTGCGTCTGGAGCTGTGGCTGTCCTGCCGGTCTGTGAGATGACAGAGACAAGTCAGTTTGGTGTTTAGTCTACGAGCAGTTTCATGTGAATCTCACAATTTATTTATTACTACATAAACAGTGTTTTATTCCACTGTGTACAGGATCTTGTTTATCTAATTATTTTCACATGTTTATAGACTCCTGCATTTCAGTTTCTTCTTTTGACTAATGTACCTGAGGAGGTGCTGCGGCTGGGCTCTTCTCTCCTCAGCTGGTCGATACGAGACTTCCTCTCGACCCCCGGAGGCTCGTTCACCACCGGCCTCTCTCTCTCTCTTTCACGCTCTCTGTCCCGAGAGTTGGCGCCCTGCAGCCGGCCCCGACGAGCTCTTGGACCTTGCGGGTCTTCTCGATTGGCCGGCTCGTTGGAGGGGGATCTCAGGCGTCTGGACGAGGTGCGGCTCTGGTTGCTCCCCATGCTGCTGCTGCGCGTCTGCTCCGGGGGGAGTTTGCGGAGCAGGGTCTGGGACATGAGGGGCTGCGGAGTCGGCAGCAGGGTGGGAGTCTGGTCTTGGGGCAATAGAGGAGCGATGGGAGGAGGGTTGCCCCGCTCCCTGACCCCTCTGGGACCCACAGCTTTCTTTAGAGGCTCAACAGGAGCCGGTGGAGCTTTTGTTTCCAGGGGGACTCCTCGGTCTGTTACCTCCTCATCTGACCAATCACTGAAATTGTCCATTTTGGACGGAGGAGACGGCTCTTTGTTTCCTGCAGCAGCACGAATATCAGGCCTCATTGAAGGCGGGGGGGTCCGGGGACCTTTCTTCCTCTTATTGTGAGGCTGAGGGGCCGATGAATCTTCCTCAGACACATCAGACTCTCCTTCTCGCGAGCGTTTCCTCTTTCGCTCGAGCGCCTTCTTCTTGGCCCCTTTCCTGGGCGAGGGTACGGGTGGAGGAACTTCTGCCAAGACGCTGGCCGGGGGCTCGGGGTTGCAACGATCTCCTGCAGAAGCCACGATGTTTCCAACGGCAACCTCATCTTCTTTGCGACCCTTCTTCAATCCCTTTCTTTGCGACTTGGTCTTCTTTTTGCCCTCCTCGTGGACAATGTCGACGCTGACTAGGGCTGGAGGAGGAGGAGGGGGAGGGGGGGGAGGAGTGGGCTCTCGCAGGTCTCTGCCTCTGTTTCGAGAGTCAGACGGGGGGTCAGCGAGGGGTTCTGCTCGTCTGTCGCCTCTGCTCCGTTCCACGCGAGGCTCTGGTTCCTCGTGGCGGCTGCCGCGAGTTTCCCTTTTCTCCCCGGCTCCTCTGCGCTCCTCCTCCTTCCAGTGACTCGGTTTCTCCTCAGATACAGCAGCCACCGGCGGAGTGCGCTGCAAAGGATCCTGGGGCCGCACCACCTGGCTCGGCACACGATTCTTCTCTGAACCTGGAAATTAAACAAAACCACATCAGTATCTTTTCAGACCGACAGCCTTAGGCACTTTCACACCGCAGTACTTTTCCCACAAAGGTTCATGAGAACATAGTTCATTAGAACTTAGTTCATGAGAACTCTTTAGTTCTCATGAACTAAGTACAGATCGCGTTCACACCGGAATAAGTTCCCTGAGGGAGGATTAGGCAAATTAAGCCGCTGACGTCACTTCTTCTTCTTCTGCTTTGGGTTTACTGGCACTCCGCAAACCACTTCACGTCGTATACTGCCGCCCACAGTCCCCGGCCGGAAGTCCCCGGGGTTGGGGACTGGCTTCAGTAGAAGCTGCTGGGACTCCCAGCAGCTTCTACTGAAGCCTTCCGAGTAAACGGCCAGAACGCCGACACCTCCTCATCTCCACCGCTCCCATGTTTTCTTTTGTGTTGCCATAAGTTAGTCTCTCTGCGTTTCTGCGCTGGGCTAATGCTAATAATGCAATGCGAGGATAATAAAATGGCGGCTTCACAAAACTTTTTGGGAGTTTTACGGGGCGTGGTTTGTAATCCGCCCAGCCAATCAGACATAGGAACCTTTTTCTCGCACACGAAAGTCCCTGCTCTCGGACGGAAAAGGGGGTAAAAAGGTTCTCATTAACTCATTTTAGTTCCGGCTCTTCTTGGTGTGAACGCAACATTTCGGAACTAAAGTGGGAAAAGTACTGCGGTGTGAACGCGCCTCTTGACTCTGGGTGACCATTGGAAGTAACTAATGTGTGGTATTAGCTATACAATGATTAACAGTGCAATGTTTTAGATACCTTCCACAATAAACAGAAAGTGTATCCCTACCGTCAGATGGATGCAGACACACTGGGTTCGGGAGGAGGGGCGGAGGGTGGAGCTTGGCCTGCCCCCGGACAATTGGGCGCTCACTTTTCTCTTCCGCACTGTTGTAGCCATCGCTCTCTGCAGGACTTAAGTCACGAGCTGTGCGCTTAGGCGAGGCCCGGGGGCTCGGGCTGCTCTCCACTCTGGGCCTCTTACGACTACGGGGAATAGAAAAAAAGAGGAGGATTATGAGGGAAAGGGCCAAAATGAACACTAGCAGTGGATAGAAACTATTTGGATACATGCCTGGCCTTCCTGTCGTCCCGGGCGTCTCTGACGGGTCGCTCGTCCCTGGGTTCATCCCTCCTATCCCGTCTTTCCTCTCTCCCTCTCTCTCGCTCCTCCCATTCCCGCTGCCTCTCCCTCTCCCGCTGCTCCCTATCTCTCTCCCTGTCCCTCCTCTCCCTTTCCCGGTCCTCCCTCTCTTTCTCCCTCTCCTCGCGCTCCCGTTCCCTCTCTCGTTCTCTCTCCTTCTCCCGTTCCCGTTCCCTCTCTCTCTCCCGGGCCCTTTCCCTCTCCGCCTCCTTCTCTCGCTCCTTTTCCCTCTCGCGGTCTCGCTCCTTCTCCCTCTCTTTCTCCCTCTCTCTTTCCCTCTCCCTTTCTCTCTCCCTCTCTCTGTCCCGGTCGCGAGTCCTGTCGTCTCGCCGGTCTTCTGGTCGATCAGTTCGGCGCTCCTCCCTCCTCTCCTCCCGCTCGGGCTCTTCGGCTCTCCCCTGGTGTCGGTTTGGGGAGGCTGCTCTTTGATCTGCAAAAACAGAAAGTAAAAGCTTAGAATTTTCTTTTTATACATTTGAGTAATAAAACAAATAAAAACAAAGTGCACCCTGACCTCCGGCTCTCTCCCGGATGTCTCTGCGCTCCCTCTCTCCGTGTCCTCCCCTCCGGTCGAACGACGAGTCGCGGGACGGCTCTCCTCGGCGCTCGCCTTCGTATCGATCTCGGTCCGAACCCCTCTCTGAGCTCCTCTCTGTAGCGCTGCGGTCCGTGCTCCTCTCGGCACTCCGCTCCCTCACCGCGCTGCTCCGGGAGTCCCAGTTGTCATGGCTGCTTTCCAGTTGGGATCCTCGGGCGTTTCTGTTTGAGCCTGAAAGGACATCAAATATCACTTCAAAAGGGGGAACACAAGCCTCTACCTGGGGAAAGCTACATGCGAGTATGGATGGGTACCGAGCCCCGGTATTAAACGGGCCCCGGGGCTGAATTATTAAAGACCGTGGTACCGGTAAGCTCCGACGTTATCGGTCTTTTTATCGGTACTGGAGACATCTAAAAAATGTCATATGTGTTATTGCTACACAAACATTACATTGCAGTTTTAGTGTCGCCAACTCCGTTTCTAATACGCAAAAAGACTGCAATATGCGTCCATGATTATTTTTAGTATTTTCGATCTCTCTCCCCCGTCTGTGTGCGAGGGGGCGGGGCAGTTTACACACACGCAGCTGCTAAATGCAGCAACACACACACACGGAGGAGAAGGCGGAGAGAACTCGCTCCGAGGTGGTTAAACTTTACCCGTCTCGATGTGGACAATGCTCGTTACCAAAAGTGCAATAAGAGTTCAGCATGTGAGGGCGGTAACATGAACAATTTGTCTAAACATTTAGCAAAAGCGCTCCACATCCAGACGGAGGAATGCACCGGGTTCCACTGTCTTTCTAGCAGCTCTGTAGCCCCATCCACGAGGAACGGTTCCACGTCAGGTGTTCTGTATGCTAGCAGCAACACATGGAGTTAACTCAATGATACAAAGTTATTTAGTTTGTTAAAGTTTCAGCTATTCTGTTTACAGTTCTGTCATCACATTATTTAATACCATTTGTTAAAACGTTGTTGTTTCTTTTGATGTGAAATATTATTTATTTAATTTAAATAAAAAGCAATGTTAGTTTTGTTCACAATTTGTTTAGTTAGTTTACCTTTTTTATTTCTCCAAAAGAACTGATAAGAGTACCGTTAAAAGACCGGACCGATAAGCGGTGTCGATAAAAGTAGTAGTACCGTTAAAACCTTAACGATACCCATCCCTACATGCGGGTATCTCGACATAAACATAAGCTATATATATTATTCTGAAATGGGCCAATCTGCAAAATGACTTGATGCCAATACTTTTTGATTACAGGACTTGTAACCGAGCATTACTACACTCTGGTACTGCTACTTTAACAAGATCTGAATACTTTTCCATCCAGTGCTTACCTTTATCAGATGTCTCAGTCCCACGTCCTCTCCCTCGCCCGTTCCTCTCCGCTCTGTTCTCCGTCCTCGCCTCCGCTCTCTCTGCCTCTTCCCGTCCATGCCCTCTCCCATAGCTCCTGTCATCCTGAGCCGGCTCCTCCTTCCTCTCCCTTTCCCGCTCTCTCTCCTTCTCCTTCTCCTTCTCGCGGTCCCTCTCTCGTTCCCGTTCCCGGTCGCGGCGCTCTGGAGACTCTCGGCTGGGGCGGGTCTCCGTCCTGCTCTCTCTGGGGTCCTTAGCGTCTCTGGTATTGTCTCGGTTGTCACGAGAGTCTCGGGTTGTTTCCTTTCCTCTGTCGCGAGTCTCCCTTCTCTCGCGAGCCTCTCTCGTCTCTCGGTCTTCCCGTGACGAGACCTGCTCGGAGTCAAAGTCCCGGTCGTCGCGGAGGACTTCCTTCTCACGCTTGCTGCGGCTTTCTGTTAGTTACAGAGAAAAAACAACAACTGATGAAGGAAATGATAATTTGATCAATTAATTATCTAAATAGTTGCCGTCTCCACAACATAATAATCTCTTTGAACAAGGAGTTACCGTCTCTGCGCTCAGGTCTGCGCTCCTGGGCGGGGGGGCTCCTCTCTCGTTCCCCCCGGCTCCTTTCTCGGCCTCTCGAGTGCCGCTGGCTGGGGCTGGATCTGTCGGAGCGGCGGGGGGGAGAGGAGGCGTCGTGGGAGGCGAGGGGGGATCGGGAACGCTGGGAGCTCTGAGGGGAGGAGGCAGAAGCCGGAGCCGCTGCGCTGCGATGATAGGTCGGGGAGGAGGAGCGACGGCGACGATGAGGAGGAGACGGAGAGTGTCGCTGGGCAGAGGAACCAGAGTGGGAGGAGGGGGAGTGCTGTCGGGGGGGAGTGGGGGTGCGCTGGTGCCGTGGAGGAGAGGGAGACCTGTGGGGACAAAAAGTATGGTTAAAATAAAACCGGTTACATTATTGAATAATAACGAATAAAGCCCGCCTAATCATATACAGTGGTTGTTACTAGGGCTGTCCCGAATACCATTTTTCGGGCTCCGGATATTCGGTAGTTATCAGCAGCGAATATTCGGCCTGCGCGCGCCGGGGGGGGGGGGGGGGGGTGGTAGTAATCAGCAGCGAACCGCTTCAACGCGTGTATTTCGGTGTATTCAGTCATTTTGTTATTCTACAGTATTGTTGTTTTATAGTTATTTGTTAATGTAACCCAATTTGTGTTCTTTGAAATTGAAAAGGATATCGCATTGTGTGTGTTACTTTCGTTGCAGCTGTACATATGTCTTAAGTGTAATTTGGCTTGGCTTCCTATTTATGGACATGCTTTTATTTTGAAGGAGAGTTAGCACAGTTGACAGGAAGTTGTTGTTGCTATGGAAACAATGTGACGGAGATTAACAGAGAAAAGTAATATCTACATATCAAGACGGAGAAAGTAAACTATAACGTTTATGGTTAAGTGTTAGCGGGAAAAAACTAACAAAACGAATATCCAAATAACCCGAATAGTACACCAACGAACAAATATTCGGGTACAGCCCTAGTTGTAACACATTCATCCGTTTGCAACTTATATATATCAATATTCCAATTACTTATATATAGACTAATCTGCACAATTTCTATTATATTCTATTTTATTTACTTGCACTATCATCTGTTGTATTGTGTTGCACTGTTGGAGGACCCTGTGACCTAATCATTTCATTGTCTACACTGTAGCTATGTACACATGACAATAAAAGCCTTGAACCTTACAACATCTGGCATGAAACTTGAAAAAAATCTGATATTCAATTCCATACGCTAAATATTTTTGATCAGAATAAACCCAGCACGTGCTAACCTGCGAGGAGGGGAGGCCAGTACGGGGGTTTTATGGGACGATGCTTTAGGAGAGCTGGATTTCTTCCTGGCTGGGGGGGAGATGCACCTCGAGGGGGATGACACGCTGCCAGATCGCTCCTCTGACATCACTGACCGCTTGGCCTTGTGGGAACTGTCCGATCGGTCCCTAAAGGCAACACATGAATGTTCAAACAGGGATTTCTTGTATGAATGACCGCACTACTAAAGAGAGTCATCTGAATGACACCACACCTGCGTTTCTCCTTCTTCTCCTTGTGTTTTTCTGCATCTCGCCCCCGATCTTTTGCCTCCTTCTGCTTCTCCTCTGACTTCTCCTTGTTCTTGTGCTTGCCTTTGTGTTTCTTCCCAACCACGGGAAGGTCCAGAGGCACAGGGGGAGGAGGACTGGGGGTACGGGGCCCTTTCTTCTTACTGTGGCTCCCTTTCGAAGGCCTGGATGGAAGAGGATAGAAAACATCTATCTTTACTTCCTCAAATATAATAATGATATCATTTTAATACGTACTTGCATTTTAAAAGGCCAAAACATTCCACATATGTTGACATCGTGGCTCTAGACCGCTACCTGGTAGTTTCTGAAACGGGCAGGGACACCAGCGCCTTCTTCTCTTTCTTCCCAGAGCCTGAGCCTTTGGTTCCACTTTTGTGTTTTGGGGATCCACTTGCCTTCCTGGGTGAAGGTGAATCCTTATTGCTTAACGGCTCAGGAGAAGCCTGAGGAGAAGGAAACAGTTCAGGTGAAATTAAAATCAGAGATGCTCCCAAAGGACTTTCAGAGAGGCCTGTGAGCTTTCATGAAGGAAAATCAGTGATGTAACACACCTTCGGCATGGCAGTGGCTCTTGTTTTGGCGGGGGTCTCCTCCTTCTTGATGACAATCTCATCCCTCTTGTCCAAGTTCTCCAACTTCATCAGCTCACGTTGGATCTTCTGACGCTTCATCTCTAGGGATAACTCGTAGTCGTAGTCACCGATATCTGAGTCTTAAAGTGGTTCAAAGAAAAGTTGAAATGATAGAATCTGCTAAAGTCCAAACTTAGTTCAGAAGAAAAGAAAAAGGGACAAATCATCAGATCACTTAATAAAGCAAGCTAACCTTCACGATTGGCTTCCCACTCGGTGGGCTCTTCTTCACTTGCTGGGGTGCGCTCTTTTGTGATTTTGATATCCTCCTTTTCCCTGTGTCTGCCTCTGGAGGAGTCTCTCGGCTGTACATGGACACAAACAGATGTGAGGATGACACACACACATCACTTCCTGTTTTAGTGTTCTACATAGGCTATATAGGGGTTGCAATTAGGGCTGAACGATATATCGTGTCATGGCGATAACCACGATATGCGCGATATTCACATCGCAGGGACGTGCGATATTAAGTAGGTAAATTAACTCAAACACGTCATGTTGTAATTATGTTGCTGCTTGCTACAAAAGGAAAACTTGCGCAGCTCTCATGTTAGGGGTACTTGAGTGAGTGACATGAGGCTCTGCATGCACAGCAAACCACCAATCACAATCATTCTTGATCAGATCACAGCAGGCCCCGCCCCGCTAGTTTGCAGACCATCAAAACACCGGTAAAAAATGAGCGAGGAACAGGAGGACAATACCGACGAGAATGAAGATTTACTTCAAAAAGAAAAGCAACATCTGCCATCTGGAACTATTTTGGATACAAAACGGTTCTTCTCTTCTTCATTCACAGATGAACCCCCTTATTTGAGGGTAAGCAACATGCATTATCATGACATGTTAGATCATGACTTAAGGTATGATGAGTCAACCAGTTAACATCCAGACGTCCGTGACTAAAATCCTTCATCCGGTTAAATATAGTTAAAAAAAACCGCAATATATATCGCAGGGGAAAAAAATATATCGCAATGTCAGTTTTTTTCAATATCGTGCAGCCCTAGTAGAGTTCACGTTTAGTGGGCCAGAGACGGTTTTTGTTTTAAATAAAGCATTGATGTATTATCACCATTACACGTTTTCTTTCAACACTAGACTGAGGGAACTCACTCTCGCTGGGGGGGACGTGGGCTCGTCTAGGTCTCGCTTCAAGTTTTCTGGGTCAACATCCTGTCTTTTATTCTTCATCCTCTCCCGCAGATCACCTGTGGGTCTCTCGGCTGACCTGCTCCATAAAGACATAAATACACATCAATATCATGACCCTTGTGATCTTAATTTGGAGAAGCCACAAAAAAAACCGTAATGAAAACGAACAGGAAAACCATATACCTTAACTATTACATAAAATCCTGATTGCCAAAATGAATAAAACAAGCCGTCTTACCGACTAAAGCTAAATCCTTTGCCTCGTGGCTGAGTTCCATGTGTGTAGCGACAAGTGTTGCCGTAATTGCAATTACCGGACTTCAGCCAATTTCTACAGTGACTCTGAAAGAAAACATATAGATGAGCCCCATGAGATACTGCAACATCCACTAACATAGAACAACATCACAGTAGAACAGTAGGAGGATGTCGAGTTCTGGATAGAAAACACAACAGGTTTTATTATGTTGGGAAAACACTGAATGTACTCTTCCAATGTCAGAGTCCACATGATAACAGAGGTATCCCAACTGTAGCTGTGTACATGCTAATCTGAAGTAAACATTGAATACTGCTTTCTATTCCTCCATCTTGTGACTGTGTAACTCCCTCTCTTGGATATCAGCATGTGAAGGACACTGTTCAGGAACTAGTTGATGCTCTGTATGTGACTTCCATTCTGGAGAGGATCAGAAATACATGGATCCTGAGATTGAAGCTCAAGCCGGAGACGAGTGATATTTTTTCAACATTATCCTACTAAAGAAGGTGCTCCCACTTAAGGAGTCCCTAAGCAACTCACGATGGGGTGAACTTACATCAGCAGCATTACTCCCAGTGCTGGGGCCAAGTCTCTCAAACACACTGGGCCGGCGGGAGGGGGCGGCGGCGGCGGGGCTGCTGCTGCTGCTGGTGGTGGTGGCGGCGGCGGCGGGGATGCTGCTGCTATCAGATATGGTTTTTGAATTCTCCACTGTTACCTTCCGCCTGATCTTGGACATTCTGCAGGACTGGAAAAAGGACAATGTTAATAAGTAGTTATCTGCATCTATACGTACCAAATAAGTAACTTGTAACACCGCTGATGCAACACACATATTCGTTTCTTGACAAAATGCAAGCAAACGTGATCACAGTGTGTTTTAGAGCCATTTTAAGACAAAATCCTGACTTTAATATTTACTTACTACTACTACATGTTAATAGATTAATTGTAATTGTTGTGTGACTACATTTCAGTGCCTGCTTTCATTCATTCTGAGAGCAGTGCTAACATTACTGATTTTAAGCAACCAGAGCCTGATAAATCCAGAAACGATATTAGATTATGTATTCATAATTTGACCAAAATATGTTGTATTTACGTTTAAATTATGTTAATTGTATTTTTTGGCGAGGGGGAAACAAATAGATAAATAAAGCTTCTGTAATAAAGCAACCTTCTTGAAAGACTGTTATCTATAAATATGTAGCCACTCATGCAACACATGCACATGATTTGCCAGGGTGTGTGCAGCGGCTCCTTCTTTGACAGTCTTGCAGGTTTAGCTTAATGTTGCTAAAGTTCCTGGCTAACTGCATGTTATTATTTAGGTGTTTAATATACACAAGTGTTGTATGTAAGATTATTACGTGGTGCAGGGTCATTACAATCTGTTTGTTTTGCATGGCTCATTCAGGAACAAACAAGGCAACAAAAACAAATGCTAAAGTTAGTTAGCCAAAGAGCTAATGACTTCATGCTTTATGTTAGCGCAGGGCCTCCTCTTTCAGGAGCGTGAATGCTAGATCCTGTGCTGCAGATAACGGAAAACATGTCTTACCCAAGATAATAATTCGGCGTCGCATCTACTTTATTATAGGTAGTGGATTCAGCACTTGTAGAAATAACAAGGCTTATTCTTTAAAGGCAGAAACTGCCCTGAATGGCTTCATATTGGCGAAGGGTGTGCATCATAGGCGCCTTTCTTCTTCGGTGGTGTGTTTGAGCGCTGTGTTAATGTCTCCTTTGGGCTTTTATTTTGTAGGGGCTTCTCGTACCGCACTTGGCTTGTTGTCGTCATTATACATGTTTCTTCCTAAAGTATATATTTGTAAACCCTTGTTCATCATGGCTGATTAATAATCCCATTGTTACTAAGTTTAGCGCTCATTTGTCAGGAAATGCAGTAAGGTAATTATTTAAAAGCTTGTTGGCAGGCTCTGTCTTATTTAGAAAGCTTTCAGCGGAAGTATTATCAGTCTTTTGTTGCTGCCGGAGCCGTATAAGATATATAGGCTAGCCCTATATCTCTTTATACGGCTCTGGAGAATGTTAATTAAAATGGTGCTGCTAAAGATTTCCAGCAACGGACTACAAAAATATTGCAGTTCCTTTACATAAGCCTCATTGAAATGAGCAGCAACAGCGACCCCTGCTGTCATAAACACAAACTGCACGTCCTGTAGGTCACATGGAACTTTCCCAGCACTATTAAGTTCCTACCCGGACCTGCTTCACTGTTGTACGTCAAATAGGCATGGCGTCCTTCAGCTAAAGACACAAGCGACATACGTTTATCCATTTGCCCTTCCGTATACATTTGTGTTTTTATTTATTTATGTAGGTGTAGAAATATATATCTTCTTCACAATGGTGACCAGGACCGTGTGTCAAGTTCTCCAGCGCCGTGAGTAACGTTAGCATTAGCATGTGAGCTATCTAGGTAGAAATGTAATTTGGAGGCTGGATAAATAGACATTTTGACATGACATTTAATGCAAAGTGTAATTCATAATGATAAGCACGCCTCTATTCTACTAAATGTCCCCAGTACGTAGAGTAACGTACAAGGATCTCTCCTTAAGTGAGAGCCAGTGTTATTATTTAATTTTACGAGAGCCTACACTTCCCATAATGCAACTCCATAGATTGTTTGGTTCCTATACTATGGTTATATATACAGTCTATGGTTCCTACCTATATATACAGTCTATGGTTCCTACCCCTCACTTTGAAACACAGATTTATTTTAGAACAATTTAGTTTTAAGCCCAGATATTGATATGACACGAACATAAAGTAGTGTCTTCATTATATATATTTACTTTATTTGCATTGGCAGTTTTTATACAAGGGGAATTCAAAGTGTTTAATCTGTGCATTTATTAATCTAATATATCATAGTGTTTTACTTGCACTATTGTATCTTTTTGATTTGTTCTATGTCCTATATATATGTTGCACTGTTGGAGGAGCCTGTGGCCTAAGTCTTTCATTGACATATCTACACTGTAGCTAATGTGCAAATGACAATAAAAGCCTTGAAGTGCTTTTGAATAAGTCTGCATCCCTTTTTCTGCGAGGTTCCATCATTTCCTCCTCTTTCTCTTCACAGGCTTTTCATCTGCCGCTGCAGCCCTGCGTGCTTCGCCTGCAGACGTCCGCAGCCAACGCAATGCCGTGTTCTCCAGAGAGCAGGCCCGGCAGAGAGCTCTGTACCCCCGCATCGAGAAGATCGAGGTGTCCATGCAGTGCCCGGGGCTGGAAGGTACTCTGCTGGTCATGAACAGAGGGATGTCCACTCCTCTGAGCTGCGCCCGGCGTGAGTTTTTTTTTAAAGAACTTACATGGAGATGTACATAAAAATCACACCCACCTCAGTCCACTCAAATCTACACCTTATTGCTCACATACATACATACAGACATACAGACATACAGACATACAGACATACATACATACATACATTACCCCTTTCCTTCTAAGTCTTTTCAAATAAAAAATAAATTCAGACATTCATTTAAATTCTCTGACCTTTCCCTGGGTAGTCGGTATGGATGGGAATTTGAAAGCAAATGTATATTCGAATATTCGACCCCCCCAAAAAACGTTTAAGCGGTTAACGTAAAGTCAAATTTGTCAAATGTATTGAACTGGTGATCACAGTTTGACAGCTATAGGCCTACAGCTTTCATGTGCAAGGCGATTCACAATCAGCCCAGCTGTAGAGAAGACCCTCTCAGCTGGAACGGAGGTTGCGGGTATAGCAAGGTATAGCATGTATATAAGTTTAATTTAGCATAGTTTGACCTCTACACCGCACTCACTAACCTGGTCGAAATGTTGTGTAGGACTCTTCTTAGAGTGTAAATAATTACCGGCCTAA
The DNA here is from genome assembly GCA_902827135.1 of Harpagifer antarcticus. Taxonomy (NCBI): domain Eukaryota; kingdom Metazoa; phylum Chordata; class Actinopteri; order Perciformes; family Harpagiferidae; genus Harpagifer; species Harpagifer antarcticus. The sequence goes on from CADEHL010001020.1 coordinate 6,358,904, forward strand.
GATGAGGTTTGAGTCTGCGTGATCTGCGTGTAGGGAGGGGCGGCAGCCATATCATTGGCTAGAACTATAGATCTGATGGATTTGGACATAAACACGAGTGAAGTCTAACCGGCCGCGAGAGAGAGAGATCAGCACCTGCAGCTCTGCCCGCTGTGAGGGGCCGGTGAGCGGAGCGAAACACACCTTTAGCTATGGCACTGTCGTATACATTGAATTATTTACTAATTACTTAGACAACCCTCCCAAAATAATACAAAAATTAATAACTCATATTCGAATACCTGAATAATTATTAGAATACCTGAATAATTATTAGAATACCTGAATAATTTCGAATATTCGATTAATCGTTCCCATCCCTAGTAGTCGGTACAGACAGGTATGCTTACATATCTGAAAAAAGTTGCTAGTTAAAATTAAATATAAAAGAAAATAATTCGTTTTAAGGGAATGTCGATGCACGATAATGTGTCGCTATAAATAAACACTTGTTTTGCACTCTGTGTTTCCCTCAGACTTGACAGAACATTTTGTGGACAACTCGGCTCTGGCCCTGTTGGACGGGGAGCCGTGGTCCCTCCACCAGCCCCTCACTCACTCCTGCTCTCTCACCCTGCTCACATTCAAAGACAACGATCCAACAATCGCCAACCAGGTACTATTACCACGAGAATATGCTTAATGTGATTTCAACATAGAGTCTCCAGCTTTTTCATAGTGACTTGAAAACTGTGAAAGAATTATGAAGGTCAGGGAGTTTCATACACTTTCAAGGGGAATAAAGGCATTTCTTAAGTAGGAATTGGCTTTATTTGTTTCAGTACATGATAGTGTTTTTATACTTTTTTCATTTCTTATCTTAAATGATATGTTTACTCTCGTCTTTTCAAGTGTATATTCATACTCCCTTGTCCACAGGTGATGCTAAAGTAGGTAAATATGTACCGTTATCTCTCTATTGAAATGTAAATGAATCCAACTGAAGGTGTTAAAGCCGCTATCTGCACTGTAAATCCACGTCCATCACAACACATATACTGTACACACTAACAATTTGGATGTCTCAAAGCTTCCTAAATTGGTTTCTTTCAGCTATTAATGGCATAAGAATGTTCTATAAGGGATATAGAAGTGTTTGAGATGGTCGTGGTTTCCTTTCATTTCAGGCCTACTGGCGCTCCTGCTCCGCCCTGCTGGGTCAGGTTCTGGAGACTGCCTTCAAAGAGGACTTCACTGTGGAGCTGCTCAGCACCATGGATGTTGAGGGTAAAGAGATCCTCTTTGTTTCTCCTTATTTACCCTAACCAAACATCAGAGACCTGTAGTATTAAACAAATCTCTGCCAGGAACCTTAGAGACAGAATTGAAGGTTAGATGCAGCGTCTGTCTTTGCCCGTTCTGCTAGACTTGTTATGTCTAAGTACAATTCTTTTGGCTCCTTAAACATAATTCCTGGCCGGCCATTTTCTCATAACGTTATTGAGAGATACACGTTGACTCTGAGAGGTGCTGAGGTGTTTATCGGTTTCTGTTTCCTTTGCTGTAGCCACTGCCGGGGCGTTCTGCTGTGACGTGGTGCTCGACCCTCAGCTCGACTCATGGACTCCCTCTGAGGTGCGTATGTGGTCTAAGCCTCTGCAGTCATTTCCCGTCTGTCTTCTTCCTAAGCTAACGTTGTCCTTTTGTTGACAACAATTACATTTCATAGCAGGATATCTGTAAAATAAAACAAAACAGCCATGCCATCGTTTCTGTTTACCATTGACATCAGGTCTTCAGCTCATGCTCAGTTCCTTTAAGAAGTGATCTTCCATCTTTTGAATATCAAATACTCGTCTATTGAAACGATATCAAAGATGCTTCATTAGGCATCATTTGACCTTAATGCGTGTTTCGCTGACACCCTCCTTTTAAACTAATGCTGTTAGCCAGCAAAATGAGTCTCTATACTTGGGTGTTTACGCTACCACACATGCATATTCATATTTATTTAAATGTGTGTTTTGTGCGAGGAAGAGAGTCCAGAGTGTGATTTAAATGACTTAACTGGTCACCAGCAGTTGTAGAGATGGAATAGTTCAGATGTTTTTCTTGGTGTTGTTATTTTACCTTGGGTTACCAGAGTGTTATAAACCAACATGGCGGTATCTTATCTCTCCAGGAGTCGCTGCGCTCTCTCACCCGAGGGGCCCAGCAGCTGATCCACCAGGACCTGGCCTGGGAGCCTCTGGTCGTGGTGCCCTCTGTGGCTCTGGAGGTCTTCTCACACAGCAGGTGCGCTTCATAAGCAACAGAACACTGATACGGTTTACAGCTTTTTCACCATGTTCCAGCTGTTTCTGTACCTTTTCTAGCTTTATACACCTCTGTCCTTCTTTTGCTGTCCTTGTTGCCCTCTCTGCATCGCCCCCCCACCCCACATAATAATCCGGGACACAAGCTGATCATGTTTTCTTTTTGTCATCCAGGTGTAAACAGGAAGAGGTGGAGCAGAAGGCATCACAAAGTCCCACTGGCACCGTGATGCTCCACAGGTGACTTGCACTTTGTTTCACTTAATAATAATAATAATAATAATAATAGCTTGGATTTATATAGCGCCTTTCAAGGGACCCAAGGTCGCTTTACAAGTAATAGGGCAAAAACAAACATAACAAAACAAAAGTCAGACAGACAAAACAACAGATCGATTTAGGGGCCGAAAGCCTTGGCAAACAGATGGGACTTGAGGGCCCTTTTGAAGGCGTCGAGTGTGGGGATGTTGCGAATCTCCGCAGGGAGAGCGTTCCAGAGGGTGGGGGCTGCCACACTGAAAGCTCTGTCCCCGAAGGTTCGCAGTTTGGTGCGGGGGGTGGTAAGCAGGCCAGAGTCTGAGGACCGCAGGTTCCGGGGTGGGGCATGTGGGTGAAGGATGTCCGATAGGTACTGGGGGGCAAGGGCATGGAGGGACTTGTAGGTAAGGAGGAGGATTTTGTATGATATGCGGGACTTGACCGGCAACCAGTGTAGGTGGATGAGGGTGGGAGTGATGTGCTGCCATGGCTTTGTGTGCGTGAGTACCCTAGCAGCACAGTTTTGGACATACTGGAGCCTGTCCAGGGTTTTGTTGGGAACCCCGAACAGGACACCATTGCAGTAGTCCAAGCGTGTGGTGACAAACGCATGCACCAGGGTTTCGGCAACCGACTCCGAGAGTGACGGTCGGAGTCTGGCAATGTTCCTCAGGTGGTAAAAGGCCGATTTGGTCACAGACTTGACGTGGGAATGGAAGGAAAGGGTGGAATCAAGGATGACACCCAGGTTGCGGGCTTCAGGAGATGGGGAGATGGAGCAGCCGTCAACCTCAAGGACGAAGTCACCAACCTTCTGGAGCAGGGCCTTGGGTGCCACAACCATGAGCTCTGTTTTTTTGCTGTTCAGCTTAAGATAGTTGGAAGACATCCATGTTTTGATGTCATGCAGGCAGTTGATGAGAGACTGAGGGGGGGAGCTGTGAGGATGGAGTGGTGCTGAGATACAGTTGGGTATCATCAGCGTAGCAGTGGAAATTGAGTCCATGATGTCGGATGATCTGGCCGAGGGGGAGCATGTAAATGGTGAACAGGAGGGGGCCAGCACAGAGCCCTGGGGTACACCGTGGTGGACTGGGGGCCGGGGGTGAGTTTGAGCCACTGATGGAGACAAACTGTTTCCTGTTGTGAAGGTAGGAAGTCAACCACGACAGCGCTGTGCCAGTGACACCGAGGAGGTCTGAGAGGCGGGTGACTTAGTTTCCTATTTTACTTCCTAACTTCTTTGTGTGAAGGAGAGCTGATGAATCGTGTTCCTTCTTCTCTGTGTGCAGATGTGGTGACCATGTGCTGCTGAGTGCGGGCCCCCTGGTGGGCAGGACGGGCCTCTGCTCCCAGTACGATGTGACGGCCCTCCACAGCCTGGGGGAGGGTCCCTGGGGCCTCCAGCGCCGAGCACAGGGCCTCTCCCTGCCGCTGCAGATGGAGGTAGGATGTGTTTCTGATATGGTGATGGAAAGCACACTAATACACTAAAAGGAGACGCTGTGTCTGGCTTTAATCTACTGTGTAAAAACCTTAACGTTTGACCTTCCCAGTAGACCAGACGTGTTGTTGACCACCATTTTATCCTAAATAAATGGAGTGAGAACATTTAGTTATATAAACAGTTTTTTTCCAAGTAAAAAATAGTTCAATACTAATAATGAGAATCTGCAACTGTGCAGAAACAGCAGGCTTAAACATGCAGACAGAAAAGCTGCACAGCATTAGGATGTTGATTTAGAGTCTGAATGCCAATGAAAGCTTCAAAGTATTCGGTACAGCCCTTTTAAAAGGTGTAAATCAGTTGAAATGGTCATGTATTGGCACCTGCTTGAGGCAATCCAGGTGTTAATCACAGATGTATCAAGCAGTGATTCTTTCTCAGTCTGCAGTGGTTTCCCTCAAGATTATAAATACCAACGCTGTTGCCATGCAGCAAAGTATTGATGACATTTGATTGTTATTCCAATATTAAAGCGTGTCCTTTTGTACGGTGCATTAAAAGCACATGTGCCTGTCAGTCACGTTGTCTTCCTCTCTGCAGGCTCATCACACGGTGTGGAGGAAACTGAAGCAGCGGGCAGGGAGACTGGTAGGAACAACCTCTCTTTTATTTATTCTAATACCTCAGACAGGCGTCCAAAGCAGTGACTTCAAAGAGTTCTAGTCTATTTAATGAATACTTGGCCAAATTGCTGCTGTTTTACAGAGCGAGTAGAGGTTGGGATATAACTATCTTTTATTACTTAGCACTTTATATTTAGAGGAAATAGATGAGTGTGCTCCAGGTCCCATCCTCCTCATGAAGGACAAACTGCAGTGTCTTTTTAAAACACGACATCAAAGACACAGAAGATAACACAAGATCCAAGGAAGAAGTATTTTTAAATCTCTCCAGGTTCAAGGCTCGTATTCTAGACATCGTGACGCTCAGATTGGGAACAAGCGGCTCTTAAAGAGAAAGCATCAATTCTTCAAATTCAAACTAGGCTGCGAGTTAATTTTGGATGGAGCCATCTAGGCGAAATATATTTTGCTCTGGCATTCTCTGTGCATCAGCGTAATGCTAAAAAAAATGTACTCATTAATAGACACACTAGATCTGGCAAGAGATGACTTACTGCGCTCTGTGGCCTACATTTGATTTTCACTGAGATTTGTTCACTGCCGGATAAAAATAGCACTTTATTAGACAAAAGTGTGGACGAAGGATATTTGGATCAAGGTCTTTCACAGGATTAGCATGCAGACCTGCTGCAGGACAGCACTTCATGCTCTTAGAGGACACTGGTCCATAGCATCTCCTGACACATTAATGTTAGCTGTGTCTGAGTAAAGGCAGCGTGTTGTCCTGTCCTCTATGTCCCATGTGTTAATCACCAATCAGTGGAGGAGCTATAAACCCTCTGAAGCACACTCACCCTGCAGTTAGTTCCATATTTGTGTGCGAACCACAGCTAATGCACGTGATATCCTTCTCTTCATCAACTCAGAGATCATTCGGTGGATGTTTTCGTTCCTCCCATGAACAACAAGAGGCTAGTTTGTGTTGTCATGCAGATCAAATGTATGTTATTCATGTGGACAAACTGCGAGATGTGGAGCTACACTAACAAGCAGCTACGAGGACTGGGCTCAAAACCCCATCTGAGTGTAATTCAGTACAACTTGAGTGCTACTCTGGTCGTTTAAGAAAGACTCACGTTAGGGCTGCTCGATTATGGCAAAAATCATAATCTCGATTATTTGGGTCAATAATTGATATCACGATTATCCATTTACTTTGAAAACATACATTTATTGAAAAGAAAATGTGAACAGTATGTTTTTAACAGTTGATTATCCTGAACTTTAAGTTTATTTCAACTGAAAAACCAATAAATAAAATTAAAATAAATAATCGTTTTATTTCGATTACGTTGTTTTCATAATCGTTGCAAGCCAAAATCGTAATTGCGATGAAAATACGGTTAATTGAGCAGCCCTAACTCACGTGTACTTCTTCATTTTTAAAACCAGCAGCCCCTGAGTTTGTTAGAAAGAAGAAGAATGTCAGCATGGACAAAGTGCAGCTTCTTGGAGTAATTTATTATAAGATAAACTTGGACAAGCTGTCTTCTTATCGGGTATTTAAACACCACATTCAAGTGTGTTCTTTAATGTTGTGGTGTACAGCAGACTGCAGTGAAGGTACAATATGTACAGCAAGTCCTTTCCAAATGCTGCCGATAATCCCTCACAGACTGTGAAGTATGGCAAGCATAGAAGGTCAAAGGTTAACATGATATAAGTTTAGAACAATTTAGACAAAAAAATCTGAACTTTTTTAAAGCGATATCGCTCAATATCTAAATAGTCTACTGCAGTGTTGTAATGTTGTAAAGTGTTGCTGTTATTTTGTCCACCTTCTGTGTGTGCTGCCACACAGAAACAGGGTTATAAAAGCAGAGATGTGTGGGTGTCGTGTTTTCTGAGCCGGCTGCAGGCGGTGGGGAAGCATGTCCCCCGTCTGCCTCCAGCTGGCGCTCGAAACAAGGACGCCCACGCTCCAAACCCCGCCTCCCACATAACAACAACAACCCCATAACAAATCTGTTGAAGGATCATTTATGATATTTAAGGCCATTTCTAGTTTTAGTTACTCAATAGGTTGGAGAGGAGATGTAAGGATATATAATAATCATAAATGTGTGGATTTATCTGCGCAGGTTGAGATGCCGAAACCTGAAGAAGTGACTCCACCCGCCTCCGAGCAGCCAGCAACAACCTCTGCATAACCTCACACACTCACACACACACACACTTTCACATGTATCCCATTGTATTATTTGTTCAATAAATGTGTAAAATAATATAACAAATCACTCCCGCTTTTCTCATTCTTACTTAAATTGCTCAAAAATGAAGTAAATAATTTCCCATGAGCCCTTTCAAAGTCAGCTTTATTGTCTAAATTACTACATGTGTTCCATCCAGAAATCTCGAGATACCGTTTCCCGCAGTCCCACTGTGTGACATATATACATAAAACAAAAAGGGCCTAGATAAACGGGTACAATTTTAAAATGTTAATAATATATTTAAAATGTTCAAAGTGCAGTTTCTGGTACAAAGCGTTGTGTGTTGACAAAGATTGCAACACTTGGGGGGGGGGGGGGGGGGGTAAAGGTGCATCAGTTGTCCAGCTGATGAGTAAGAGTGAAAATTGAAACGTGTGGATGTCAGTTACTGTATGTGTGTGTCAGCAGTTTGCTCAACAACAACAGCGGAGTGTGTGTGTGTGTGTTAGCCGAAGGCAGCTGTTGCGTCTATCACTTATCAAGCAGGTGGCTCTCAATCCTCAGAGTGTGTTTGAGTCAAGTGTGAGAAAGTGTGAGCGAGCCTGAGGATCGGAGTCTGGAGGCGCTTTGTTTTTGTCCCAGGATTCCAGGCATTAAACACAACACTCCTGGAGATGTTTGCCACAGCTAGCCTTTCTCTCAGCCAACACAACAATCTGTGTGTGGAGAGACTGCATCACAATCTACAATGGTTTACCACTTTCCAATGAGACACCTTTTTGAAAGAGCTTTATAAATTGAAATGAATGGCAACAAAAATATAAACGCAACACTTTTGTTTTTGCTCCCATTTTTCATGAGATGAACTCAAAGATCTAAAACATTTTCTATTTACACAGAATAACCATTTCTCTCAAATATTGTTTACAAATCTGAAAGAATGTGTGATAGTGAGCACTTCTCCTTTGCCGAGATAATCCATCCCACCTCACAGGTGTGGCATATCAAGATGCTGATTAGACAGCATGATTATTGCACAGGTGTGCCTTAGGCTGGCCACAATAAAAGGCCACTCTGAAACGTGCAGTTTTGCTTTATTGGGGGGGTCTGGGGGGGTCCGAAAACCAGTCAGTATCTGGTGTGAGGGGTAGGGGTAGGGTTAGGGTAATGTTGTGAATCGAGTGGCCTGTGTTCGTCGTCCATTACATACGCCTGCCCATACCATAATCCCACCACCACCATGGACCACTCGATTCACAACATTACCCTAACCCTACCCCTAACCCTACCCCTCACACCAGATACTTCCTGGTTTTCGGACCCCCCCAGACCCCCCCAATAAAGCAAAAATGCACATTTCAGAGTGGCCTTTTATTGTGGCCAGCCTAAGGCACACCTGTGCAATAATCATGCTGTCTAATCAGCATCTTGATATGCCACACCTGTGAGGTGGGATGGATTATCTCGGCAAAGGAGAAGTGCTCACTATCACAGATTCTTTCAGATTTGTGAACAATATTTGAGAGAAATGGTTATTTTGTGTTTATAGAAAATGTTTTAGATCTTTGAGTTCATCTCATGAAAAATGGGAGCAAAAGTGTTGCGTTTATATTTTTGTTCCGTGTATATCAACTATGTGTGAAGTCTTTTATTTATAAAAGCACATGACAATAGTTGCAGTCTTTTTGAAAGATAAAAACAAATCAGTCGCATCAAAGAATATAAATAGATGTGTTGGGATCATCATTGATGATTTATGGTATGAATAATTGACAGACTGTCCTGGTGCCTTCAGACGATCCATATTCATATTAAAGGCCTCTCAAATTATTAATTATAGAAATGATATTTTGGGAAAAACATTTACTATCATTTGAACCCGTTTTACCGAGCGTTAGTAAGAGGTACCCATAGTTTTTATTATCATGCTGCGAGCTTACTTTAGTGGGTTAGCGCTCCTCTCGTGTTACAGTACAGGTGGTTACAGACAGCTGGTAATAACCACCAATGACACGAAGAAAGGTTGAGCAGCCCCTCCCCCGGTCATACATTACAGATCTCTGTCGGACATTTGAGCCCCCGCCACTGTGTGTGTTTGACAAGTAAGATAAGTAAAGACAGGTACCTCCCCCCCTCTAACCTCAGATTAACCAGCGAGGGTTTTGTAACAGGCATTTTTCTTGCATTTAATCACAGCCCAGCGGCATCAATCCCCATCAGGAGACTTCTGAGGGTCGAGCAAAGCCACTAAACTGGGTGCAGCTGTCTGGGCTACGACCCCCACCCCAACACACACTGACAGAGTGCAAGACACACCCAAGGACATATGCCTCGGACCCTGAGAGCACAGTCACACCAATTGAGATGTTTGAATCTGTGCCCTGAATTCCTCGCCTCTCGAGATGACTGCTGCGCCCGCTGCTCAAACATTATTAAAATTGAATAGCTACTAAAACATGCCGCAATAATGCATTCCTATAAATCAATTCATAATGCGTTTCTCTTATCCGGCTTTTGCGCGAGAGCTTGCGCAGTAGGAGGTCAACAGTGAAGTCAGCCAAGAGGTTTCATATAGTATAAGCAATCATTGGAAGCATTGAAAGAGTTTGAAGCTGGTTAATAAACCAGCTCCTTACTCAAATATTGTGTAAGAAACTATGCCACAAACATCCAGAGAAACGAAAGGGGTCTAATATCTTTAAAAATGTAGTAACTGCAGTGCTTCTCGACTTCTTTATTACAATTATGATAATCTATCCAGTGAAGCCAAACAGTAAAGGTACCTTCTGTCTCTGCAAAGTGAGTAATCATAGTGTACATTTTCAGTTTCCTAGAGAAAAGGCACTGATTCATTTCCTGTTGTCCAGCCTTGGGAGTGCTTGTCCTTTATCCTCTAAGCCTTTCATTGTTTTGGGACTGCACCTGGAATTTGCTTTGAGCACAGCACCTTGATCCAAGGCTGGAATGATCTTTGTCATATATTTCCTCCAGAAACATCTCACATTTAATAATATTGGAATTTAATAATCAACATCAACTTAACATTTAGAGGGGTCTTTACAAGTGAAAACTTTCATGCACTTCAATGCAAAACATACTAATGCAGCCCCATTTCATTCAATATTATAGTTGTACGTGGGGGGGCTCTGTGTGGAGGTGCGAGAGGGGGAGACCTGCAGTAATTAGGTTCCACATGAAACATAAAACAATAGAGGATATCATACAACATATTTACAAGCTACATTTACATACTTATCAACATTTAGAAATACCCGTAGTTTCAACGAGCATTTCACTTAGACTTGCTTTAAAAACATTCAGAGGAATAAAATTGCTCAGATTCAATTTTAGCTGTAGATTGTTCCAAGCAAGTGGCGCTGCGCACATAAAAGCTGTCTTACCTAAGACAGTCCTTGCTCTTGGCTCATCTAACAATACTACATCATGCGATCTCAGACAATAGCTGCTTGCAACTCTCTGTGTTATCAGAGAGTTGATATAATACGGGAGTTTACCCAACAAAGCTTTATTAATAAACGTGTATCAATGACTGAGCCTCCGTACAGTAAGTGATGGCAAACCTGCCCTGGCATACAGGGTACATTACATTGCATTTAGCTGACGCTTTTATCCAAAGCCACTTACAATAAGTGTGTTCGACCAACAAAATACAAACTTGAAGAGAACAGAATCATATAAGTATCAGGTTTCATAGAGCAAAACCATTTCAAGTGCTAGTCAACTGGCTTTAGGTAAGCCAGTCATTTGTTAGTATATAAGTGCTTTGTTCTATCGCTCGAAGTGGAGTCGAAAGACACAGTGATGTGTAAGTGCTTTACAGTTAGTGACCAATCTCAGTGCGCTGTGATAGGTGCGCAGGTGCATTCATATAGACCAGATCACCATAGTCCAGCACAGGTAAAAAGGTCACAGAGCCTTTTCCTGGCCTCAAGCGACAAACAGGACTTGTTTCTGAAAAAGAAACCTAGTCTAACCCTCAGATTTTTAAGCAGGTTATTGACATGAAGTTTAAAAGAGAGGCAATCATCAAGCCAGATACCAAGTTATTTACAACAGGTAACCACTTCAAGTATTATTCCTTGCACAGTTACAATATCCAAAACAGGCTCTGGTGTCTTTTTAGCTTTAGAAAAGAGCATTACCTTGGTTTTTTCAACATTTAAAAGAAGCTTTAGTTCAGAGAGCTGAGTCTGAATAATGTTAAAAACAGCCTGTAATTTAACAACAGCCTCCTTAATGGAGGGACCTGCACAGTACATCACGGTATCGTCTGCATAGAAATGTAAAGTAGCTTCATCCACATTTTCACCTAAACTGTTGATATATATAGAGAATACAAGTGGACCTGAAACAGAACCTTGTGGAACACCATTAGCAATGTTACATTACATTACATTGCATTTAGCTGACGCTTTTATCCAAAGCGACTCACAATAAGTACATACGACCAGGAAGACACAACCCTGAAGAAAACAGAATCAAATAAGTACATCAGGTATCATAGAGCCAAACATTTCAAGTGCTACTCAACTGGCTATAGATAAGCTAGTCCTTTATTAGTATATAAGTGCCTTGTTAGTAATTCTATCGCTCGAAGTGGAGTCGAAAGATCTATGTTCAACCACTCAGAAGTGAGCCCATCAAAGTGAACACATTGGGACCTTTCAGAGAGTAGTTCACAAACCACCCCACTGCATGGCTGGATATACCAATACTAGCCTCTGCTTTAAGATGTGATGATCGACGGTATCAAACGCTTTGGAAAGGTCAACAAATAGAGCTGCACAACTCTGCTTATTATCTAAAATACTCGTAATGTCATTCACCACTTTCATTGTCGCAGTGATGGTGCTGTGTTGCTTTCTGAAGCCTGACTGATGTTTAGACAGGATGTCATTTTTACATAAAAACTCCTTTACTTGTTCACTCACTAGGCGTTCAAGAACCTTAGCCAGAACTGACAATTTAGAGATTGGCCTATAGTTATTTAATAAAGTTGCCTCCCCTCATTTTAGTAAAGGCAAGACATAAGCTGACTTCCATACTAGCCGGTTTCTTAGGATCTAGCTTAGATAAGGCTTCATGAACAACATTAACAGTAAAAGGAGAACAACTAAAAGGGTTTTCCAGACCACATTGTTCAGAGTAACAGACTGTGGTGTTCACAGAAGCAGAGTTAGTCACAGAATCAAACAGAGAACCGCAGGACACAAAATGCTCATTAAAGTAATTTAGCATAGTAGCCCTGTCCGATATATAGAGCCAGATGCTGTGGTAAGGCAATCTCATGATTTGACCTCAAGGGATATACACTGTGGCCCTAAAGCAACTGCTCCATTATCTGTATCAAATGCACACATTGATGCCACCAAATGTCACAATAAAAATAGAAAGTCCTACAAATAAACTGGAATTCATTTACATCTTAAATTATTAATATATATACACAAAAAAAGGTTTACAAATATCCAAACTTCAAATTGCTTTTTTAAATCAACACTGCTCTGCACACTAAAGAACATTTGTGTGGAAATCTCATTTGTAGGGCTGCGTGAGTATGGCCAAAAGTATGGGAGTAAATCTCACTGTAAACTATTTAATCATCACCAATTCTGTGTTATTATGACCGATCATAACTCAGCTTTATACATTTAGCATGGTGTACAGGGCCGGTTTTTGGCATAGGCGGTCTCCTAGGGCGCCAGATCTGGGGGGGGGGGGGGCAGGGGTGGGAGGGAAAAAAACATTTTTGACTGTTTGCTCATTTCATTTGCCCTGTACGGTGGGCGCTGTAAGTGATGAAAGTGCAGGGGTGTTGACTTATCAGGCGATCGCAATGATTGAGTCAGACCTAAACATTTCAGATGTGTATCTCACACTGTAACTTGAATTCACCTTTGTTATTCATGATTTATTATCTTTGCTTTTAAAATGCCTGTTTTTAAATGCCCTTTTATAATATGTTTCTTAATGCTCTTAATGTCTTTCATTTTTGTAAAGCACTTTGAATTTCCTTGTGTTGAAATGTGCTATATAAATAAACTTGCCTTGCCTTGCCTTACAAATAAAACTCGTTTAAATAGAATAAGACAGTCAAACAAAGACAATATTTAGTCTTCTGAAGATAAATGAAGATATTTCAAACCAACTTTAGGGTCACCTCGGGTCCCTCTCAAGGTGCGGTAAGATGCGTGCCACACCTTGTTGCCATGCCCACGCAGTTGCCTTCCGTTATTTGGCCATTTGTCAGTGCAGTGCGCGTCTTGGACACCGCGCTGCGCTCTTGCCGCTCCGCCGCGCTGCTCGTCTGAACGCTCCCCCATTCCTCCCTCCCTCCCTCCCTCCTCTCCACCCTCACCCAGCGCAGGAGCAACACACCCCAGTGGGAGAGAGGACGTCCAACCGCATCTTTCATAGTAACCGAGGCTCACTTCTCAGCCAGGACCCCGGTGTTTCTGACCGATCTGTCCCGGAGGTGCGTTCAGATAATCCGCTTTCTCCGCGCCGCTTCTCCTCGCTCCGGTTCCGCTCGGCGCCGGATCGGTCCGCTCGCTTCCCCCCGGAGATCAGTTAATTCCCTGGAAACTGGATGAATTATTGGAGAGTTGTGAACAAGTGCGAGAAGAAAGCTGAGGCTCGGGATCCTCGCTCCGTCCAGGGAAGACAACACTCTGCCAGAGTTGTGGACGAGAATGGAGGGGACGTCCCTGTATCTTCCTATTGTTATTTTACTGATGCAATGTAAGTGACTAACGGAAAGTGTTCAGAATTACTCATTGTTTCGCTGGCTGTTTGCTTCCTTCCTTCCTATCTCTCTAAGAGATAATGCTTAGAAAATAGAGTTGTGCCTGATAGTAGCTTAATGTACTTTAATTGATCTAATTATAAGGATTTCTGTTTTATTAACTGTCCATGGATGTCGAGGATCTATACCTTGAAAAAAATTCAGTTACATTTGTGGCTTCGACTTAATTTGATTAACATGTTTTCTTACTCATAGTACTCTCATTTTCTTAAGGTTTTATTTCTAAAGCAAAGAAATACATTTGAAATCATGAATTGACGTTTGAACCCTCCACAAGATAACACTGAAATTGATTATAAAAGTGCTCGCCTTAACTAATCTTTTATTTATAATACTTTATTTGTATTGTTACTGTCCGTGGATCTCTCGGATCTATCACCATTTTCAACTAGTGAGAGGTGTGGGATCAATGCATGAAGTCAGCGTTTGGATTTCAACCAGAAATGCCAGAAACTGTTTATCCTCACGCTGAGGTGTTTTGATGCTACCAGGAGACGAGTGGAGATGAACAGGATGACTTGTTTTTTTAAAAAGCAAAAAGGCAACCTTTCCATGATGGACAAAAGGAGATAGTGCCTCCAGGAGAGCAGGAGCAGTGTGGGATGGATGTGATGAGACAGTGAGAGTGAGTGACGCAGATTTTACTCTGTGTTTGCCACCTGCCAGGCCACCAGGTCACAAGTTCACAGAGGTGTGTGTGTGTGTCCAGTCCCGCTGTGGACAACTTGTCAGAAATCACTCATGTTACACACACACACACACACACACACACACACACACACACACACACACAGAGATGTCAACAGAGCAGCTTCAAATCTGCCTGATGAACGCCTGTCGAGTGTATTACTTAAAAGAAAAAAAAGAAAAGAGGGAATGTTTTTGATTTGTCTGTGAGTTGAGAAAGACTCCCCCATCTCAACCTCACACACTCACAGAGACAGCTGTTGCTCACAGAGTTATAGTCACACAGAGAGGCTTTGTTCAAATGGAACACACACACACACACACACACACGGTCAGTCCTCCCTGTTTTTCTCCTCCCCCTTGAAACGTGTGCACTTCCATGTTATCTATATCACAAAGCCGGGCAGGATACGCCCTATGGGCCTACCTCCCTTCCTCTTCCATTTGTCCTGTTCATTTTAATAAGTGCCTTAATTATTACTGCGCCATGCTTTTGACCTCGCCACAGCCCTGGCAACACCCACCCCAGTGTCTGTAACACTCTGTACGGACCACGTAATGAGAGGAAAGCTGCGTGCCAAGGAGCGAGCGTGCCATCTTTCTATTTTTGCTCAGGCCTCTGTGAGTTTAAGCTGTCGAGGCTTGATGTTGATACGAGATGTGTGTGTGTGTGTGTGTGTTGACGGCTTTGTCTGCTAGGTCCATCCCAGAAGCATTTTAATTACCCTTGTATCTGAGGCCATATTGGAGGATCTTCAGAAACCTCAAATCAATATAAGCATTTTTCTAACTTCCATTTCAGTTTGTGAGTCATACATACCCGGAGCCAATTCTCAGTCTAATGTACCAGTATCTAAAGTCTGGCAACCATTTTTGATCAAATCACGATTACAACTCAAAGTATCCTATTGACTAGAGATTTTTTATATTATTTTCTTCAGTTTGGGCCTAATACTAACTTTTAAATCTGGCAGCAGGCAGCTCTTGGTTGCCGAAACTGTACATATGCCAGTTGCTGTTTTTGGTACCCTTATGTTTTGAGTTATGCAGTTAGCTTTATTTGAAAATGAGACAAACTGTAAAAGTATTTACACTTTATTACAAAACTGGGTCTGGGTCTGACTGACTGTCGTGTTCTATAAATATCATTAATGCAAGAAAATATACTTCTTTATGGTGCATGTTTTTCGCTGTCCCTATATTATATATTTAGCCAATGTTTTGACAATTTCTCCAAATGTTATGTTGTAATCCTGCCACCCAACAATAGTTAGTTACCTTGCAATACAGTCAAAACCTCATGTGTGCAACAGAAGCCACTGAAAAGCCACCCAGTGCTCAGTGCTCCACTTCATGCCATGGATCATGCATTTGTCTCTAACCTGAGTAATGTTACTTGTCGGCTTCTTAGACAGAACGTCTTTTCATTTAAAAAGTTACACCATGTTAACATTTCCCACCATGCAGTAGTGAAACGATCCAATCTCGCCATGTGTTCATTGTCTGCCTCGACACTTCTTGAGGCCATGGAAGCTGACAGTGTCGTAGTAGAAGAGCACGACACAGGCCTCACATGCACAGCCTCATTGTGTGTGTGTGTGTGTGTGTGTGTGTGTGTGTCAGTCAGTGCAGCGGTAAAGTGCGGGCATGTTGTCAGCCCCGCTTGGTTTCCTCTTCTCAAAGAGACACAGTCGAAGGTGGCGGCAGGCCTGGTCTCACATTATGTGACAAGAGCGTCTCCCATTCACAGTCCCACTGTCTGAGAGGATCTCCCTCGCCTTCAATCCCAGTCTCTCTTTTATTCATGCTCCTGCAAGTCTCCCTCCGCTAACCTCCCTCCGCCTCACTCTCCTCCACTCCACTTGTATTCTATTCTTAGGACCGCTCATCTCTCCTTTGTCGTGCCTTTTTTAATCTCATTGTATCTCCCTCCCTCATGATGCTCATCCTCTAGTGAGACAATGCTCCTCAGAGGGTGTCGAGGTACGGGAGCCAAGGCCAAGATGATAATCCTGTTACATCGCCACAAGTCAACACATGGCAGAGCGGGGGAAAGGGAGCGTCTGCAGGGAGTGTGCAGCTTTAATTCACTTAGCGCAAAGTAAGCGAAGCTGCTATAAATTAAGCCAACTTCAGGAAAAGCTTTTAAAAAGAATGCGACATTTGGCAGACATTATTATTGTAAAGGTTGTTGTTTATTTAAAGGTTTATTTTTAAAATAGCTGTTGTCGTGGAAAAAGAGCAAGAGAGACCTTTGGGTTTTTCTAACCAGCTTCAGTTTGTGGAGACGCCCAACATGGCCTGTTTCCTGTCCTCACTTCCTGCCCTTTGTCCATTCTTCCATGTCACCCCTCCTTTAAGAGAAACATCTAACTCCAGTAACAATGGGCCCACACAGGAAGTGACTGACAAACAGGAAACTGTTCTCTTGCTTTTAAATTGACGAGATTGTGAGATTCTAATCTGTAGCATCATGGCATCAGCAGAAACAATGGCAGGAAGTAAATGCATGTGTCAGAGAATGTATTTTAGGCTTTCCAGAATATGTGTATATGTTCAATACACCAACGTTTTTTTAACAGCCCTTAATGTTCTGAGTAAGTACCGCAGAGGCCCATTCAACATTTATAATGTAATTTCAAAAATGCACGGCCTTAAGAAAAACTCTCTTTACTTAAAGTTTCAGACTTCTGGGAGACGTTACAGTGTTGGTGCAGCAGCTGAGAGTGTGTGCATGTTTGTAACCCTCTTTCCCTCAGGCAACCTTCAACCGCAATGAACCTGTATTTAACGGCCTGACGACCAGGCAATAATCCGCTCCGTAAACCAATCAGGACACAGGAAAGAGTTGCCCCTGCTTTCTTTTCCTGTTTGGTGGTATCAGTGGCACGCAGACGTCCGGAAAAGCAAACCTGGACAGCGTGCCGTCGGCCTCTTAGCTAATGCCTCTCATACATCACCAGGGTAATCTGGACAAGCCTCTGTTGATATGCTTGGTGACCTTCACCTAACCTGCGTTTAAATAAACCCACGGCAATACGGCTCCTTAACCCCTCTGGATTAGAGCGGAGCAGGTAGTAATCCTGCTCTCACTTCGGATTTCCTGGAGATCTCTGGCTGCCTCAGACAGTAAACCAAAGACAGCCATTAAGCATTCTCCTCTCGCAGTTGGCGGGCAATGTGGAGCACTTTACCCAATTCACCTTGCCCCCTAATGGATGAAAAGCATTTTTGAAATGCTCTCACCCCTTGTGTTGTATCTCCCCCTCCCATTTCTTCTCCACCACCAGGTTCCCCCTCCATTCCTGTCTCTGTGTCCACAGACAGCCACAAGGTGGAGGCGCACGAGTTTTCAGGTGAGGCAAAGAAAAAACATCCCCCCCTTGTGAGTTGCTGCTTTGTTAGATTCACTCTGACAGAATAAACCACAAGGCTATAAATAGACCGAGCAGTTAAAAATGTCCCTGATTGAAGGCTTCGCTATTCTGCCATAAATATCTCATTGGTGTCCCTTTTTCAGATGCCGTGCTGTCATGCACGTTCCGCACCGAGAAAGACCAGAACCCGCGCATCGAGTGGAAGAAGAAGGGCAGAGGTGTTTCCCTCGTGTACTATGATGGACACTTCAAAGGTGTGGAAGCTTGCAGTGGAGTTTGCCATGTATCATGACAATGAAAAACCACCTGGATGCTGTGGGAGATATTTTAGCAGTCATGTGTCAATGGTAGCGAGGCATAACGTCCTAACACACCTCTTATCCTTGACCCTTCTTCCGGGGTTAAGGGTATGGATTTAATGGTTGAAATAAATGAAACACTAGCTGTCGTGTCGTCAGATTTATCAAGCATCCTCTTCCCTATTACAGCCGGAGTAGGTTTAAAGGTAATCCTGCCTGAGCCTTCTGTTGTTGAAATGCATCAAAGTCCACATAGAAGAGCGTTGACTTGTGAAATGTTCAAAACAAGCTCTGTGTGACTTCTTTCATCTAAATCTGCACATCACACAAATAAAAATCTATACTATCTTTTCTCAGACAAAACTAAGACCATGGTTTAGGATGAATGTAATGTCACCTTTTAGTTAATTTATGGATAAAGAAATGTGCATATCGACTTTAGACATTTCCTCTTGGTTCTCCCTGACCTTCTGTCCTTTCCTCCAGCTCCCTTTGAGGGCCGGGCGTCTATTGAAGGGGCCACGGTGACGCTGCAGAGGGTGACCCAGGAGGACGCTGGGGAGTACCGCTGCGAGATCAGCGCTCCTAACGACTCCGTCCAACTGGGCGAGACCAACGTCACGCTCAAAGTCCTGGGTAAAGAAAATCAATGACAGAAAAAATAGCTCAAATATTTATGAGATCGGCTTGTTTCTTTTCTCCAGGTTTTTCTTATGTTTCTTTAATTTCCTTCCTTGTCCTGCCCTCCAGTTCCCCCCCACACCCCGTCCTGTGAAATTCCCAGTGGGGCAGTGACGGGCTCTGTGGTGCAGCTGCGCTGTAGGGACCAGCAGAGCATCCCGCCTGCCACATACTCCTGGTTCAAGAACAGCATGCCGTTGAATCCTACAGTGCGGGCCAACGTCACCTTTGTGATCAACTCACGCACAGGAGTGCTGGTGAGTGTGTGTCTGATTAGGGAAGGATGAGGAGTGTGTATTTGGACGTGGTTTACACTGTCTCCTTGCAATATCATGTCTCATCAGAATCAGAGACGGGTTCAGAATCAGAGACAGGTTTATTACCAGGTAGGTTGACACGTACGAGGAACAAAAACACAGATAGTGAACTATTTTGAGAACACTATAATAACATTACAAAAAATATAGTAAAATAGAAAATAAAATAAAGCAGTCTTTTACATTGAAATAGAATGCAATAAAATAGAAAATATGTACAGTAAGCAAACCAGATATTGTGTGCATTATTGAAAGAATCAAGGAAGTTCTGCTGTCAGGTTTTGTTGAAGGTGCTCTTTGGTTTGATGGTAGTTCTTCTTGCTCATGGACATGTCAGCAGATCTAAATCTAAAATGCTCATCATAAATACTTTTCTTCTTCCCTCTCTGTCTCTATGCAGGAGTTTAAAGCGGTAGCCAAAGAGGACACCGGTCGATACAGCTGCCTGGCTTCCAACGGAGTGGGGCCGCCCAAGATGTGCGAGGCCAAGCACATGAAGATAGGTGTGTGTGTTCTTCCTGTGTGTGTGTATGCCTCTTCCCCACACCCTTCAGCACTGGAGAAGCTCAGGGATGCAGTGGAGAGGAAAGGCCTACTAAACTAATAAAACCTTTACGAAGGGACTTCAGATTCCAAGAGCCACCTTAAGGCATTCCTTAGGGAAGGTCTTCGGCTTGTTAATAAATCCTGTAATGTACATTAGGTTGATGCAAGAAACTAGTTTATGCACTAAATAAATTATAGGAGATGTTATGAGAGTACATGTTCTGTGACTTCCATGACATGAAATGGAGGTTTTTCCCTCCATTTATTTACTGCTGCGTACGTAAAACAGACCATAACTCACACTTTATTTCCATCCCGCCTCCAGAGGATGTCAATATCTTGGCGGTGGTGGCAGCGGTGGTGGTGGTCTTCCTGGTGGTGGTGGCCTGCAGCTGTGGTGGACTCTTCTTGCATCGCAATGGCTTCTTCAGCCGTGAGTTTCTGTAGTTTAAATGTTATCTGCGCTTTTTTTGAAATCTAACAACCAATTATATTTCTATTTATTTTAAAACAACTGATATTCACTGTGTTTTCTCTCCCGTGCTTCTCCCTGATCCGTGGGCAGGACACAGAGGAAGGTAAGAGCTCTGTGATTGCATTAACATTGATGTGAACAAACACAGGCTAATACCCACACGCTTAAGACTGAGGGGGGGGGGTTGTTGTTGCACTTAGAGACTGCGTGTCTGTGCTGACTCAGGACTGTATACAGTGACAGCTGTGGCTGTGTGTGTCTACATGTGTGTGTGTGTTTGAGCCACAGCAGTGCCTGTGTTCCTACTCCTCATGTGATTGGCGCCAGCAGATGTACAAACCATGGGGAAAAGGTTGTTTTTTTAAATTGATTGCCTCTTCCTGGCAGAGCTGCATCTGTTGAATTCATGTCAAAATGTAGCAAGACTGATGATCTAAACATGCAGACATTTAAAAAGGGGGGGGGGGATAATCAGTGTAACACACTTCTGGAATAATTACCCTCCGTTAATCAGCAAGGAGGAAAATATTGGCAGAAAGAATAGCGAGCAACTAAACTGATTGGATGGGTAATTTGAAATGGATTATTTAGATATCGAGGAGATAGAAAAATGATGCTGTGGCGTGGCAGAGGGCTGTGAGTGCATTCACACACACGAGTGGGCGAAAGGCCGTTGTGATGCTTGACTGGTTTATAAGCCAGAGACCGCGGTGACATAAATGCATGTCCTTGTGTGACTGGCCTAATTCGCTTGACTTTATGTTATTTGATTACTGGCCTGTTACTGCGCAGCGTTTGATGGAGAGTCACTGTGGAGCTCATCTTGAAGCTGATGCGGAAGCTCTTTGTCTAGGTTAAAGTCTGATGCTTATCCCAGTGAGCGAACTGGAGCTGTCAGTGTCAACTTCCTATTTATAGACCGGGCTTCTTCACAAAGACTCAAAGACAATGTGACATGATATCTGATGTACCAGTGAATGCAGATCTGGGATTGAGCCCTGCCTTGAAAAAATAAAAATAAAAAAACAGTAAAGTGACCTGGTTATTTCACAACATTGCACTACTTTAGTATGAAGACAATACAGTTAACTAAAACAATCCTTTTGTAAAATAAAGTGCCCTAATCTGCAATTTGTTAGGGTCCAATTTCATCCTCAGAGTCTGTACGTGCAGGTTCTGTGTGAACGTCCATGCTTTATCAATCAAGGCCCTTCCACAGGTGTAGTACAAACCTGAAATAGAAAATGGTCAGAAAGCATTTAGTGTTGTGTATCAGGGTGTTGGATTGCTGCATGTGATTGGCTCACCACTTGACCTGCTCAGCTCTGCTGCATCCCGATTGGCTGCATGTCAGTACAGGTTTGTTGCCACAACCCTAGTTCTGTAAACATGTGCGTATCATTTCTGTCACTTAAATTGGTTATTGAGGGGTTGTCATGTGACATTACGATAGACCCCGAATATACAGAAATGAAATGCACAACTCCTCACTAATAGAGTTATGGTGGCACACCTTACACATCAATGACTTTACTAATAAACCCCCCCTCCACTCCATTAAAGCATGGCGTGCAGTGTCACTCCAAAGTCATACCCTCCTTTTGTTAAAGCCAACACAATGATCCCTACAGGTCATTTTGGATCTCCCAGTGTCATGGTGCAGCCCACATCAGCAGCCAAACCCTGCACAGAACTGAGGACACGTGAGTGTGACCTTAAGGCCAACGGCAGAAGAAATTAAAAGCCATAATAATTTGAAACAAAACTGATAGCAATCATGATGTTTAACCATGAACACAAATGTAAATACGCTTGGGCTTTTGTCCTCTCCTGCAACCACTATAGCCTCCATGAAATCAACGCACCTGGCCAATGAATAGTTTGGTACATAACCGTGTGTAGAACCGCAAAATGTCAGTTTTCACATTTGCTTTTCGACGGTTATCAAGATATCAAGTGTTATTTTGCTTTTCAATTGAAAGGTAGGTGAAATAACAGAGACAGGTCTCTGGCTGCATAATGCACCACATCGCTATTAACCTTTATTATGACCATGCAGATCGCTTGGGCTTTAAGAGAAACGCTATGACCTTCATGAAAGTCATTCTAATTACAGAACTGTTGTATTTGATTATATTATGTTTAGCCAAGTGAACGTTATACATTGCCAACTGAGTGTATATTGAATTTAAATCTAACACTGAGCTAATAATAATATAAACTCCCCTTAAACATTCCTCCCCCCTGCCTAATATATTCCTGCTCAGAGTCATACTTTCCTTTTTACCCACTGGGAAGTTTGCCATGTATGAAGTGCATTATTTATGCAGAGCAAAATATGAGTCAGGATACAGCTGTCTGCCTGGAGAGTCTGTTCTTCTTTGTGACTGTGTCAAACTGTCCAATGTGCTTACCCACGTCTTCATCTTTCAGGTCCAATGTCAACTACATCCCTCCGCCCCAAGAAGTAAGAGGTTTTTTATTTTATTTACTCGTTTCCTCCCTTCCTCTTCCTCTCATGTTAGATTCAGAGCAGTGACATCAGCATAGTGCTGACCGAAGCAGGAGCTGTTGAGACTTCTCTAACAAATGTTGCTGTGTTGAAATCACAACCTCGGGAACCATAATTCTCAAACATGCCGTTGAAAACCGTTCGATACTAATACTTGATTTTCTGTGTGCCCCCAGGACTTCAAACACACCCAGTCCTTCATGCTCTGAGAAGCTGGCCTTCCTTTGAAAACACATCACCCTCGTGAAAAGGTGCCAAACACTGGATTCTCTGATTTATTATGTCACTGGACTCTGAATGAGCTCGTTATCTTCCAACACATGCATTTCAATCTTCTTCTTCTACCACTCCTTGTTGGCGTGGCACGGACATTTGCAAGGCTTCTTTCTCTCTTGCTTTGCACTGTGCGGGTCCCCTCGGTCACTGGTGTTTCTGCTTTTATGAGATTAACTTCACTTTCATGACGTTGTGCTCCCCCCTGGTGGTCAGATGTTTAAATTCCACTTGATCTTTTCTAATTAATCCAGGAAAAAGGAGACATTTTCCAGATTGCGTTTCTTCCCTCTGCAGGCCAATCGTTTTAACTTGTTTTATTTTTTTTTACCAAAGACTGACCGTTTAATTGAAGAGTTTTTTATTTAAAAGATATAATCATCACAAGGGAGTTCTGCTTAAAAGCCATGGAGAAAGTGTTGTTTTCAATCTACTCAAACACAAATGCAGTTTACCTCAGCCAATGTTTTGTCTTCTGTAACACTGGGGCCCCCAGCTTCCCAAGGGCCACACAGGGTCTTCTTGATCTAAGTTACAGCATGAAACCGGACAAAGCCAGTCCAGGAGAGCAGGAAGTCTGTTATAGCCGAGACCAACCTATTCCATCCTAATGTGCCTGCATGGTCTTTTTTATATATATATATATACATATTATATATATATATATATATATATATACCTTGTGCCTTTTTATTTGTCATATTTATCTATGGATCACACTTTTTTGTAAAGAACTTGCCTTACTTTTTTCTGTCTTTATATTTTTGTGCCTGATCAATGTTTATCAAAACGGAGTGTGTGTTTTAGACAGTGTGTGAATGGATTGTTCAGAGTTTTATTTGAATATGTATCAGTAATAAAATGTTTTTCTATTCAATACCCTACATGCCGTTAATATGTGATCACAATTGCACAGTAGTAGAAAACACAGTACCATAACATTTTGTTTAGATAAGGGTCTAACTTTTTAGAGTGGACTTCACCTCCTCCTGCTGCAGCAAGAGGAAGACGATGAGGAGGAAGAAGAGGATGAGGAGGAAGGGGACCATTTACCGGTTTGTACATCATCTCCCCTCTCTGGCAACACTGCAGCTGTAAGCAGATGAACCTCTTCTGCGGTGAAAACTGACCGAACATGCAAACACAATTATTATAATAGAAATCAGTTTGAATACATTTAACATGTTAACGCTCATTACCATTATTCTGGTAATCTTAATGTGTTAAAAAAATATATAAATATGAACATTACCTTGGTCGTCCCCAACTGCCTTTTGTTATTCCAGATAGGATTTTTATGGGAATCACAGTGTGGGATTAACCCTTCTATTGTCTTCGTTTCCCCCCCTTACTTTGGTGTTCGTGGTCAAATTTGACCGGTCCTGTTTTAACGGCTATTACATTAACACAAAAAACATTAATCATCACCAAATTTCATTCAACACCCTTTCAAACTGTAAGTATTGTATCAGACTACTGGTACACATGAACAACTGCAGTAAATATACAAAGAACAGACACTGAACATGTATTGCGTGTGCCAGGTGTGATCCATGTGGGGGGATGGGCACATAAGAGCGGGAAATGGGTCAAATTGTTCTGTGTGTGTGTGTGTGTGTGCGTGTGTTTGTGTGTGCCAGGTGTGATTCACATGGGGGGATTGGGAACATAGGGGGGGAACACATCTAGAGTATGTGTGTGTGTGTGTGTGTGTGTGTGTGTGTGTGTGTGTGTGTGTGTGTGTGTGTGTGTGTGTGTGTGTGTGTGTGTGTGTGTGTGTGTGTGTGTGTGTGTGTGTGTGTGTGTGTGTGTGTGTGTGTGTGTGTGTGTGTGTGTGTGTGTGTGTTATCTGATCCGGATGGTTACTAATTCCTGTTCTTTATGGCGGTCATTTTTGACCGGGAACACCATGGTGTTACAAAGTTGACTAAATCATCCAAAATGCAATGAAAGTGGTGATCAGCCATTTTATATGTTCAAATGTCTCCTGTGAAGGATATCATAAAGCCTAAATGCAATCGAATGTAAAACTAAAAAGTTATGATTGATGAAAGTAGTGAATCGGTCAGATTTGACCCGAAGACAACAGGAGGGTTAAGTGCATTATGTAAAACAATAGAACCACATGACCTTACAAAATAAGAGACCAAGATGTTTAGTGTCAAAATGTGTCCTCTTAAGACTTGTATCTTCATTATTTTAAGTATCTTATTAACTATTTACAATAAAGAAGAAGTGATCAATGACAAATTCCAAATGTGGCTTTCCAAAGTATCTTGTTCTATGTGCAAATTGCTGTCAACATGTCAATGTTAAAATAAAATAAAACACATAGTTTATATTGTAAAAAAAAAAGCTTGGAGCAATGCTTGTATATTTTCTGTACACACAAATTCCTTTTAATCTACATTCATGTTTTACTTTACATTATAATCCATTTGTTAAATAGAAATGAAATGTACAATATGTGCCTCTTTGATGAAGGGGAGTACACTAGAAATACATCAAAAAAACACTTAAGTACACACCCTGGGTATATTTACTCACTTTTCATCACGGATCAAGACCTGATGTTTACTGTAATCACAAATATTACTTTTTACAATGTTCTGATGGTTATCAACTCATATATTTGCACATACTCTATGGAGCATCATGCAGACACTTGTATTGAGGGCTGATCCACAATCAGTAATTTAATTCATGTTTCTACATCTTATAGGATCCATACAAATACATTAGAAGGTTAAAATATCTCTAATAAAGAATTTGTGAAAAATTCTGAATAAATGGTCTGCACTTCCTGTGTTCCACCACAAGGGTTCGCTGTGTCCCTTTAGTTTGTGTGCCAGAGACATTTGGTGCCCCAGAAGAACTCGGTGCAGATAATTGGATGGGCGGGTCTGTTCGGCTAAGGATAACAGGTAAGGGTACACCGTTAATATTAGCAACATGCTAATAGCTAATTATCTGCAACATAATACATTCCCAATAAAACATGAACAACAAAACCCTCACTATCAGTTAATGAAGCACTACAAGTTTATCGTATCATGTGAAACCAGCTTAGCTCGGTAAATAAGCTAATTTATGTACACACACATTACTAAAGACTCGATGCAAGACTCCATTATAAATCCTGAACATTAAGTGTCACCTCTTGTTGGATATTTTTAATCAACACAGTCAGGCTGACAACCCACACGGCGCTGACGGCGTGTAAGCAGTTGACCAATTATAATTCAACAATAAAGAAATGTGAGTACTAAACTCCAGACAGATGCATAGTTGATACTCGACCAGCTAAATATAACTGTTTTTATTCGGAATGAGGTTGAATAACATTGCGACTTAAGTACTAGTGTGTTTCTAGCGTTCATAAAAGTCATTGCTGGGATAAGGTCATAAATTAATTATTTTATCTTTAAACGAAACCCAGAACATCCAGGTGTTAATGAGCCTGTTCGTTATGAACAACAGTGTTTGGGGGTCAAATATCAAACTTGAATGCTATTCATGCTCAATTTAAATACTAAAAAAGGATGCATCATTTTCAATGCCAAACCACTTGCATTCAGGTACATGTGTCAACCATTGTATCTGCATTCATAATGCAAATACTGTATTTTGGAATTGCATGTGTTTTGTGCTTTGAAACCTTTGTATGAAAATTCAAAGTTTGTGCTGGAGACAAATATTTGTAGTTATGAAATTGAAAGTGAGTTGAGTGCTGTACACACAGAAACTCCCAGTATCTAATGACTCTATTTCTATGTGCTCTGGGTGACATCCCCTAGGCCACTTCTGTGTTACTTGGCCGTAGAAGTGTCACATTGTGTTGCATGTGGAAGTAGTCAAAGTCTTTATTTAGCTTGGCATATCACCACGTCACAAGATCTCTGTCCATATGACCCAGGGTGCGCTGCTCTATTGTCAAAGAAGTGAAAGGAGCCACTGTCAACAGAGCTGGTAATTGAAAGTGGAATTAGATAAAGTTGCTATGTTGTGCAAGTCATCAGATGTGTGTGGGAGAGTCTGCTTTTTAATTGACTGAAACCAGCCTTTACTACTATAGATATGATCTGTTAAAACAAAAATGCTAACACTATCGCTTTTCATCACTGGAAGCCTTGATCCACCACTTGCTAGATTCATTCATGGGAGAGGGGATGTCGGTCCCGGACGATTTGGAGCAGACGCTGGAGGTGCTGTCGACAATCAGTGGTGAGCATATCATAGTCTAAAATGTGCTTCAATGTGAATCAATGAAAGATATTATGCCGTGTTTTTGCATGTTGGACATTTGGCAAATGGGTATCTGACCCCAGGTGTCTTTAAGGATGTTTAAGTGTATTTGTTTATAGTGTCGTGGACAGTCCCAATTAATCAACTGTCACACAAATCAGTAAATGGGGCAGCTTTAGCCAACATTGCTAATTTCCAGCTGTTGTCCCCGGCCAGATGATAATAGACACCTTTTTAAAATCACAATACAGCAACAGCATTAGTTATTAAAAAATGTTTCACCAGACAAGTAGTACTTTAACCCAGTGTGAACATATGTAAGAGTGTACTTATTAACCTAGGGTTACCTAAATGATATGTTAGTGTCTTTTAATGAATGTAATCATATATCTTGAGGTTTTGATACGCAATTATGTTGTTCAAATTGATAATATTGAGCGAAAGCTTAGGCAATGCCATTTAAATAATGCATTTTACAAACTGAGAGATTATCGAACCACAACTATCAACATTTATAGCATTCAGCTTTAATGCTCAAATCCTGCGTGCCTTGTCTTCATCTTATTTGTCTATATTTGTGTGCATGAATACAAGGAAGTCATTGCATATTTGGAATATCTCACACATAGAGGGAAGTTCTCCTGATGTGGGACAAGCGTCCACTTAAGGATGAATTTATTAGATTTCTGTGTACAAAGGTCAATGTCACTGTGACCCCACAACACAACAATACCAGGAAAAAAACATGATAAATGTAGTTAATGAAATATGAAATGATCGAGTAAGACAGTTTGGCAAACAGACTAAATCACATGATGGTCTGAGGCAGAAAACTATGGTTTCCAAGACATGAGAAATATTTGGGGAAACTTAATTTAGCGAGAATCATGCAGCATTCATTTTAGTCTTGAAATGGTTATAATCTTGATCTAAGTTAGGTTTCAAGTTGGGTTTTGTGCACTTTTTTTATACAAAATAAATTATAACTGTCTTCAAAAACACAAACAGATAACTGTAAGACATAGACGTCAACTTCTATGTAAGACAACAACAAATCCATTCTTCATCTGTTCAAATTAATACTTCATCCTATATCGGGAAATAGAAAAAGGCAGATAATATTCAGTCGGATCGATTGATCAGTTTTTGATATTGTCAGGATTTGTTGGAAAGACAGAACTAGAGTAGCTGTATGGATTATAATAGTATTAGATGATATAACCAGTATTAACTCTTATAAGATCAGAACAACAGTGCAGTTTGAGAATAGCCAGAATGATTGAGTTAGCTGGCAGTGTGATTAGTTTTGAAGGAGGGCAAAGGTTTTGATCTCTCGAATGAATGCCACATAATGAGGAGTGCATGACCGTCTTCGCTCGCCGCCGTTTGAAGTTCAAATCAGGTTTTCTGCGAGTGTGTGCTGATACATGAGGTGAAAGATAATGTGATATACGGATGGCACCAGTTCTCCTGTTCTCCCCATTGCCAGTAATGCCTACAAAAATCTGAAATCTTATGATGCCGCTGCCAGAAGCTCCTATTGTCCGTGGTGCTGCATATTACACGAGTCGTAAACAGGACTATTCGGTTATCGTCAATATTTTGTTGACATTGACAACCCTTGGCATAATGTCTTATCGAGTTCAAGGAGAAATAAAAAGCAGGAAGAAGGTGTTTTCGGTTGAAACGCCTAATCGTGTTGGAGGCTGCCGCTTGCTGTGGAATTGTATTGCATTAAATCATGCTGATATAAATAAGGTCTTATAAACTATCTTAGTCTAATTCAGGAGCTTTTTGTCAAACTGCCAATAGACTGAGACTTAATAGCGGCCATCATCATTTGATTCAAATTCAGCTGTTTGTAATATAATCATTCATAGTGATTGTGTTGAAACCAATCACTAGTTTACTCATTAGCATGGAGGGAGTTGTCTGCTGTTGGGAAGATTATGAGATAGGGAACACTTCCTTAAAGGAGGGAGCTTTGGGATTTAAGCCTTTGCAGACCGTTTACATGTACCAAAAACTATAACACACTACAGGAAGCGACTAGCCGCTCACGCCTAAATGTGTGCTTACTTGTGTACCCTGGTGAGTCCAAATATCACACGCATATTTGCCAAGCTAGTATAATTAGCTGTAGGGGGGTTTATGTCATCCCTCCACCCTCTCTTCCTGTGATAAACACAGTGCTGAACATGAAGCGAGATAAACAATCACACATTCAGAAGGGCAGCACAGCGGCTAAACCGAGGCGGAGGAGGAGGAGAGGCAGCGTGTGGAATAAGCTAATAGCATGAAACCTTTAGAGATATGACGATGTCTCTTTTTGAGCTAATTCAAGTGAGCCAGGAGCTGATGAGCGGACTGCTTCACAATGTGTCCGTGTCTCTCAGTCTGCTGACCCGACACACACACAGCAGGAGCTGCAGGTCTACAGGTCAGTGTGGGATGGTTGCGACGATTCAGGTTTTATTTTGTGGATTTCAATTCAATGTGACAGGATGACAGGATTTCCTATCAGCACGGGGAGATTCCCCCTGCCGTGTTTCCCCCTCATCCTTCAAACATCATGGAAGAACTGCACTTATTAGTTTCCTTGCTGATGCTACTGTCTGTTTGCGGTAGTTATGGTGGCTTTTCCATGTACTTTTTGTCTCATTGTTGTTCTCAATGGATCATGCCAGAATAAGTTGCTCTTGACTATAGTAGGAAAATATTGAGCATACCAAATAAATACCAGTACTTTCTGTCTATAAAAAACCCCAATATACCTTGTGGAGTTGTTGAAAGACACTAGTTCCTGCCTGGTTTCTGGTCTTTGTGCTAGGATTATATTGAAATAGTTTCTTTCTGTTGAAGCTTAGCTGTCACTTTAAGAGTTGTCTGCTGGAGTGTTGCACTGTGACCTCTGTAACTGATTACCTGCTATAGCCTTTGTGAGTAACTACTACATTATGTCTCACTACAGCAGCAGAAATGTCTGTTAGCGTGGTTAAGGGACGGACAAAGAAACTGACTAGAAAGACAGACTGGTGTTTGAGTTCATCATGTCTGAAACTCTCTGCTGTGTCTGTCAACCTGCAGAAAGGAAGCGGAAACATAAATCCACGCAGACCAGCAGACGAGGTGAGTAGCAGGCACATTTCCACTGGTTGCACTTTGCAAAGGTCATGTCATAGTCGTAGCTTAGGTCAAGTATAATCGGTGTTTCTGTGGTACAGCCTAATCGATATTTGTCCACATGAACTTTCACCAGCTCGGAGGAGTAATCTTGGTTTGTAGACATTACATGGGAGGAAGATTTTGTGTTGGAGCTTTTCTGTTCAAACACTGTAATCCCTTCAGGCTTCACCTCATCTGACTTCATGTGCACTGCCACCAATGATACTGGCAGCCGAATAAACGTCATGTTTGTTGTTTGGGTGTAGTTAGTTTCACCATTTTGTCAATTAGTTGGTGATGTAATGCTTTAGGAATACGGCAGGTCCCGGCTGGACTATGAAGTGTTTCCACGTCAGTTATTTTTTAAATCGTAGTATTTGGAAAGGATCTTCTAAAACCTCTTAAGCCCAAGCTGACACCACTGTTTAAGGAAAGAGTATTTTAAAGACTGAACACTACATGCAATTGATTGAGAGGATTACTTTGTGTGTGCATGTGTTGATTGATTGAAAAAACAGCTTGTATATTGGGTACAGTACAGTACAGCTCAAAACATACAATTGTTAAGGGGATGCAGACCAGAGAAAGACTTTCGTCTTGTTTACATCAGGGTCCCCCATTTCCAATTCATCATATCATTTAAGACATGTAAGACATATTTGACAAACAGATGGCTTATTTACAATTTACATACAGTTGATTTTTTACATACAGATTTCTTATTTACAATTTACACTTTAGATTTCCTTCTAATACATCCTAACCGGACATTTAAGACCAACCAAGTCTACAGATATACAGTTAGTAACAGAGTCTAAAATGCGAGTATATACATAGATGGGGGGGGAAGCTGTCCATTGTACGACAGGTTGAGATTTGTACCATTACCGGGGCCAGTTTTGCAATGCTCTCCCCCGAAGCTGCTCTTTAAGAGAGGCTTTGAAGGTAAGTATAGTTTTACTTTCCTTTACAGTTGTGGGAAGAGCGTTCCACCTTGATGTGGCATCATTGAGAAACGTGTATTCCCCCTTTTTTGTGCCAAATCTGGGTTTCACATGATTTGTGGAGCTCCCTCTGGTGTTATGATCATGGTATTCACTGACCTTTGGGAAGAATTTTGACATGTACATGGGTACCATAGAGGTGTCGTGGATCTTGTAGACCAGGCCCATTGCAAGTAGCTGTACTCTGTCGTCTACTCTAAGCCATCCTAGGTTGTCAAAGTGGGCAGAGGTGAGGTGGGTTCTAGATGAAAGGTCAAGCAGTAGTCTGACCAGTTTATGTTGTGATGTTTGAAGTTTTATTTTTAGCGCCTTGGAGGTGCTATGGTACCATGACGTGCAAGCATAGTCATAGTACCCTTGAATGAGGGCTCCTGCCAGAGTCTTCAGGGTGTTGTTGTTTACCAGAGAGGAGATCCGGTATAGGAATCTAGTTCTTTGATTGACTTTTTTTATTACATTGGATGCCATTTTGTCACAGGAGAGGTTTGCCTCAAGAATAGATCCTAGGTGTGGTCTAGGATGGACAGGTGATTTCATTTCGACACCAGTATATATGATAGTGTCATGCCCAGTTTGCCACAGAAGCAGGGAGGGGCACATGGGAGAGGAGCACGAGTGTGCACGAGCGAAAGAGACAGGGAGGGTTTGAAAGAAGAAATGAGAGCAGGATGTAGTACTCTTCTCTCTACCTGCTGTGAGGGAGGGAGAGGGAACAGACGGGATGAAGGAGCTGACGGGAAGACGGGAATATGGAGCGCAGAGGGTTGTCTGCATCTCGCTGGAGGAGATGGAGAGCTACTTCAGATGCACCCAGTGCTGCCAGCAGCTGCATAGTGAGTTTATACACAGGTGTGGTTCGAACTGTAGTGTGTGAGCTGTGTCCGTGCATGGAGAGTCTCTTGTTCATGGGGAAGGAAGTTCTGAGCATGAACTGAAACGGCTTTTTTCTCTTAGCTGGGTCTTTTTAGCCACGTGATGATCACAGGTCTTGGATGCAGTTTCCAGTTTTGGCCCTTGACCTTCTATGACCCGTAACTCTTATGAAAAAGTCTTCAGTGACCTCTTGCTGCAAGCAACCATAGCAACCCTTAACACATGTAGAAAAGCAACAGTCCCTGCTGTCATGAGTTTCTTTTTCTAATGAAGAGACAGCTTTCCTGACAAAGAAGTCATTCTTGTTTTATTGGAAGTAAAAATGACTAGTGGCGTTCACTGGCCTTACAAAGTGTGCAGGGTGACTACAGTACATATACACTGAGTGTGGCTAAACAGCATTTGGTCTTCAAGGCGTTTTCACACGCTTTTATATCCTATCTCTTATTTCTACATCATAGCCCCTGCACATATTTACAAGAGAAGATAATCAAATCCAAAAATAGCGCCTTCTGATAAATGTCTCCTCTTCCTCAAAAAAAAGATTATAAGAGTTTATTA
>CADEHL010001020.1:6396974-6401974 GCA_902827135.1 Harpagifer antarcticus
GACATAATAATCAGATGTCTTCTTTTATCCATCTGTTCTCTTTTCTTCTCTTCAGCCTTCCACAACCTTTTCTTATTTCCATTTCTAACAGGTTTTACTTTAATCTGTCCCTTTCCTAGGACAGGTAAATACATCCTGCTACTGTAGTGTTCACAAATAAATCTCCATGCAAACTGCTACTGTACACTCAAAAGTGATCTGTTTCATTTTGAAAAGTCAGCTTTTTGAAAACCAACATGGCTCAGTTCAAAACTTTTGTTTCAAAACAAAACTCTCATCTCTTCTCGACATGATTTGACATAAAGATGATTTGCTACCACTATTTTTCATTGTGATATTTGTTCAAACAGAGGACTGCATCTGTCTCTGGATTTAAATATATGCCTGATGGCAGTATATGCATAAAAATAAAAATAAGTGTCCAGGTTTTAACCTCTGTCATTAAAGGACTGTATAAAAATAAGACATGTCATCTGATTAATCTAAATCAGAATGTAACAGATAATTTGTGTAGTACATCCCATCATTTTTAGGGACGCCCTAATAACATTCTCAAATCTTCAATTAACTTCACCTAAAAAGCTAAAACAGTGTTTGTTTTATGATACCTAAAAAAATACTACAATAGATTTTAGACTATAAAAATTGTAAATATCAAATTCCCATTGTCTAACAACTCACTCCCCCCTTTTCTGAAAAAGCAATCCCATTTACTGTGGTTTCATTTTCAGAAACATGAAGAAAAGAATGGTAATGCATGGAGGCACGAGGCACATGCTGTGCCCTGGGACCTTTACGACCCTGGCATCCTGCTTCAAAGTGTCGTCAGGTTTTTGTTATACGACACTGGCCTCCTGCTTCATCGTAAAACCCCCCAGTTTCATGGCTTGCTGTGTCTCTCTCCCCACTGTCCCCCTTGGACATGGGTGATAAGACGTCTCCACGTCTCTCCCCCTCCTCAGCGCGTCTGTGTATTCTGTCTCTGCTAACCGAATGACTCTTGACCACATGGGGTCAAATAACTTGGATGACCGGGGGAAGGGAAAAGAAGACTCAACCATTTGCAGAGAGAAATCACACTGCTTGGAGACTGAGTTCAATAAAAATTAAACCATACGACTTGGCTTCAATAAAAATGTAACCAGACAAGGCCAGTTCATAACACACCAAATTGTCCTCTTTGTATGTCTAATTAGTAGAATAATCCACTATTATATTTAATTTGAATGTTACTTAATTCCCGGTAGGTAACTACCTGGAATTTCAGAATCGTTTTTTAGCATTCTGTCGTTCCATATTCACTTCGCTTTTATTCATCTGACTCAACTTAATATGTGCACTTCGCTTTTATTATCTGACTCAATCAATCAACATGTGTTCCATGTATTAATATACTGGGCTATGTCGTAGTATACTATTAACGCTGCTTCCCGTCTTCAATACCGGTCAGCATGTAATATTAACCTCAGCGCTTGAAGCTAAATCCATATACAATGTCAAAGGTGTACTACACCCCCTTTCAGACCACTAGATGGCAGCAGCACAGCCAACAAATGAGCCTCACTCATCCGTGTGCTTCATTGAGATCTATAAATATTGAGTAATTACCATACCACAGAACTCCGGCCCTTAGCTAAAGAGCGTTCGTCTGTGCTGTAAAACCCCTCAGTTCTAGCCGGCGACCGATCTGAAATATCGGGTTTCCAGGTCTGCGTGTGGGAATGAAACCTCACAACCCCCAGCTGCACCGTCTCTTACGCCACTGTGGATAGACTACCACAGATCCCGCTAAACCGTTCTATGTACGCCATCTCAGGACTTTATCTACCTGTAGATCCGCCAAAATGTAATCAATAACAAATGTCTATGTACGCCACGCCGGACTCATATCTACCTGCGATCAACGACTATGTTTCTAAATATGCATTGTATATCCCATTTAAACTTTAAAAACACTGTGAAACGCCTTCAGACAATCCTAACATTTTAGTGTATTCAATCACAGACAATCGATTTATACAACAGGAGTCTGAAATACCTTTGAGTTGTGAAGGGCCCTCGTGATTGTCTGAGGTGTTTAAAAGCGCTTATTCTCGACCCAATCCGGTCGTCTGAATCCTCCTCAGCTCATTATCTTGTACGTCGGGTTCACCATCTGTTAGGATATTATTATGGATTTACGCACCACGTTTCAAATATCCCCGCGTCCTTCTGAGCTGTGTATGGAAGGAATTCAGTGCCACCAAGTCAACCATACTCTACTTTAATGGCAATATTACAATGCACCAGAAATCATTACATTCAATACACTACACATACAAATACAGTATACTTACAACACAAAACACATACAACACAAAACATACAACACAAAACATACATACAACCTGGTGATCACGTCAGCCGGCCAGCAGAAAGAGACTGAACACCGCTGTGTGTCCTGACTATATGCTGAAGCAATGGGAGGGGTCATCCGATCTCTCTACTTTGATTGGCAGCGCAAATGTCCCCATCACCCCAAATCTTGAGTTTCTCCATTCTCAGGTGGCAAGAGCATTTGCATACAGTGCAAGTCAACACATGCTGCCCCCTCCCCCGCAAGGTCCTTTGTCCTCAAAAGCCACATGGTCTCTCTAAAGTCACATGTGTTTGGGCTCAAAATCCAGGTCACAGTTTTAACCCAAATCACTCATTTTTAAACTTATACATTTGGAGCTAACATGAATACATTCAAATATTCTACTGCAGGATTCTGCTGGAAGAGCCTGACTCGCTTGGTGTACAGCAACAGTGTTGGAGGTTGTGTGGGAACATGGAGGCTGACCACTCGCACATGTTCTGGAACTGTACAAAGATAAGGTCATATTGGGAGAAGGTTAATTCAGTTGTCAAAATGATTATGGAGTATGATGCATCTTGGGAACATTAAGGATGTTGTGATGGGAGGCGATCTATATTTGACTACTTGCAGCAAGTAAGAAAGCTATAACTAGGAATTGTCTTAATGTGAACGCTCCGACTCAGGAGCAGTGGCTGGAGATTGTTCCAGATCTTTCTGTCAGGGAAAAGTTTACATGTTTTGAGAATGCATTCAATAGGAAATGTGAAAAGTGGAATATTGACATGGTTGACACCAATGAGTAAGTGAATGACTAATTCAATCCTGTACAGTATGTGTGAATATTGAAGGTCTTCAGACAGCTAGTATTTATTGTGCTTTATTTTATAACTGATTTGTGTGTATTATTATACATGTTGTTCTGTTATTATAAAATATTATAAAAACATAAATGTAAAAAAAAAAGATACATACCTTCGTTGAGATGAAGTGAAATTGCTTTCTTCAAAGCTGTATATCATACCCTTAAGGCAGTGTATCTTCTTTTCATATTGCCCTACATGTCTGCTTTGAAGAGGGATCACTTTCTGTTGACCTTTTCATTATGACCTCCTCAACTTCAGCACAGATACCGTTTAATACGAACCGATTACGATCACATTTCTGCAAGCTAAGATCAGAGTGCCAATCCTACTATCGCCAAAACATCCTAAAGTGAATCCAGCACACTTGGTGACCTTTTTTAAGACTTTTGTAGAAGATAACTCTTCCAGTACATGATGTCATTGTGTAAAAAAGTAGTGTCCGGTTCTTCCTAGGGCAAGTATAAACACAGACCTCCTGGATTCTTCCTGGCTCTTCTTCTCTGAGCGTATGTCATTTTCCTTTTTCTTCCCCCTCTCTGCCTCCCTCAGTGTTCATGTTGACTTTGTTCTGAGCAGGGTAATGACTGGTATGGCCCGAGGCAGCTAAAAAAGGCTGCTGTTTTTTCACTCTAATGGTAGAGAGTAGGGAGGAGGACCTGGAAGCCACAGGATTACCACGACATGCTTTGCAGTTTAGTGAGTTGCACCACAGAGGCTTCAACACTGTGATTCAGACATTCCCATGGCACTACATCTGGTGTAGAGATTGAAGCAGGTGGAGGTGCACTTTGGCACACATTGAGACATTTTGGCTGCTATCTAACTTCCCTGTGCAGAAAGGCTGGGTGCACATGTTTAAGATGACATTAAGCAAGAGTTTGACATGTTGACAACCAGTGGAAACCAGGAGATATATGTAACATGTTTAATAGTGAGCTTTGTAGCTGTTTCCTACCGCAAGTTATACATTTTCCAACTGAAAAAGCCCAATTAATAAAATCTCAACTAATTGTTTGCTTGAGCGTTAGATGGGAACTTGGCGGTTGCGTGTGTGTGTGTGTGTGTGCGTGTGTGTGTGTGTGTGTTATGACGGCAGTACAGACTGCAGACAGGGGACAGTAGTGTGTTGTTTTGCTGAGATGATGATGCCACCATCTATTCAGTCAAATCAGGGCTCGCTGCCAGTGACCGTGTCGGGACTGAAGCCATTGTTCGGGATTTATAACCGTCTTCTTGGCCTCACGAGACACACATGTAGGATGAAGCAAAACTTTAAACATGATCATAAATGCTGTATTTTCTTGTATTCTTCGTCAAAACTACGGTCACAGTTGTAGTGAAAAGAAGGAAGACACATTCAGATGCGTCATAATCCATGTGGTATTGCACATAATCCTGATATTGCCTTTGTGTAAGAGATGTTTAAAGATATTAGTTCCCTTTATTGCATGTCTATTTACTCTGAACTGGTTATATATAGATGTTTAGTCCTATTGCTTATCTTCTTATCTTTTAAAGAAGACCCCACACATGAATATAAGCCTCAAGTTATTCCTGATTTATTTTGGGTATGTTCTTTTCTGGTGAAATAGAAATGATTCTGGAATATCCTCAGTGGGTTTCCCCTGATTGCCCGTGACAGCTGAACAACCCAAACAGTCAGGATTGAGCTCACGTGAGCGTCAGTAATATTTTATTGTTCGTCTGGCTGCCGCTTTTTGACCCAGTTGTTGTTTGGCATGGTGTGTGTGTGTGTGTGTGTGTGTGTGTGTGTGTGTGTGTGTGTGTCAGATACC